>VWZF01002255.1:0-115914 GCA_013396755.1 Sclerurus mexicanus | reverse complement strand
CTTTACACAATCAACTAGCTTAATACTTTGCTCTTTCACTCTTCTATAAAGTCTGGATTTTAGGTGCCATGACATTTGATACTGATTCCAAGTTTAGTTACTAAACAGTTTTAACTGTTGGAGATGCTGGCTGCATTCAATGGCTGCTGAATTCCAGGAGACAAATATGAATTCAGAGGTTGCATGGAGTTGTGTCTCCCTGTAGTCTGGAAAGATGCCTATGCCATTATCCTTCAAAGAAGTAACCTCTGGTCTGCATAACTTTGTGAATAAGCAGTACTGCCAAAATTTTACAGAAAAATTCCAGTGAACAGGAAAGAACTCTAGATCTCCTTGGAAATCTGAAACATTTTCACTTGATTGTCCTGAAAGTGAAAATGGACTGAACTTTGTGATGTAACTGTTTTTACATAAAACTAACTGGTGAAAGAGATATTCTGAATTTCTATTCAGGCCAGTGGTATGGTTCAAAGAGTCTTAAAAAAGTTTATTTTATTTACAGTTTCTAATGGGGAAGTCATTAGAATTGAAAAATAACTGAATTTCACTCTCCTTTTTCCCAAGTCTCACCTTATCTCTTTTGAATAATTAAAGCTTTTTTTGCTTTGAGATCACTGCACTGATATTATGTGTATATAGAAAGGATATTTTCAAAGACAGGTCAGTGTCAGTAAAAAGGTTTAATATTTGCCCCTAATATTTTCCCTTTTAGCTACTGGCAGCAGTGTCATATTAAATGACTTCCCCCTTTAAACTGTTAAGTGGTGCTAGTTCAGTTTTAGCGGTAAGTCGCCAGCAGACTCGGGGGAGAAGTGCTATCTCCTATGGCCCTGAAAATTGATATTGAACATGGAAGGAAAAATCTCACAAGCTGATAGCAATTAGCTAAAAAGGATTTGCGACTCCATGATTCATCACACTAGGGGATCAAAGTCATTTACAGAAAGTGTTTCTACAGTCCCTGCCTGCTGCTCTAAAGATATACCTCTGTTTATCTCTCACACTGTGGTGTGACACTTCCTTTTTTAAGAGCCCATTTTCTTAGAAACATAGCACTGGGCTGCTGCAGCACAGGCAGTCTTTGATTCTCCACTGACAGCCTAAATGACACAATGGCTCTAATGGCACAGCTTTAGCAGAAGCTTGCAAAGGGAATTGGACTTATTATTTACATAAGTGGACTAACAAGTCAGGTCCGGTACTTGCTTGTAAAAATGAGGACAAGGTCTTCTTGTGGCAAGCGGTTTAAGGCCAGTCTCTGATTCTGGAGTTCTGTGGAGGTTTTATGATTTTTTTTTTACACAAGGAACATTAACTTTTAAAATTCAATGTCACTTTCTATACAAAAGAATCCTATATAATTTTATCAGAGGATTAAAAGACACCTACCTTCACACCAAAAGACCATTTTTCTGAAAAATTTTGATTTTTTTCAGAGAAAATTTATATTTCTCTATTCTTACAAAACTCAGACACCTTGAAAATGTCTCATTTGTCAAAATAATTATAAGTGCTTTTGCAATAGTATGATATGAGAGGAAAAAAAAAAAGAAACTAAAAAACCCCAATCAACCACTACATTTTGCCACTTTCAGGACCAAAGTTTCCCTGTTATCTCAGTAGCAGGAATTAGATTTGTTTCTCAGAGCCACAACCTGATATCTTGGAAATCTTATAACTTCTAAAGATATTTTGTTCACTAAGGCTGGAAACACTGAGCTCCTTAGTGGAAGACAAAATGGAATTTATTCAGTGATAATGTTATAGGCTTCCTCAGGTTTATTTTGGTCAGAATTTTACAAAAGGGTGACATTTTCAGTAACCTGATCCTAACTGTTAGTTGTCTCACTCCGTTGATAGTGAGTACTAATTGCGTATGAAAAGTTCACAGTGATGTGGGGGTATTTACTCTTAAAGGGTAACTTCTAATTAATACCAATTACTTTGTTGTAAATCCAGACTTAGAAACAGCCAAATACATAAGACTTGATGGGGGAGGTTGATAATATCAGTCTTGTCTGTGACAAAATGTGGGATGACATACCAAAGTTACAGGGATAGTATGCCAGTGAGGGACCTCAGCCTGTTACTTTGAGACATGCTGGGTACACTGCAGCACACTTGAAGTTTTACAGAGATGATTCAAGGGCACATGTAATAGGAGACAGCAGAGACACACTAGTGTGTTCCTTTTAGGTGTGTTCCTTTTAGAAGGAGACAGCAAGTTTGTGGATGACAGGAAGCTGAGTCTTGCAGCTGATTTGCCCTGAAGGATGGGATGTCATCTAGAGGGACCTGGTCAAGCTCAAGAAGTGGGCCCATGGGAATCTCATGCGGTTTAACAAGACCAATTGCAAGGTACTGCTCCTGGGTCAGGGCAAATACAGGGTGGGGGATGGACAGATTGAGAGTAGCCCTGACAAGAAGTACTTGGGAGTGCTGGTGGATGAGAGGCTGGATGGACATGAGCCATCAATGTGCACTCACAGCCCAAAAAGCTAGTTGTGTCCTGGGCTGCATCAAAGGAAGCGTGGCCAGCAGGGTGAGGGAGGGGGTTTTTCCTCTCTACTCTGCTGTCTTGAGACCCCATCAGGAGTGCTGTGTCCAACTCTGCAGTGCCCAGCATAGGAGGGGCATGGAACTGTTGGAGCAAGTCCAGAGGAGGGCCCAAAAACACCTCTCCTACAAAGATAGACTGAGAGCGCTGGGGTTCAACTTCAAGACCTCATTGCAAACTTTTAGTGTTTAAAAAGAGCTTGTAAGAAAGAGGAGAACAAGCTTTTCAGAAGGGCCTATTGCAA
Source organism: Sclerurus mexicanus (assembly GCA_013396755.1). Lineage (NCBI taxonomy): Eukaryota > Metazoa > Chordata > Aves > Passeriformes > Furnariidae > Sclerurus > Sclerurus mexicanus. Next base: position 113,113 of record VWZF01002255.1, on the reverse strand, counting down.
TGGGACAAGAGGACATGATTTTAAACTGAAAGAGAAGAGATTTAGATTGAACATAAAGAAGGAACTCTTTACAATAAATGTGATGAAACACTGGAACAGACTGCCCCAGAGACGTGGTAGATGCCACATCCCTGGAAATACTCAGTCAGGTTCTGAGCAACCTGATCTAGGGAAAGATCTAATGCAGGTGTTGTTGGATTAGATGACCCTTAAAGGTCCTTTCCAATGCAAACTATTCTTTGGTTCTATGATAATATGACCTACTGTTATAGTTTTAATACTCATTGGAATTCCTTCCTAAAAGCTTGGAGGCACCGCCTTAGTCTGTAAAAGCTGGATAACAAAGGGCGAACTGAATATTCANTATAACTGCATCCCCTGGGAGAGAGAGGCCAGCAACTGAGGCACGACATCGCCTCCTGCTGTCCTTAGATACAATTGCAAGTCCTTTTTGGGAATAGCAAAAAGACCTTTTAACTGTTTCCCTTGTCGTTTGGGGAGGGGGAAGATTATATTACAAGCTCTTGGTGTTTGTTTTTTTTTTTTTCATGGAAATACATATAAATGTATTGTGGTTGAGAACTGTTATCTTTTTCCATATATATATATATATATATTTCCTAATTAAAGTTTTGTTTTTTCTAAATTTAAAGGGGGAGGGATTATTTTTTTTTCTTGATCAACATAGATATCTTAGTTTTCCCCTTGAACTAAGACACCTACAAAATACAGCAGACCTAGAAAGACCTTTCTTGGGTTGTTGAACTATTTTTATTTTGTGTGCATTTGTGGAAACACTCCTAGAAGTGTGTGGATTTATATACAATAAATACAAATACATTTATAAATTTATTTACTTAGCTTTCTATTAATTCAGTAACTAAAAATAGACCTATCCCAATGTTTACCAGAACATTTTGGTCTTTTGGAGTTAATTCTTATTAATTCTTCACATATATATGACATGAACAAGTCTACCCCAGTACTTCTGGTCATCTTTGTTTTAATTCTTTTCTTCCCACTAACACTCCTCTGTTCCCATTCTCATAAGACAGCTTTATGAGTCCACCCAAATATCTGAAGGAACACTACATAATGCATACACATGAAGAATCATGAATATGTAGCTGGTAGGACAAAGACTGCAAGCAAAACATCATTTCAGAGCTTGAGATTTGTATTTGATTTTAAGTTTTGGTGCCAATATCTGCTCCTGCGACTATTCGCTTTCTAGGCTGCCTCTGACAGCTTCCTGCTTTGACTTATTTTCAAGTAACACCTGAAAAGTGGTGTATTACAGCATCTTGTGTGTTAAAACCAATTTACCTCAGGAGTTATTATCTCTTCTTATAGGAAAGAAATGTTTCTTTGGATTCAGTGCTGTAGCTTGCAGGTAAATCTTACACAGCATAACCTGAAATCCCAAGGTTTTGACACATACCTTGGAACCCAGCAGATTTGGAAGATAAACAATCAAGACAGTGGTTTGTGTGCTCAAGCAAGGCCCAAGGAGAATAAAGCCCAAACTCAGATTTCTTGTAGTACAAAGACTGAAATTGATCCCTCATCAGCAAGGGAAATGTGGTCCCATAAGAAGTGGTCATGTCCAGTTTCAGTCTATTATCACATATGCTAAAACCAGCAGCATATTCTAGGAAGATGTTGATGTTGCTCCTTTATAGAGCAGTAGCAGAGTGCTCTTGACAGTGTTCCCCCAGAGTCATCCTACCCTGAAACTGCCAGATGGTGCTCACATCAAGTGCACAGCCAGCACTAACCTGCTCTTTCCCAACCTATGTGAATCCCTTGAAATGAGGGGCAGAGATTTTCCTTTGGGTCTTACAAAGAGAAATGGAAGAGAGTTTCTCTCCTTGGTGGTTGACTCATTTGCTTCCAAGTAATTTCTGCAGCAGAAAGGATTGTGCAAAGAGAGTGAAAACAGTTACTGAAAACCTGTTCATCCTGATAAGGTAAATAAGTATGTACAGCCTTAGAGGCTCTGGTGAACTAATGAGATGGTGAAATCACACACTAAAAAGGTCCAAGGCCTGAAGGAGTTAAAGTACATTCATTTCCATGCTTCTGGTGCACTGGAAAAGCCATAACTATACATGAGTTTGTTGAGAAATAGGGTATGTGTAGTGGTGAACTCTCATTTCTAGAGAAGAATAAGTATTCAGAAGTAATTTTTTTCAAAACTTGACAGATTGAAAGATATGAAGAGAAATCTCACTAAAGCTTGAAGTACTGAGTTGATGCATTTCTGTTAAAAATAAATAATCACTGATTTCACTTTTGCAGAAGGAAGAATTAATTTCTATATTTTTAGGATAATTTTTTCCATGTAGAAAGAGTTTTGGAAAAAGGTATTTCAGACTTTTGTTTTATTTAACATAATCTGGTGTTTATACTATTTACCATTGTACTGGACCCTAGTAGACTTTAACATGTTTTATCTGACTTTATGCAATTATTTACTACTACAGTAAGCTAATGTTAAATTAAAATAGTTTATTTCTGATTGGTTAACAGCCTTGAATGTTCTATAATTAAAACAAACAAACAAAAAGACAAACCCTAGAAATTGTTCTTTGTCAGTACTACAGCCTGGGAGAAATAAATTAATTCTCTTGAGCATCTGAACACTCAGAATCACAGAATTTTTTATTTTTGTTCTATCTATATGAGTCAGAAATATAAAAATATGGAGGTGCAACTATCAAGCTACACTCATTTATCTCAACTGAAAATCTGGCCTATTACTAGTTTATATGAATAACTGTATGAACTACTGAATGATGTGACCTATAGAGACAATTCGTCTCCTGTCCAAAAAACTTTCCATTCTCTCCCCAAATAAACTGTATTCCTGCATGCCAACAAAGTTCATAACATGTTTATAAACATGTTATCTTTGGGTTCCACTCTTTTCAAATGAACATTTAGGAGACTAAAAATTTCCTCAAATAAATATTCAGGAAAGCAAATAAGAAAGAGAGCAAATGCAGTTAATGTAAATGGCTGTCATTATTTACTCACATATGCCTGAAGCATGTCTTTTTGCTTAGACTGCAAAGTGAAAATACATATATTTCCCACTTTTTATTTCTGGACTTTTTGCATGTTAGAAATGTTTTAACTCTGAGACCAATTTAAAAATTTGTTTGTAAATTATTTCTAGTTTCTTCCTCAATTAAAATAAATTTTTATCTGTAAAATGCATTCCTCCAATATCTACTTTTTTATCTCTCCCTCCAGCATAAGGAAGTCCTATTTCCTTTAATATTTTGTCATTTTTTCGCATCCTTGTACTACTGGTTTTCTTTCTCCTGCTGTATCAGTACTGCCAATATGACTGCTTATGGGACTTCTACATATATCAGGAAATAGCCAGCTTTGTCACCTAAGGAAATATGGCATCTAATTGCATCCAATCTGTTTTCCTTTCATGCATGCACATACATGAATCTACTGAAGTAACAGAGAGATAGGAATCCTATGCTATTATTTTTCATCCTTGCCTTCATGTTTCCTCTGTAAGTAGTGAAATGGTTGTAATTCTTCTGTCTTCTCTTGCATTAGATTTGTTTTTTTCAAGATTGTACTGTGATGCAATGTCAAGAAAAGAAAATTAATAAAATTAGTGGTGTCTAAATCTAAATCCCTATCAAGAAAGTTTCTACATAAAACTTGTGTTTTATTCTTACCTTTTCCTGATTTTGAGATGAATTTCACAATATTTTTATTCAGAGATTTTTAAATAATAAAAATCAAGTTCAAAATGTTATACATTCAAATATAAGTGCAAGAAATCTCTGAATTAGTTTTGAAAGAAAACTGGGTTCTGTGTTTGGTGTGTGGCAGGTCTCATTTGTTTGTATAAAAATCTTTCCTGTCTTTCCTGCTGGTTGATGTGCCTATGTCCAGGTACAGAATATTATTTGACCATGTTTTTGAATACACAGACATTATAAGTCATTTCAGAGCATGTTATTAGAGCTATTTCTTGCCTCTGGCTGATGTTCCAGAGGAAGATGATAAATCATTCGCTTATGCTAGAGAAGGGTAAAAAAAAAATCAATGTTTAAAATTTCCATGGTCAGCTTTACTCAGGACAACTAAACTCTACAGTGACAAAATACTGATGATGTCATCAATAAAGTAAATTAATGCTGTGAAGAACTAAGAATTGTGAGCTGCCTTGCAGCATGGTGTAGAATATGAAGAAAAGTTTTTGAGAATTAAAGTTGCAAACTCCAGTGGCTTTTGGACTCTTAGAGCAAGGTGATATTCATCTTTAAAAGCCAATGTCAGAGTATACAATTAACTTTTTTATAAGCAGAACACATATGTAGGCAGCAACACAATTAAGTCCTGGTTTTTTGACTCTTCTGCAACCTCCTGGTAAAGAGAACAGGTTACTGCACTCTAGCCACTACAAAAACAATAATTAAATATAGTTAGGTGTATGTGTTATTAGTTTGAATTCATAGAGCATTACACATATTCATTTCTAGAACTGGATTTCACCCAAAGAATAACCAATGAAAGACAGTTAATTACCTCAGCTGTACCAGTTTCACATTCATGTATGTCTACCCATTAGAGTGACCCATTTTCTGTGTATCTCCCACATCAATGAACAGGGAATGATGCCTCAGATTGGCTTAGCCTAAATATCCCATCTGCCTTAATACTGTTACCAGGAGTCTCTAGAAGTGGTCCCAATGTCACCTGCTACTGAAAGCAAATAAGGCTCATAGCTTGACATGTCTACAAAACTCCTGTAGTCCAAGTTAGTCCAAGGTCTGCTTGGAAGTGTGCTAGTTCTGAAGGAATCCTAGTTCCAGCAGCATACAAGCAAGGTAGCTGCAACCAGGGAATATTACTTATTGAAGTGCACTTCATCAGCTGCAAAATTGCAGTGTCATCAGGTCAATTTCATGTCATTAATTATGTTTGCAGATTCAATGTAGAGGAAAAAAAGCACTGTTTTTAATAAGAATTTCAAACAGTAATATCATTACTTGGGGAGATAAAGACAAGGTATAAACTTGAAGGTGAGATTGTTATTTAAAGGAAGATGAACCGCCATTATCTGATAGACATCTGGGGACAACTGTGTCATGTTAGAGAAAGGAACTCAGTGATATTTTTCTTATCTCTAGAATTTGCAATCACATTAGCACTCAGCCCACTAATCAAAATAAAATTTCCCTGGTAGGTTAGTAATATTGAATAGAGCAATTAATCACACATACGTTTATTTCACGCAGTAACTGAAAAGATTTGGATTACTTACCCTACAGAAAAACACATAAAAATTGAGCTAAACAAGCATCTGATATGCTAAGTATGAAGCATGAGGAAAGTTGCTCCTCAAAGCAGTTTTTAGCCTGTGAGGAACATGTGTCTTTGACTCAGGTGAAGGGCTAAAAGTACACCAGGAAATGACAAAGGCGAGATCAAAATCTACCCTGGATAAAGTGAAAACACAGACAGAGGTAGAGAAGGGAGAATGTGATTCTTGTAATCTGAGGTTTAGTTTTAAATGAGATATTTTTTTTGTTCAGAGTACAGAGTGCATCAGCAGAAGAGGATCATTGTTACATCCTATCCTGGCATTAATCTGACGGATATTGGGAATTTGAGTAGCAACAGAAGCATGGGTTGCTCTGGCAAAATTCTGACTGCACATGAAAGAAGGGAGTAAAATGTCTGAAATTAGGAAGCTAGGGGGATGGTTTTGATAAAACTAGTTAAACTGTTAGTTGTCATGTTGTGAGCTTTTCTGTTAAAATAGAATTATATTCTTGATGTCAAAAAAAAATTACTTCTGTACTAATTTATTAGAAAGGAAGTGAACTATTACATTTTTTCAAGATTTAATAAGCACATAAGGAAAAGGAGAACTTGTTTTGAACCTAGTTGTTAGACTCTGTTCCAGTCCAATACTGGATATGAGGTGATACAGATATAAATCAATAAATTAATACAGTCTTTAGAACTTATTTTTGTTCCTCCCTAAATGGCATGTGCATCCCCACAATGACCTTCAAATTTTAGATGCTGAAACACCTTCAAATGACTTCCAGAGACATCTTTGAAAGTTTTTTCTTTCCTTGCAGGTTTGCAATCCTTGAGTTACTCATACAATAACCTGACAACCTTTCAGAAGGAGCAAGAGTTTAGAAATAGAGCAATGATGGAAAACAAAATATGATTTTTCAAAGATGAGCTGAATAGGGATCAAAAGGACTGAAAAAGATTGTTGTAGTTAGGACTCAACAGAATATAGGTAAAGCTATAATATCAATAGTGTGTCTAAATTCTGGATATGGCAAAGACATCGCATTTGTCAAGGCTGGCGCAGAAGAGTTGCTGTTCAAAAGAGTGGGAAAAATCTGTCTAAGTTTCTGAAAAAGTTTTTAACAAATTCTTTTAGGAGTTTTAAATATGTGTTCGTCTCTTTCTATCAGTACTATTAGACACCAAAGCAGGCCTTTCTGCTTGGCAGTAACTAGGGTCAGTTCTTATGAAGGTGATTTGCCAGGGTCATTTTCTCTGTTTTCAATAGAAATGACATTATTTTGTCCATTATACAGTTGCTTAACGGTTATTTAAACTCTAGAGTGGGAGTGGATGATGTCCTGTCCCAATTAATTATTCTGATTTGATTTGTTCTTCTGTGTCTCCTTGTGAAAGTACTTCAACTTTCTTTTGGGCAAGCATTTGCCCAATATGCTTCATAAGAAAGCCTCATCCCAATGAGTAGTTATAGTCTAAACTGCTCTGTTCATAACTTATTTCTTTTCTTGCTTGTGTACTTCCATGGACTCAGCTTCACATGATAAGACAGTTAACACATAGCCCTTGGTTTACACCTAGAATCTGTAGGTAAGCATTCATTGTTAAATACGTGATATTCCTGGTGTATTCTGCAGTCAAGCATGGGGTTTCACTCTTCTCTGCTTCCCCAAATTAGTCTCAATCCCTAGGTATTCCAAAGAGTCACTCTTTGGACCTGAGACCAAGAAAAGAGGCACAAGCCTCCAAGTAGACTTGGTAGAGCTGTTCAAGCTGCTAATGATGGCAGCATTGGGGAAATATTGAAAACTTCATCTGTATAGGTTGCATCACATGCTGATGCTAAAAATATCTCAAAGAATGTTTGGCTTTACCTGGCTAAAACAGTTTTAATATGGTAGCAAGAGGCTTGGAAGTGGCAGAGAAATTAAAACAGTTTCTTCTTTCCTGGAGACTCCATCTTCTTCCTTGCAGTTTTCTCAGGATGCTGAGGAGCTTTGGGAGTGCAACTCTTACTCCTGGATGCTTGCTGACCTGCCACTGGATTGGGTTTCCAGTGATGTGAGCCTGTCTGATCCAAAAAGGGACAGGGTAAAAATGGGAACCAGTCACGTATATACTGAATATCAGAGAAGCCTGGTAATTGAATAAGAACTATATCTGAGAGGGAAGTCTACTGTGTTCTGTAGGGAGAGTTTTTTTCCTACTCCATTAATTTTTTCCAGTAGCCTTGATTCTCCGTTACTTGCATCAAACTTTTTTAATTCATCCCTCTGTGAACAAACACACAAACCCCCCAGGTTTAATACTAACCTGGATGTACAGCCCACATGAATGAGAGAAGGAATAAGGTGAGTAGAAAAAGATGCAGTGTGATTATAAGTGTGTTTAAGATCTAGCTAATCAGGCGGTTGGTTTTTTTGTTGGTTTTTTTTTTTTTTTAACTTTGTAATTCATATCATGTTGTAGATGTTGTACAAAACAGGAGGAAGGGGTGGTGTGTCTTTATTTATGGTACACTGGGAACCAAGCTGTGCTGAGAAACACTTCTTTCCAGTACACCACTACAGAGGGAAGTCATTTGATGGTGTTGCAAATATGTGCACTTTAATTGCATCTTATTAGCCAATTGAGTCCCAATTTGCAGTTACTGAGATGTACTGGTATAGTGACTATATAAATTCACAATGTCAACAGTAAGAAAGCTGGCATACAGATAAATAATTATATTTCAGCAAAAGAGAGTCTGACTGAATTGAAAAAAAAAAAAATCCAGGTTGGGGTTCTATGTTTGAGGGATTACCTTTTCCCCTCACTAATAAAATACTTAATGTCTTTCTACTTTTTTTGTGTGTGTGTTTTCGTTTGTTGTAAGTTCATGAATCAATTCATAGGTGATGCAGGTATCAGGCTTTCTTTTTGATTGCTTCTTTCATTGGTAGATTTTTTAGTTGTCTGAGGATTTTACAAAAGTTATGACATTATGTAATGAATAAGTGGAATGAGAATATCTAGGCTTTATGTAATTTATAGAATGAAATTTGCAGTCCTGAAAACAATCTATCAAATTTGAGTCTCCTATATGAAAATAACTCTAGTCTATCCATATTTGTTCTTTTGGTTCATGACCTGATTATTGTTTCATGGAAAAGAATTAGAATAAATTGAAGTCATAATATTTAATCTTCATTCCAGGGCAAACAAAGAAGCATAAAAACCCCAATAAAATCTGGTTACAACTATTTAACAAGTTATCTCGTTATTGTGAACAAAGTATGTAGCCATGGCTCTAAGACAAAAATAAATTTTTTTCAACAAGTGTTTGAAAGAGAATTGCAAAATGAAAGCAACTGAACTTTCTGCTTGTATGGATTATATGGCATGCTAAAACTGATATTTTCAATGGTGTTAATGGCAAACTAGAAGTTCTGGGTTATATCAAAAGTAGTTAATTGAAATAATTAGTTAACATGAGCTCTTATCAGGTGGTAAGCCCTCAAGCATATAGTAGTAGATTGTATTGCTTGAAACTGTTGGGAGAAACAGAAAGAGACTGGAAGCCCATTTTGTTGTAAATGATGTATGAGATCATATAATAATACCTCTGAGAAGTAGTAATAATACAGATAAGAGATTTTATCTTTTTGCATAGAATGTATAAAAATTAATGAAGTGGGGACTGGGCCTTCATGAATAGGTGCTGCTCTGTTCTCTTCTGTTCTCTTCCTGCCTTATTGGATATCATTCATAGCCAGACTTCCAGCAAATCCAGAGTACCTTTTTATGGAGAAATGGTAGTGCTGTGTAACCTGGACTGGTGCTAAATTTTTGTCTTGTCCAGTCTGTTTTGTCCTTCCTTAAGTGGTGTGATTTGATTAGTGTTTGAGTAACAGGGGAGAAGGGAGAAGAAACTACTTTGGTGTTAATGTCTGCCAAAAGAGATTGAAAGCAGAAAAATGTCCTGAATCCCCATAATTTTGATTTCATAGATCCATTGTTGAGCTACTTAAGACTACCAGAACATGCCCTGGCAAAACCTTTATATTTTTCTATTGTAAACTAAGCATAAATTCAGTGCTAGATGACAGATTACTTCATATACCATGCAAGCAAGCCTAGACAATAGCTTTAGCCATGACTGATTGCCTTGCTGTAACCCACTTTATGTTAAATGTATTCTTGCTGTTCAATTCCACAACTGTAATTTTGTTCTTTTGCACTGCTCAGCCCTCTGTGGACTAACCAGGTTCCTTCAGTAATGATTTCTTTTCTATTGTATTGTTTTCTGCATAATCAAGTTGGTAGGTAGGGGTTTAGGTGACACAGCCATCTGTCAAGTTCATTTGCTCTGAAAATGCAAGAAATAATGGCCTCTACAACTTGGGGCTATCTGTTATAAAGGAAGAATATCAGCTTTTACCCTGCACCATCTTCTCATCTCTTCAAATTATCATTTTTTCTACTTTCTATATAAAATACACAAGGTTCTCTTGACATGACTGATTGGTGAAAAAGAAAGCTATCACATGTTCACCTTGTATTGCAATTTATGCAAGCAATCCAATTAAGGAGAAGCAGCTAACATCCAGACTAATTTGCCTGTTGTGAAACTAAAGAGACTGCTGCAGACTCCTCTGCTCAAGTGTTATCATTGCTGGTTCTCTGACATACTAACTGCTTTCTCCTTGAAGTTTGCATAATGTGTAAATGTAAGGGAGTTTGCATGCCACAAAGGAAAGGGAAAACAGTTATTAATTTTCCCTCCTCTCAAATAAAATGTTCATAATAATTCATATAAGGAGCCTTTATCAAATTGTATCTGTTTGCTGAAATGACATGTACTTGGTAGGAAAAGACATAAAAAGCTGCCTGTGCATTCTTAACCTTTTCCAGACATAGTGGAAGCCAGCTGAAATAATCCAGGAATTATCCCAGCCTTATGCATATATGTGTGGAGAGGGAAGATTTGCTTATACAGCAGAATAACCTTTTTCCAACATGATGCCAGCAGGTTGCTCCGGGTCAGAGCCATGTTTACATTAGACCCATTTGCTGTTGTTCCCACTAAAATGCAGAATGACAATTGCTTATACTCAGCATAGATCTCAAATGGCCTGGTTAGAAAGAAAACCACTTCCAGACACTGTTATATGGTATAAGTGAAACATGAAATTTTCTACTTCAATGAAAACATAATTATTAAGTGGAATGTCACACTTTTATCACACTTTTACCAAACCAATTCCCCCATCATCGGCCTCTTAGGGCCTTTGACGTGTGATAAGACTCTCTGCTGGATGAGAGATTTCCTGACTAGGGAACAACTGCTGTTATTCACAGCAAGCCAAATAATGAACCTGAACAGCAGGTGTAAGAAGTGATAAACCCATTAATGAAATTAGTTAGCATTAGTAGCTACTTACTGAATATTTCCAAAATATCAAATCTGTATTAAATCCTAAGCAAAACACAATAAAATTGCAAAGAAACTATTCTCCATTATATTTCTGCCCATTGGTGGAGAATTTGGTGTCCATTGTATCAGTGCTGTGTAATGCATTTAATTCAGAATTGAAAATAGTTCTTCAATCTTGTTAATGGAGCTCTATAAACTGGAGCTCTTATGGTCATTGTCACAGAAGTTAAGCATGAAAAGTCATGCTGATCCCACAAAGAATTAATGGTTCTATCCAAGCTTGCATCTACTGCAAATTTCATGTACTTTTTCATCACAGAATAATATTTTCTGTTCCAGATAAATATACTGTTTCTTTTTGGGGTCATAATTTAAGCATTTCATAACTTCATGAGTCTTGAACACTACGCACTGTGTAGTATATTTATAATCAATTGCAAAGGTGATTTTGAAAGTAGAGTGTAATGTGATTAACTTAATCTGTTGAAGTCTGGGCTAGATACATGTTGCTGTTCTGAATTTTCAGGAAAATTCCTTTTGCACCATGAACCAGCCATGGTACATCAAATATGTTGGTGTTTTTCTGGAAATCATTACCACTGGCTAAGCAAAAAGGCAGGTACCTGACTTCGTGCCATGCTTTGTTACTGTGTTCTGGATTTTGAGGTATAATCTCACAGAATATGAAGGAACCACAAGTCAGTTTATGAGTGGAAGTGAATGTCCACTATTTCAGTGTTAAATGAATGGGAATAAAAAAGTATCATTGCCACATGTGTCTCAAATCTCCCATTAGTTCTTTTTGTTTTCCACTTATATGTAAAACTTTTAAAGGTGGCTGCTTACACTATTTATAGAGTAGATCATATCACATTATTCCTATAAATCAGAATTTTCAGCTGAAGATGTCTTCTCAAATTTCACAATTTATGCTTCAAATATTTCAAGAAAGACAACATGTAAGTGATATGACACAGCTAAAATTACAGTGATGATTATGTGAAAAATATTATCCTCATCTTTATTAGTGCACCGTGGAACACACAGATACACACATAGAAACACACACACAGAGTTTCCATCTAATAGGGTTATACTCAGTCAAATTCAAACTATCTTCAAACAGGTGCACCTCCTGTCAGAATTGTTTTTATCTCAGTTATTAAAAGAATCTTAAAAACTGAGGAAATAGAACTGGACTTAAAGAGACATGAACTAGAATTGGGCTAAAACTGGCTCAGGAAAATGGAATCAAATGTTAAAATACTGCAAAGAAACTTGCAATGGCTGCAGAATTAATATCATTTACATAGAGAGAGTGCTATGCTGCTCACACTAAATTGACTGGCAGATAAGCTTGCAGTGGGGATTGTTAAGAAGAGTGAACAGCTACTTGAAAGAGCAATAACTGAAAGACAATGTGTAATTCTGGATTATTTATCTGGAATTATTTGTTTAGGAATACACGGTAGAGTTCTACACTGTAGGAAATGTGATGCTCAAGAACCAGCAAGCAGCTGAGGACAAGTATTCACACCATCATCACATTGCCTTCAGTTGCTTGGGTAGCCGTACTGGCAGGGTCAGGTGAAAGGAGTGGAAAAAGGATCAGCAATTTCAAGTGGTGTTGTGAAACAACGGGAATGCAGACCTGCATATTTGGATGCAGATTGTCCAGAAACACTGATGTCTCTCCACTCTCTGTGAAGACAACCCTTTCCTTGAGCTTGGTGTCCACAAAGCTTGGCCTGCCCATTCAGACTTCTTTTTCCTTTTACAAGCAAAATTGTGCATGTGATCTCAGATTTTAATTTTTCAGAGTGTTAGGTGAGCTTTGCTGAAAACCACAGATGTGGGCTTTGGCTTTTTACGTTAAATAATTCTGAAACCTCTTCTCCTTGTTAAATGCAGAATTCAATTTAGTCACACATATGATAAAAATATGGGATATGCCACTAGACTAAGGAACCACACTGAAAAAAAACAGCATTCAGAATTTCATGACTTAAAATTGTTTATTCTGCTATTAATACTTCATTTGGATTTCAGTGCACTACAATTTTCTCAAATAATAAGGATGAATTATTGAGATAGCTAGTTTATTGGGTGCCAGAGAAAGTTATTAGTGTGATAGGTACCCCAAAAGTGAGGAAAATAAATTCACAAAATGTAAGGCATTTTAAAGGCACAGGATTTCTGAGAAAGTGTTGAGTTTCTTCCTGGAAAAAAAACAATTTTTTTCAGTGCTTTTTAGCTGAGCATATGCAGTCACTTATCTGTTCTGATACTACTGGTTGCATAGTGTATTTATTTGAAAAACTCAGGTCTAATCTACACAATTATTAAAATTGTATATTGTATATATCACTAGAACAGATCACCAAATTCAAGTTTTGGTTATTAGGACTATAATTTTAGAGAAGTTTTAACCTAGGCAGAACTCAAAAGGCTATGATATCTATGTTATGCAGTTAGTAGCTGGTATTTTAAGATTTAAGGTACTGTAAATTCCTAATATCTCTTTTCTTTTTAGATAACATATGTGTCTTTCTGTTACCAATATTGCAAAACCTTTAGCAAATACAACTTGAAATATTTAATACAAATATAACATATAAAATGTACGCTGACCGGTGAATACAAATGTTCTCCTGTGAACCCAAAAAGCAATTACAAACATTGTAAGAATTCATCCCATTTATACTAGTATGATTGCCATAGCTATTGCTGTTTTGTTATATTATCTGTTAGCAAATATAAATCTAATATTTTCTAATTACATACATTCAGTGGTTTAATTACCACATATCACTATGATGTCCTATTAGAATTTTTTAAGTGAATGGAATCACCCAAGGTAGACTGTTGATCAAGTCTGACCACATAAAATGTATACTCCAAAATAATTAAATTCAGTTGAATTTAATTCAGTCCAATGCTGTAAATAAAGAAAACCCTTGTTGTTACTCTTCCTTCATAACACATCTGTTCTTGAAGGTGTGCCTAGGGATTGTGAGACAAAAAGTATAGCTGGGTGAGAACTGGATCTTATGTTTCAGAGAAAAAATATTTCGGTTTTGGTTTTGGGTTTTTTTAATAATGAAGTGAAATGAAATGAAAACATATTGTCAAATATTTACTCTTAAAATGATTGAAATATTTTGCTTCAGAATGACTTTTTTATAATGATAAGATGTGCCAGAAAATAAAGGTAATGAAATTAAAATAACTTTAAAATGGTAACATTCACTTTCAGAATAACATATTTCAAAGTCTGTTTTAATTTATTTTTTTTTTAAATGGAGTATGTCATGAAGGAAGATATTTCCATGAAACACAACCTTTTGATGAATTTATAAATAGGAGTTGTAGAGTTTGCTTTTCAGCGTTTTAAATTTTCATTAAAATCGCAAAAGGGAAAAGTTTGTCATTTTTTATGCGTTAGTACAATAAAGTTTTTTCTAACTATATGTTGTGGGAAAGAATAATTTTGACCAGTTTTATTTGAAACTTAGGACCCTCTGACCCTTCACACAGAGTTCAGTCCCTTGCTCAAAGGCAATTTCTAGTAATGGTAAACTGTGTTTTTCTATGTGCAACCTATCCTCAAAGAATTTTCTCTCTAAGTTTTAGTATGAGATTCTGAACAGTAGATGTGTGGACAAATTTTAGCATTTCGAGAGTGATATTCATAGAATGGTTTGGGCTGGAAGGGATGTTAAAGGTCATCTAGTTGCAAGCCCACTGCTACGGGCAGAGATACCTTCCATAAAACTAGGATGCTCAAAGCCCACACAAGCTGGCCCTGAACACTTTCAGGTATGAGGCATCCACAACTTTTGCGGACAATCTGTTCCAGTGTTCCACTGTCTTTTACTAAACTGGAAAATCAATTTATTGGCAGGCACTGAATGTAGTTTAATATGCCTTTCTGCTTGAGAGGGAAGATGTTACTGGTCACTGAGAAGGTTACATATTTGCTTCTGTGCAAGACAGCAGTTCCTGGCTTTATTGACTTCAAAATTCATTGAGGACAGGAAATGGAATCTGCTGCCATTCTCAGGAAGTTGTTGCTTCCTACTCAGTTGTGTTCAAGAGAATATCTATCTGTGGGAAGTTTCTGGATCTGGTTCTGGATATAGCACCTCAGCTGCAGTTTCATGGCATCTCAGTTTGGAAAAGCAGAATCTGAGATTTATTTTGTTAGGTACTGAAATTCTATTTCCAGGGATGTGACCAGCAACATTATAAAGTCTCTCAGAATTATGGAATGGACAACTGTATCTCACCTGGCTCCTGAAGTAGTATTGCAGTATTTCCAACAATAAAACTTAATTGCGGTGTGCTATTATCAGTCAACAGAAACACAAACTGACAGCTGGGAGTGACCTGCTGGCTTCCCTCATGATAACTTGACTGCCAAGCCAAATGTTATTCCCCAAATCTGTAGGTCAGATGTCTTGGTAGGTGTAGAAATAGAGCATACTCAGAGAAATTGGTATTTAGAGTAGAATTAACACAGAGGTGAAGGTTGGAAATTTAAGCAACAAGCCTCTAGAACCAAACAAACAAATTTTTTCATGTCAAGGACTAGGCAAAGACAGCAAAAGACACTTCTCTGGCAGCTGTTCATTTCAAGCCCAGTCATTCTAGCTTAAATCTAAACAGAAATATATATTAAAAAAAAAAAAAACAAAACAAAAATATGAATTAATTTTTTTGAATGGTTGTAAAGCTTTCATTGAGCCTTTCTATGAAAATTCAGCTAATGCAGAATATGCATTGAACATATGGTGAAAAATAAGAACACATATTCAACAGCATCAAAAAATTGAAGCTATAATGTGTTATGGAGTTTTGCTGACTTCTTTCTCAGTTCTGCATATATGTACATGACAGTTTGGATCCTGTAAGCAAAAATCAACAGGGCTTAAACATATATGGTAAATTTAATATAAATTTTCCCTTCCCTTCTCTCCTGATTTTTTTTTATACCAACTTTTTTTTTTTTTCTAAATTCAGCTTTATGTTTCTCTTCACTACTTTATTTTCTGAAACAGTCCTGAATCTTCCTTTCTACAAAAAGGTTAATTGCAAGAAGTGATCTACAAATTACTGATTTAAAAAAGAAATATGCAACATTGAGAAAGGAAGAAGACAATTTCCATAAGCCTTTTCATAAAAATAACTCTCTAATGCTCGTTAAAGATCCTGGTTCAAAAACCTATGTGTGATAATATGATATCCTAAGCTATTCTTATTGTCCCGTGTGTTTTATTTTCGAGATACTTTTTTCTATGGTTTGACATTAAAGTGTAATATTATTTTGGTGTCACTATTTAAAATTTTTCATCTGAATGCTGGAAAAAATATTACATTCCAAAGACTGTTTGGAAAATGTAATTCCACCAACCTTATATCAAGAAAAAATAATGCAGTTCATTCCCAGTGTTCCCCTTCAGATAAAATTCCCCTTTATTTAAAGGAATGCTCTATGGAATAGTGAAAAATATAGCAAGCAAGGTTGGTTGCCTGACATTCCTTTTTAAAATATGGATTTTGTTTCCTTTTAATTTATACACATCTTCTTTGCTCTAAAATTTTCCATGCCACGTGCCTGATTTTTGTCATTTTTTTTTTTTCAAGTAGGTTTGCCAGAGTTCTTTTGTCACTGTTAAAAATTACCAAGATCCTTCCTTTTGGTTGTTCTAGCAGCTTTGTGTTTTGGAAAATGACTGGACTGCAAATTCAGCTTGAATCAAATTTAGACAAGATTTCCTAAATAGCATCAGGTTTTAAATTTTGAACAAATTACATTTTGCATATGTTGAATGCATACTTATTCAGGTTGGTGACATTTCACTTAGTCAAATAATATTCTTCCTCCCCACAGCTTGGAGTGCTGATCAAACTGTACGTAAAATATTCCCGCAGAACAACCCTATAATTTTGCTACTGATGTCTATGGGCTGAAGTACTGTTGGAAAACAGAACTGAGTTGAGGAAATCTGCTCACTTGTTCATCAGTGCTAAGGATTTACCATACCAAACCATAAGAGAGGGGAGAAGACACTGGGAAGAGAAGAAAAATTTGACTAGTGTTGGAAAAGATACTGTTCAGAGAAGTAGAAGGAAACACTGAGGAAAGAATGACACTGAGAGTGGAAATATGCCAGACCCAGGATATAAAAGGAATAGAGTAGGCAGACTGGAATTAGAAATAGAAAGAGAAATGAAATGCAAGACACTTAGTAGAAAATACTGAGATCTCATAACTAGAGGGAAGAGACAATGACTGCTTAGTTAAAGTAAAATGAGAAGGCATGAAGATGGTGGTAGTAAAGTTTAGAAATAATTAACTGCAGGTAGTTACAATTAGAAAATCTGAAGAGTGGAAGAAACAGCATATCCAGAAGACAAAAAAGAGCCAAGGTAGATAAGATGTAAGTACAGGCAAAATAAGTTTAGTGATGACAAACCCCAGAAGTAAAGTATAGGGGAGAAGAACAGAGGAAGAGACTACTCTATAGATTCCTTGAAGCCTTGGAGAAACATACTTGTTCTTATCATATACCTGGAAACCATACACAAGAGTATGTTGTTCATAATACTTACCTACCTATAAATTTTGAAAATGTCACCATTAGTTAATCTAGTAACCCAAGAAACTGCAGGCTGTGCTGTGAATTTAAACCTTTCCATTAGCAGACCACTTTAAGATTTTTGCTGCTTTAAATTTAGAAAACTACAGAAAGTGTACATAAAGGATACATAGCTAGTTCTGATACTCCTTAGTCTTGAGGTTGTTAGCCTGAAATGACACACAATAGAAATGGTGTGTGGGTATGTAGGAACCATAGATACTTCATAATAAATTTCAAGGCTCTTTGTGCACTCTTGATTATGGATTTTGACAAAATGTGTTATCATATCCCCCTTTACATCCTTCATTGCCTGTTGCCCATGCAGCGTACAATATATACTGTTTTTCCAAGACACGGTTCAAATTAATTTTTCTTTTCTAAAAGCTCAGGCCCACAAAATATGTAAGCAATTTCCTGGAAGGAGGGAACAAACAACTGTATGGCTCATATTTCCCATTTATATCAATTAATTAGCAAGGAAGCAATTTAAATGGAAAGTTTTCATGATTCCCATAGTTGCATTTTCATGAAAAATGTGAAAAATACTTTGTTACAGAGTTGTGAATGTTATCATAATAATGCTGCCAAGAAAACCTAATCTAAGTCTCAAAAAGATCTAATAGATCACAACAAATGTTCATGTGAGAGAAATGTTTGCTGTGAACACTGTGACAGATTTTTACTTTTTTTTACAGAACATAAGGAAAACACAATTCTGATTGTAGGGCCCCTGAGAATATCTATTTTTGTTCACTGAGAAAAATCAATAACTTTTTTTTTTGAAGGATTGAGACATAGATTATCATCTTTTTTTTGTGCAATAGTGTTGTTATACCATGAAAACATGCCAAAAAGTCTTGGGGAGAGAGGCAGAATCTGTTAGGAAAAGCATTAATTTATCTTTATTATTGGCATAAACTCTCTAGCAAAAGATGCAAAATTGTCAAATTATCTTATTTTCCTCACAAATTTCCTGGAATTTGGGTCATACCCAAGTAATCTGGTAATCTCCCACCTGTAGAGCATTAATATAGTATATAGAACATCAGATTTATGACTTGTTCCAAAGACAAGCATGAAACTATATCTTTTCCTTTTACCAAGAGGGCCTCTGCATGAGATGAACTAATACATTATTGTAGCCTAACATACTTATTCGCTATTTTCCCTTCCTGAATTAAAAAATTGAATTATATACACTCAGTCAAGTTACTGAACCTGTAAAGATTATTAAAGTTTATCGACCATGTGTATACACTTCAGGATTTAGGTTCAATTGCTTCTTCCAAGCTGGAACATTGAATTAAGATGCAGTGCCTTGCTGTGGCTCTCATGGACTCCAACTGAGCTACAGGTAGCAAAAGTCTCCTTCAATTAGACATAATCATCACTCACAGTCAATAATTGTGCTAAAGGCTGCTTTCAAATCTGTGAGGGATTCGCATTTAATGTACTGATTCAGCTTGTCTGAGCCAAATTCACTGTGTACTGAAACCAAAGCAATTTAGTTCTTGCCTACGGCCCTTTTGGCAGTTCATCTAGTACTGAGCACTGTAAAGGACTGTGAGATACAATTTAATCTGAGACATCTGTGCGCAGACAGGACCTTTACCTTAAAAGAGAAAGACAAAGTAATGGCTAAACTGTAGTTTTATGTAAAGAACTAAGTCTTATCTACCCTCTGTAAAATAAAACATTNATAAAAAAATCTTTGGATTTATGAAATGCACACTGAGTCTACTAGCAGCTTTCCTTGCTCCTAACCACATAAAGCACTTGAGCTGTGATCCTTAGATTAACCATTTAAAGATATTATACTTATCGTCAGCTGCAGCTGACTGGAGAGATCTTTATTAAATATGAAAGAAAGGCTCGTTGCTTGTGATTTTTGTACAAATATCAAAATTCCTTTTACATGTTTTTTTCTTTCTGGCTCATGATATTATTGGGGAAAGTGCTGTAATATTTATCTCTTGTATCATCCTGACTCTTTGAGGCTTGATATTTCCAGGAAAGTCTTAAAAGTCCTGTAGTCACCACATATAATACCGCATAGGAAGTTTTAATAATAGTGAACCAAGAGCTGATAGTGTCTGCCAAGTTTCACCAACTTAAACCACATTTCTCCTTGAGTTTGCACTCAACTATTCTGTGATCTCTACTTGTCATTTTCCTTCAATAATGAATGAGCTTGTTATGATGAAAAAGCCATTCTTGGTATTTCTTCAAAACCAGTATCAAAATACTTTTGTTTATATGAAAGCAAGAGAGCGAGCAAGTTGGAAAGGTGAAGACAGGTCCATGTAGTCCACTAATCATGGAAATACTGCCTTTTGTTGAAGGCCCTGCTTGTATGAAACAAGAGACAACACAACCATCTTCGTCAGCCAACACCTGTTTGGCAAAAATACGACTAAGAAAGTAAAGCCCTATCACAGAAAATAGTGAAAACATACAGCATAAAAGCTTGGCTTGTCAAATCTAATTATGATAGAGGTTCTGAATTATTAGAGTGGCTGCAAAATGAACCTACAAATCCTTTAAGTGAGGTTGTATATACCTCACTTAAAAACCTTCAAATACACTCAAAACCTTCAAATCTGTGACAAAATGTAATCCAAAATTTGCATTTTTGGTCAAGATATGATACTTTCAGTGGAATGTGAGGTAATCAGATTTTCCTTTGTTGACTTTCTGCAACAACCAAAGAGGTCCATTGGCTTTTTTGCATGTTGTTTTGGGGTATGTAATGAGTTATGAGTCATGCAGTGTAGGGAGTACAGTACCTGGGCACCTGACTTAGGTTTCTGAATATAGTTAACTGCAAGGATAGCAGCTGTGACATCTGGGATGGCATCTCCATACCTACTGACGTGAACCATTAAAATCAGAAAAATGTTCATAGTAGATGACTGCCATATGATAGCAAATGATAGCAGCAGCCCAGAATGTGGACCCAGAATATGTCTGTTAAAGATTTTAACCACCAACCACCAGAATTATGCTTGTTTTATTCCTTGCCTCCATCTGGCTCTGAATTTTTCACTACTGGCAGCTTGGATGCTCAGCTGAAGAAAAGAAAATTCTGTCATCCTGCAGTTTGCTTCTGCCTTGAGACATAAATCCTGGAAGATCACAGCATGTGTGGCTGTGGATGGAGTGGACGGACATTTTACCTGCAGGTGTCCTTATAACAAGAGTCTTTTGCATGTAGCAGAAAGAAGAAAACTCACACTCCACAGCTGCATAAAATGGTGTTTATATCCCTTTGTTGGGCCTGAACTTTAGTACCTTGTGGCAGACAGAGACTTTTTGTTCTTTATGCTAGCTGATGGTCAGACAAGGGATACTTTATTCATGGCTAGACCTGCTACATATTAAATACATATACTGTTCTTGTTACTTGTTTTGATTACATTACAAATTTCCTACAAGGAGAACATGAAAGAATAAAACAGTTTACTTGTTTCCATTAATACAATAAAGGCTGAAAAAGATTATATTGCTCTCTGTGTTTTCATTGTCCTTGTTTATTCAAAAGGACAGAAATAAATGAGGGACAGAAGAGAGCTTTTTAAGCTGAACAGTGAACAGTGTTAGCTCATGAATAAATTGCCCTAAGAATATACAGGTTGGAATTATAAGAAAGACCAACAAGAGTAAGAGATTCTAAGTCAGCTTTTCTAATGGTATAAAAAAATGAGCCCAAATCCTGCTTTGGAATCATCCTAACCTGACATTTGAAAGCTAATATAAATGCACAACATGAATGTCTCACCTTATTCTAGAAAAGGACCGTTTCTCACCCAGAAGATCCATTCCAATCCTCTTTTCCCAGGAGTGTATTTCACAAGTCCTGCCTTGCAAAGGTGAAGTTCCAGAAGAAGATTCTTTACACCAAGAAAATTAATGCAACATTACTTAGGGGTTTCTGCCTTCCTAAATTTTGTTGCAGGGCTTTTTAGTGTCTCCTTGTAAAGGACATGATGCTTGGTTGAATGGTATTGTATGAAAAAAATGCTTCATAGTCCATTGTCAACGTTTTTTTTCTTAATATGATTTTTATTAATTTAACAATAATCTGTAACCTTAGGTGAGTCACAGGGCAATTAATGTCCTTGAAGTAAAAGTAATAGCCCTTAATCTTTCAGACAAAGACTTTAAACAGTAAATGTCAATAAAATGTTTGTTAAAAAAAAATCCCTTGTGCACAGTAACTTTCCCAATTGCTTTTTTTATATGCAATATTAATTAGAAATTCTATGTTAAAGTCCAAGACCAAGTATATAAACCGTGTGAGTGGTAGCTGCCGTATCAGTCTACCTTCTGAACATATGAAACTTCCTGTTGCAGATATCTCATATAGTCTTTCATTTTTGTCATCTTCTTAAATATTTTTAGCATTTTCTTATGTTTTGAGTCTGTTATTATGACTGCTATAATTTGTAACAGCTAAGTTCTATGTGGTTTGGCTTGGAATTGGATGACAGCAATAAATAAAATATAGTCCATTTTTATCTCTGTATTTTTGAATGATAACAAAATTTCAGTACAAAAAAGGAAATCTCAGATTCACCTCAGTTTTTCAAGGTCAGTCAGTC
Organism: Sclerurus mexicanus; assembly: GCA_013396755.1. Taxonomy (NCBI): domain Eukaryota; kingdom Metazoa; phylum Chordata; class Aves; order Passeriformes; family Furnariidae; genus Sclerurus; species Sclerurus mexicanus. Next base: position 91,145 of record VWZF01002255.1, on the reverse strand, counting down.
TGTCTTCAGATGTGAAAATTATTCTATACTGTTGTAAAAAAGAAAGGATAAAAGTGGGAGAATTCTAGGGAAAATTCACTGAACAGGTTATTTAGACATACATTTTTGTAGAGTAATATATACAAAGAATCCATATCCATAATAAACTTAGTCAAATACTCAGAAGAAAAGTAATTGAATAATTTATTCAATGAAAAATGACAAAATTCACTGAATAATGTATTCACTGAACAGTACTTAGCTCTAAGATTTTTTCTTAAAATATGTAGAGAAATATTTCAATATGTCAAGGCTCTGTTTTTTTATCCTGCTTTACCCTGAAAATCAACACAATTCTGAATTTAATCAAACTCAAGTGCTAATAAGAAATCTTTCAAAGCTTCTCTAAGTTTGGCTTTTCTTTCTCATACATTCTCCAGAATTTTTAACAAAGTTAGTCACCAAAAAATCTGTAATTCCCCAGAATTCATCTTAAACTTTATGAAATGCTACCTAATAATTTTCTTATTAAAAACATAGTACTAATATGTATTTTTTTAAATAACAAATTAACAAAACAATGTTTTTTTAGATGCTTATTAACACAAATCTCTATACCTTGCTCATGTTAATAGCGCACAAACAATCCTTGTATTCCAAATGCAAAGGCAAATTTGAGTACAAAATTCAGGGCATTCAAAGAAACCCACTGAGTGCTAAATGTTAACCTCCCCCCTCCCCCGCAACTATTCTTGTCTCCAGCAAGAGAAAATGCAATGTCAGACAAGCAGTGCTTAAGAAAGGAAAGATAGACAGGACAGGACATGGGTCAATAATGGATGGTGTTATCAGACAAATGGGTCACAAACATTTACTTGAATTAAACTAATTCTATATAAGTGACTAGTTCACTGATAATTAGCTGCGGTTTTATGATGCCTATAATTTCCATGGTGCCACAACATCTGTGCTAACACTATCAAAAAGATGATAAAGATGAAAGTAGCTAGCCTTCAGGTTAACTCTAATTGGAATACCCTTAAATTAGGGGAAATGACATCTAGCTTTAATGTGCAATAACACCCTTATAATTTTGGTCAGCTCCTGCTAATTTGTTTGTGTACTGTAAGTATCAGTAATTTTTCAATTCTCTTGTGTGTTGCATGCTGTACCCTTTAGCATTTGGATGAAATTCAGTATCCAGACTTTATATTTTTAATGAGAAAATTTTAGTTTCATTGCTCACTGTTTTATCTTTGTCTGACTTTTTTCATTGGCATCTCCAGCCAGTAACCCCATGTTTCACCATGCATATTTTATCTATTTTAATAGTAGTAACTATACAAGTTTTGCTGAACTTCAGTAAAAAAAACTAAGCCAAATGAAACAAAGAAATATGGACTAAGTTGACTGGTTTCCAGTCAAGAGGAAAAGACAGATTCTGAAATAAGTTTCATTATCCAGTGCTGCAGCAACCAGCGATGGAGAGAGAGTAGTGCATTGTGTTGTCTGCTTGCAGTTCCCACATGAAATCACTGGTGAATCTCATTAGGATTTGTTATGGCCCGATCAATTCATACAATGAAGAAATACACTCAAGAGTGGGATTCATCTCAGCTAACTCTAATTGTCCATAGATTAAAAGTCTACTTGGTCTAGTTTGGTCTAACCTTTCATTATCACCAATTAAAAGACATAGAAAAGGTGTCCAGAAAGCTAGGCTAGACTTAGTGTTCAACTCTCTGTTTCTTGTTCTAAAATTACAGGAAGTCAGTCTAAAGTTCCTACTGCTGAACATCCATTCATTGCATAAAACTCTACTATACTCCACAGCTGGCACTGTTCAGTAACTTTCCTGTTACAATAGACACCTGGGGAAGGTAAGCCAAATAAGTTACTCTTTAAGCCATAAAGTTGGGTGCTCTACCACACAAATTAAACAAATTTTAACCAAGGATGAGGAAAAGGCCAAGGTACTTAATTCCTTTTATGCCTCCACCTTTACAAGAAGACCAGCTATCTTCAGCGACACCATGCCCCCTCAGCTGGTAGACAGGGACAGGGAACAGAGTAGATGCAATTCAGTTCTGGGCACTTCACCAGGACATTGAGGTGCTGGAGCGTGTCCAGAGAAGAGCAACAAAACTGGTGCAGGGTCTAGAGTATAAGTCATAGGAGAAGTACGTAAGTGAGCTGGGATTGTTTAGTCCAGAGAAGAGGAAACTCAGAGGACACCTTATCTCTCTCCATAACTGACTGAAAGGAGGTCGTGGTAAGGTGGGGTTCAGCCTTTTCTCTTAGGCAACTAATGATAGGACAAGAGGAAATAGCCTCTGTGCTGGAGGAAGTTTAGGCTGGACATCAGGAAGAATTTTTTCACTGAAACGTTTGTTTAACTTTGAAACAAGCTGTCCAGGAAAGTGGTGGAGTTACTATCCCAGGAAGTGGTCAAGAAACAACTGAACATGGCTCTTAGTATTATGGTTTAGTGGGTATGGTGGTGTCCAGTCAAAGGCTGGGCTTGAGGATCTTAGAGGTCTTTTCCAGTCTTAATGATTCTGTGATTCCATGAAAAGGGGAATAATGTTCCCTATGCTGTCTTCTGTGACAAGCAAAATATTTGTTTCACAACCATAATCTACCACCTTTTACTAGAGTGACATAGCTTCCCAAAAGGTTGAGATTTCTCATATTACTCTACAGCAAAACAATTTACAATTTCACCTCATGCCATTATTAAAATATTGCTGGAGAAAAGATAAATACTTTTCATGTAAATATTCAAAAATTGCTCCCATTTCCTTTATGAAAGTTGCAGAAAAATTAGCAAGTAGCTAGTTTAGGCATAAGGAAGACTCAGCTGGAAGAGGAGTCTATGTTATTCAGGTGAAGTCTGATGGGCAAATGATGCTGTCTGTTATGAAAAATAGTCATGCCATGACACAACACCACCGAGATATCAGAGTTGTCACTTCAATTCACACTTCTTGAATATGTAAAGTGCGATTGTTAAGTAATGTAATATTATTCTGTCATTTTGCTCTCCTAGGGAAAAAAAAAAAAAGAAAGAAATCATTAACTTTGACCTTTTTTATGTATGGTTTTCCCTGTGAGGAACATTATTGTTTTGTGAATATTTATCTGAATACACACATCTATCTATCTATCTATCTATCTATCTATCTATCTATCTATCTATCTATCTATCTATCTATCTATCTATGATTACAAAAGATTGAGTTTGAATATATACATATGTATGTATAAATGTATATGTGTGTGTATATATATGTATAAATAATTCTGAATTAAAAATATACAGGAAATTGCTCTTTAGAAAGTTAAAAACAGTGCTTTCAATGTTGAGTCATTGAATGCTATTTTTGTAAGTACAGGCACAAATTGTATTTTGTTAGGTGAAAAAACCCCACACAAATACTTAGGTTGAAACTTGTATTACTAAGCCCAGACCTGGGCAAACTGGGTTTTATATTTAATTTTAACTATATCTGAGACTATATAACATTTTTTGCTGTGGTTTTGGAAATTGTATCAAAATATCTGCCAATCACTTGTCAAATTCCATTTGTCATTCTTGGAAATGAAGATCTGAATAGCAGTCCTGCTGAGAATGATAACTGCTTATGCATGTGCTTGAACATGTGGTGTAAACTGTGATCTTCTGTGTTCAAAGGTACACAATGTTTGTCTAATCTGATGCTATTCTTCCCAAAAAGAGTGTATTTTAACACCCCATTGATACAGAAGAGATAAGATTCAGAAGACAAAAAGGATTTTACTTACACCTATACTATAGTTCACTACTCCTTGGATTACAGAATGGGGAACATACCCATATTACACCATACTGCAAGTAAAGGTCAGCAAAACCTGGCATGCATTATAATGTTAGGAAACATTGTTGACTGTATTTCACATCTAAAAATGTGTTGCAAAAAGTAGCACTTAATATTAAGCAATGAAAGAAAAAGCATTGCGAGTATAAATATTCAATTTATATAAGCTGATAAATGCATATTGGGTCCTGGGTTTCAATTTCAGAAGTGAATGAGAGATTAATTCATAATTAAATAGCCACATATTTTCTATTAAAAAGGCAAAGATGTATTAGATGTGTGCATTCAGTTGATTTTGTCAGTGTATATCATCATATAAATGTTCAAACTTTTCAGGAAGCATAACTGCTAAGCAATAGTAAAAAATTTCCAGCACATCTACCTGCAACATTACTTTTGAAATAAAGTATACTGGAAACTAAATATTATGAATAAATGTTACCATTTGCTGAGTTGTCAATGCTTGCTCTTCATAAATCATGATGTCACTAAATCTGTCATAAGGCATTGCATGCAACAGGCTGTACTGTACCACTAGCTCAATGACAACATACTTATTAACCATGCCTATTGGTTTCCAAGCACAAGATTCTGGAACTTTAACAGGATTTGGTTGTTAACTAAGCAAAATAAATGCATAACATCCCTTTTTTTTTTTTTTTCCAAAATGTGAACCATAACTCTAGTCAGTAATTTAAGGACTATTTGCAAAGGGTAGGACTTACTTTCAAAGAATCATTCATACTGTATGTATATCTTCATACAACATCTTGATGGTAGTTCTTGTTTGTGGAGCATCCTGATGTGCCTTGCATATTCCATGCATGTATTTGCAAAGGTTCTGCTGAAAAACAGTGAATTCAATTGTAAAACAGAGCATATTACATATTTTAGGCTTCTTATAAGCCTACTTACTCAACAGATAATATGAACATAAATGATGTAGTAGTACAAATAATGCCTACTTTGCTATCAATCTATACCTAAATTAGTTTCATCTTGTCTTTAATAAAATCATGACTGATTAACTTTATTCATCAAAGAATTTTTTCCTTCCTTAATTGTACCTCTGTTTGATCATGCAGTCCTTCTAAAGTTAAAATAATTCCTTACAAAAATGTAGCTTCGTTACAGAATTAGTGTATAATTAGCTTCTTTAAAGTGCAAAAACTTTTTTGTTTTTAATCTTATAACTGGAGGTTCAGTGAAAAGACTGGAATTGTAGCTATTCTTACTCTATATGAAAAAGTCTGACAGACACACTTTCTGAGTCTAAGTTTTCCTCCTGTGCCTTAATGTCTCTTGCAAAGCCAGAAGCTAGATTAGCTTGAGGTGACACTGGGAATACTGATAATATATTGTGTTTGCCTTGACTATCACTATTTTTATTCCCTAACACATCTGGAGATGTCTTGCTTGTCAGATGAGTCCTTAAANTTGTGTCCTCTCTGCGGGCAACAAAAACATTCTTTGCTGATTTCTCAGCATCAGTATCTGAGTTAAGGTTGATTATAGGAATATTAGAGACCAGAAATAAATTCAATTTATTCTGAACCAAGATGTAATCAGAATTGAGAAACATGTCTGATAGGGAAAAAAAAAGAAACTTACAATCATATCTAATTAATAAATCAACCATATTGCCTCATTGGTTCAGTTATTCTTCTATTTTATTTTTTTTAAAATTATTTTCTCTCTAGGATTGGCTTTGGACAGTCTATCCATATGATAAACTAATAGAAGAATAAAGAGTGATAAGAAAAAACCCTAGTACATTTTTTACATGTGTAAAAGTTAAGAGATGGAAATGTTCAAATTCTTATATCTATCAGTACTAAAAAAGCATAATATATTAACAATTGTCACAGCAGTTGTATCTCAAGAAACCAAAAGGTTATCATTTTTGCCTACAGTTAATATATCTGGTATTTATGCCACATATTGCAGCTACTGGAATTTGAATCTCCAGAGTACTCTAGTGTAGGTATTATTAATTTTGTATGCATTCATCACAATATAAATGAGTACTTTCTTGTTGCTTTTGAACAGGATCAAATCTTCATGAGCAAACCATTTTTAAAACTTTTCTTACATTTTCTTATACTAATCCAGATCACAGCTATAAGAATATAATTTTCTTTCAGATATTTCATCTTCTAGATGTGTAACTATTCTGAAATAAGTTGAGAGCCTTAATTGGCAATTCAAGAAATTTTAGGGTGTACATCCAATTATTCATGTCTAGCTTTTGATTAAATCTCTGTGATGGATTTTACCCAATGTGCTTAATGATGTTCAGTTGAATTTTGTCATTGTCTGTTGCGTTAAACAGCACATTTCATACCTATAGATGCAACCATCACAAATATTTTGGATACCAAGTATTATTTTAAGATTGTCAAAAATATGTTTAGTCTATAGTTTGGGCAGACTGGGCTATATCAGATATCTATGTCTGTATTTGGAATTTCAGGAATCAACACAAACAAGTTTCAACATACAGAAAATATAATAAAAATAATAAAGAATAAGTCCAAATGTAATTTCCTTTAGTCCTCTGTTTCATGCTTAAATGGTCAATAAATGTAAGATCAGTAGTCCAATAAATAATTTAGTATCATTTACTTCCTACATTGCGATGATCCTGAAAAACCACTAGCAGAAAATTGTCATAATTTCCTCTCATTTTGTAGTACATATCTAAATTTCTAAATTATTTTAATAATTCCACACTTTTAGAACATGATTGATAATGTTTAGTTACTCTGTGTACCTAGTCTATGTTTTATTGATTTCATAAAACCAAAAAAATATTATGGAGTCTAGCTATCACCCATTTAGGAAGGAATATGACTTCATGCTGGGATTCATTCGACATAATAACAGGCCTTTTATTGAAGGAATATCCTGGAACACTAAGTAAACAGCAATGTACAAAAATGCCACAAGGTAAAGAATTCTCTGAAGGTTCCTCTGCAAGCAATTGAGTTGTGGAACTGGCTATCTTTATCCTTGAGACAACATTTATTGCTTTCTGAAACCCTCCAGGAATTGTCACTGGATGTTCACTAGGTATTCCTAACTTGTAAACATGGTCACTGTCCTCTGTAAGATTTTGATTTCTTGCAAAAGCCTAAATTGGTTGAATATATCCAAGCTTGATCAAATCTCTGTGTGAATAGTTTGTATTGTTCTATGCAGAAAGTAATATACCAATATACCTAATAAGCATAGCGGAGGGAAAAGAAACTGGAAAGTAAAAGTTCCTGCCTTACATACAGTTAGTTGTGTTAGTTCCTAAAATAAAACTTTTCACAGTAAAAGATTATAAAATGTTTTTATAAGCTAGTCTTAGCTTGCATAAAATGCTACATTCCTTCAATTTTAGCATTCATTTGTACATATTGCCTTGGTAAAGATTTAAAAAATGATTTTTTGGCTTTTCTGTGCTTGTAGGAAGATTTTTTTTATAACTGTGTGATCTACATGTAAGCTTTAATTCCTAAAAGAATGTAAGACTGTTGAATGAGGAAGAATCTTAATCATAGAATCATATAATCATAGAATAGTTTGGATTGGAAGAGACCTTAAAGGTCACCTAGTTCCAACAACCCTGCTATGGGCAGGGATACCTTTCACCAGACCAGGTTGCTCAAAGCCCCAGCCAACTTGGCCTTGAACGCTTTCAGGAATGGGGCATCCATGGCTTCTCTGGGCAATCTCTTCCAGTGCCTCACCATCTTCACAGTAAAGAATTTTTTCCTAATATCTAATTTAAACCTACTCTCATTCAGTTTGAAACCATTCCTCCTAGTCCTGTGCTGGACATATTAAACTCCAAACATTTTGAATTCCAGTTTGAAAAACCATTAATTTTTTAATTCATCATCTCCTACTGGAAGATTGTTTCAGAACCTGGGTTTTAATACAACTATAAATCAAATTTCAGACAAAAATATATGTGTCTTCATTTAAAGTTCAGTTTATGTCAACATTGTCCTTTAATGTGCTTCTAGGTAACACTCATGCCAGCTAACACTTTCATTAGCTTAAAAAGTCTCAAAAGTAAGTTTTACTTTCCTCCAAAAGATTTCCAATCACCCTACTAGATTTCTGCAGCAATTGCTGTTTAAGCTTCTATATGATGGGCAGGACTATTAACCTTGTTAGACTTCAAAAAATTCTGGGTTAATTCTTCCCAAATACAGACTTATCAGCTTTACTACAGTATTTTTAGATTGTTAGTCAATATTATGTCTCTTGCACTGCTAGTTTATGATTTTCTCTTTTTCTGACTCATCTATGGGCTATTTGATCACAATTTTCCAGTGTCAAGAATAGCCCTTTCACTGATTATGTGAAATGTATGTGTTCTCATGGATATTATTGCTTTATTTTTTTCTTTCTCTCTCTGCCTTATTTCCCACATTTATATTACTTCACTTAGGTAGCATTCTTTAAGCCCAGGAGAGGCCATTTGATTTAGTTCCTAGTTCTCATTCTCTTTCTTTCTTAAAAATTATTGTTATGAGTCACGGCAAGCCTGTCACCAGGAAAAACATGTACATATCCATGGATATTTTGAATTAACATCTCCGTGTCTTCCTCACAGCACTAGTCCTTGGTTAATTTCTTGTTCTTCATCATCTCCAACCTTCTTGTTTAGAGAGTAGAAGCATGTCCTAGTTTAAGCCAGAATACAGTTAATTTTTTGCAATAGCCAGGAGGAGGGTGTGGCTGAGGGGGTATGGTGGTGCATTCCCCCCCTTAGGCTGTACTGTTATCTGAGAAATGGTCATTAGGCCTGACCTTGACAAACAGCACCTGTTTGACCTCCTTTTGAGTTTACAGTGTCTGCTTCCAGGAACTAGTGCTGTCTAACAAGCTTCTGTTTTCTAACAAACAGCCATGAAAACTTATTTTTCTGCCTGAGTAACAACTCAAGTGGAATAATATTTTTGTTATCAAACTTTCAGAAAAAGTTACCAAACTGAACTGCAGCCAGGATGACAAATTATAAAGCCTGCTCTCTTGCAACCCTATAAAGAGCTGTCCAAAGCGGGACTCTGAGCTCTCCTGGACGACAGCAAGCTGCAACCAGCAATGTCCCTCTGAGAGGGACCCCTCTCAGAGCCAGAGAACTCTCAAGTTTGCTATACTTGGAGCATCGCTGACCAATCATGACAGATCCTGGGCTGACACCCCCTCTTGGTTGAGACTCAACCATTTGCCCATTGAGAAGATGCAAAACATCCCAAGGTGTTTCACTGAAGTTGAGGGGAATTTTTCACAGGTACCTTGTACAGACTCTATGTCTGTGTGCATGTGAGTGTGAAAACGCTATATCAAATGTACTAGGAATGCTGTTCTACTAGAATCTTAAGTACTTTAGATGCATAAAGAAGTTACTGTTGTGGTATATTAGATTCTATATGAACCCTTTGCTAAATTGTTTAACTTTGGTTATTGCTTAAGTTCAAACGCTGTTAAGTTAAACTAAGTGCTGCTTGGCCTTTAGGCTGTACTCCTTTTTATCCTTAACCTTTCCTACCCTTTTGTCCCTCTCCACACCCCATAGCCTCCACATAGTTGTGGATTTATTTCAGTTAAGATTGAGTGACTCTAGACTTTCTTTGCTTTTTTCTTGGTGTGCTTTAACCATCTAGTAAGCAGTAGAGTGAACCTTGCCAAGGAATTTTGTTGTGCTGTTGCTTTTATTTTAAACCTGCTTTTGGTGATACCTTTGCTGGTGATTCTTTAAGCAACCTTAAAACACTCATTTGCAACAGGGGCATGGCCAGGACCCGTATATTATTCAATACCACCTCAGATCATTGCTGGGATGGAGGAAAGGTCCTCTCTCTGGCTTCTTCTTTCCATCAGTTCCTTCTTGTGGGAGAAAACATGGTGGACAAAATGGTCTAGTATTTTTTTATTTTATGTGTAAGTAGTTTCTTTTTCTTATACTTTTTTGCACCACTGAAGCATTTTCTTTATTTTGGAGTAGTAATTCTTGCTGCACTGCACTGAAAATTTTACAGTGACACAGCCAAAGGATGATTAACAGCTTCTTTCCCACTGCCTGTTTGCAGAATGCATATGCAGAGCCTTTGCGATTTTTGGTGTGTGGATGTGTCCTGTATCTGTACATTCTTTCATGTGAGAAGTTCTCTATGCGGACCTGCCTGTTCTTCAAGTTGGTCCACAACCTCAGTTCTCCCCCTTATGTTTTATTCCCCATCTGTAAATCAATTTTGAGAATTTTCAAGGTTGAAGATTCTGCTATATGTCTGAGTATGAGTCTGATGATGATTGTTTTAGTATTACTCCACTGTCTTAGCAGAGAATTATTTTTCTAGCATCTGATCTGAACATCCCAAACCATGATATGTGGTCATTTCTCCCTGAGATATCATTTGTCTCTGCTGAGAAGAACCTGACTCCATTATCCTCTTAACAGTCTTTCAACCAGTTGTAGGCTGCTCACAGATTCCCGCCCTTAGACTCCTTTATTCCAGATTAAACTTTATTCAGTATCTCCTTGGAGACTATGTCATAGGCTTACTAATATTGTTGGCTCCTAACCATCTTGATACCCTGCCATTGGGCCCTGGTGAGTTTTTCAACACCTCTTTTGAACTAGGCTGGGCAAAACTAAACACAGTATTCCAGATGTGGCATATATAATTTGTGAAGAGAGTGTACTGTTAGCTCCAATTCAGTTTGATATCCACTGTAGCTTTTTGGCCTTTCAGCTGAACTGATACTTAGTTTGTTGGTTCTTAAATGGTGTTGATACCTACTTGATGCAAGTGCAGAACTTTGTTTACCTCCTCACTGCACTTGAGAAGGTTTCTGTTGACCTAAACTTTTAGTATCTCAGAATCACTTTGAACTAAATCTCTGCAGCTCTACAGTTAATTCCTTGTCTCAACTTTAGTATCATCTGCAAGTTTGCCTTTGGTTTTATCATGCTGGTTTTTAGTCAAGCAACTGAAAAAGATCAGCCCAGTATTGCTTACTTCTTACTGCTGGCTAGTTAGGTTTTCAGCCACTGATTACTGTCCTTTGAGCTCTGAAGTCTGGCCAGTTTTTAACTCATCTGTTTTCAGACTTCTTTTACTTTGGCATTGTGGTCATATGCTCTCAAAAAGCATGCACTTTTAAAACAAAGATCAGAAGCCATATGAGGTTCATTGTAAGTTTATATGACAATGTTTTGTTGAGTAACACACAGCAAAATGAAATCCCATGTCAGCACTTTGAGGTAGCCCATTTTCCCAGGAAGAAAAACAAATGGGGAGAAAGAAAAGACTATGCCAGTGATCATGCAGCTCTTACTTTCTCTGCCAAGAAGATCACAACCATACAAAAGCAAATGTTTTGCTCTAACACAAAAGTGATGGGAAGCTGCTGAATATTTGCATGTTCCACTGGCTATCAATGCAGGCTGGAAGATGAAAAATAAAAACCTCCCCTCAAACTATTGCTTCTGATCTATTCCTACAGTTAGAAAAATCCAATATGTTTTTAAGTCAAAACCAAATTACATACCGGACAAGTGAAATAATTTCTAAACGTTTGTCTTTTCAATATTGTTTTCTCCCTCCCTCTCTGGCTCAACCACACACTCCAGTGCACAGACACTCACAGACATCTGAGCCAACCTGCCAGCTGTAGCTCAGGAAAGAGTTATGCATTAGGATGCTTTCATCTGCCCCACCCTGCCCACAAGGACGGCTGTACACAAATTAAAATATCTGGCAAGCAAGTTTGGATTTCAGCAAACTGACTTCTGAAGCTAGACACATCATGAAGAGAGTTCGTGCCTTCTGTTTACAGATGCAAGTCCTCACATTTTCATCAGCCAAGCAATCAAAAAGTTCAGAAGACAAAGCACTTACCCTTATTAGTAAGCAGTAAAGTCAGGTTTGACAATAATGTTTTCAACTTCATTTTGGAGTGTCTTTTAGCTCATGGCAGCTATCTTGCTGCAATTACAACCTCTACTGAACTGCTTCCTCCACGGAGAGATTTCTCAGTACTGGCTTTAGAGGTACAATCTAGACCATATAGATTTTAAAGTCTCAAATATTTATGCATGTATGTATTTAAAACACATTTAAGTTTACATTGAAATGACAGTTATAACTTCACAAAGGTTAACTTAAAAACTTTGGGTGTTGTGTAATTAACTGACTCTAAAATACAACTGTTATATTTGTCTGGTACCTCTGTGTTTTGAAATTACTGTGCTGACATGAAGTCTCTGAATCACAATAAGACACTACTGAGCAGTGTTGTCCATCCTAATTGCTCTGCTATTGGAATTCACTGAAAAATAAAAGGAAAATGTTTCCATACACACAGAACATATTCATGGTGGTTTAAAGGCAACAATTTGACTTTTCAATCTCATTTAGATCTCACTTGATTTTGCATTTACTATATCTTGGTTCAGTTGCCTTCTGTGAAGTTGATGGGAGCCAGATTCTTTGGTGAGAGCATTTTCTGAATCTAAGTTGTGCTGAGAGCATGGGATTCCTCTGTCTTCAGCTTCTCATGGTCTGTATTCAGTGAATTTACATTTTATCATTGTCTGTGTTTCACTTTGATTTTGGGAGATGCCTTTCTTCTCTTGCACCCCTACCTTCCACACTCTTATTTATGCGCTATATACTCATTTGTTTGCACTTAGTGCAATAAATTTCTTTCAGCTTGCCAAATTGATAGTTATTAGATTTTTAATTGCTCAGATGGTTCTTATCTTTTGTGTCTGAATTTTTTGCACATTATTTGTCAAATCTGAGAATGTATTAGAAAAGTCTGTTCAAGTATTTATGAGTGAGGGCAGGTGAAAGCATATTTTTTATGACAAAATATTTTTTATATTCTGTCATAAACCCCCAACTAATAAATGTTTTTTAATGTTTTCATTGGCTTGTCCATATTTTGGATAGGGCCTTTATACATAGGAGAAAGACAAGCTATAATAATTTTTTTTAATGTTTACTACTTAAATGCACTAAGCACCTCTTTTACTGAAATTTTTGAAGTTGTATAAATGCAGTCAGCACTGTAATTAAAGTATTTCTAACATAAAGATTATATCTATCTGAATGTTATGGTTGACATAACTTTTTTTTCCTGAAATCTTTAGGATCATAAGGAGAGGAGTCGTTTTTCCTGTGAGATCATTGCACTTTGTAATAGTGAGATCACAGTGAGAAAATGGAGCAGTTGTCAGCTACCCAAACCCATAAGTTCTGAATTTTCTGTTTTATTTCATATGGAAAATCAGGACACAAAGATTTACATTATTATAATGTAAAGCTTATACATTTATACAGTTACAGTCTTGAAAGATAAGAAGCATGAAAGTTAAAATTGAAAATTAATCTTGATGCTTTCCCTGCATTAAATGCTTAATTGTGTTTATTACTGCATAATTCTGTTGAAAGAATTAGCCCACACATTTTTTTCACTATTCAGCAAAGGCCCCAATCCTGCAAATACTTATTAGCTACTGGATGTTTCCTGGAGCCACACACAGAATGTAAAGTTAACTACATACATAAATCTTCACATGTTTAGATATGAACTAACTTCAATTAGAAAAAAATTGAAACCTAAAGAAATGGCAAAAAAAAATTGTCATCAGTTTTGTATATCATTAGGAAACCTGGGTCCATCTGTGTTAATACTAATGCATAGTTTTAGAAGTAATTTGATAAATTTTTCCATGGTGATGAATCTAGCTTTTATTTCAGTGGACTAGTTCTAGTGGTACATCTCTCAGAATGAGGCAACACTAGAACTGAAGGGAAATGGTACAGCGTGTGTAGTAAACAGACTGTTTTAATTCTGGGGTAGTAACATTTTTTCCAGAGGCACTTTGTAGCAATGAACCAAATCAAAATAGTTAGCTGACTGATTTATGTAAACAGATATATGGAACAATAAATGCATATTAAGATATATTTTTAAAAAGGGAAAAGATCTGCAATTTCCATAACTCTAGTCTTTGAACTTGTATATAACTTTATTCCATTTATTTCTTTTATTTTTACCATATATTGCAATTATATTTACTTTCAATATATTAGCATTTCCTTCAAATTCCAGGTGGAACAGTGAGCATTTAAATACCTCAACCTTGCTATTAGTTCCTAACAAAGAAAGTAAAGCATTTAGCATTTGCCCTGGGAAGCATGCTGGAGTTAGTACATCCTGATTTATTCGCTTCAGCCATTAGTGGCAAAACCAAAATAATGAAATGCTTTTGGTATCCTGTGGTTCCTCAATTTGTCTAGTTTCTGTCTTATGATTTATTTTTCCTGGATTTCATTGTCACCAGTCTCAGTGACACCCTCCCAAATTCTGCAGTGACACTGGAGATAGGGAGGGCAGGCACGGCTTCCTCTTGGAGGCAAGAGGTCAGGCAGAGTGCTAGAAGGGCAGCTTGGGGTCACAATAATACAGTAAAAGTACAGAGAGTACAGTTAGGTTAGCATATTGTTCTGGGACTGAGAGCCTTTTTCAAAGTCTGATCCATCTTCATCCTCGTAATTAGGCCATCCATGCTTTCAAAGAAAGTGTTGCTATGAAACACATTGGCAAATGAAGGCAAATTTGAGGCCTGCTCATTTAAGTGTTGGGCTCATTGTTCTTGGTGGTGTAATTGGTGATCAAGAAGGCAATAAAACGGCATGGCTATTAAACGGCCCAGGCTGAAATTGAAAGGGGAGCATTTATATGGTGCAAGCTGCTGTATGGAGGCTGTAACTTTCACCCTTATATGAACCACAGTTTACAGAAAGACCTAATGGCATGGCTCTTGTTTCACCTCTGGGAGGTGGAGAGAAAAAAAAAGGAGGAAAAAAAATTAAAACTAAATAGAATTAATGAGCCTTCACACATTGTCCTGTTTCTTTTGTTGTGAAAAAGCTCAGCAAAAATTAAGTTGGATAAGAGAGGGTGGCAAAGAAACACCATTAATATTAGGTTGTAAATTCTACAAAACATTAACTTCATTACATGGCAATTACTGTCTGTAACTGGCAGAACGAAAGATTCCACTTTCTCATCAGTTACTAGTTGTACAGGACTCAGCACTTTTTTTTTCTTGGCAAAGGTCACAGCACTGATATAGAGAATACCTTAATGTGAACTAAAAGTATAACAGGTTCTTTTGCATATAAGCAAGGGTGTAACTATTACTTGCTGCTAAACATCTCTCTCTGCTTGTGACAAAACATGGCTCACAACTTAGAAAGATAACATCAATGGTGTAAAACCAAAAACTTTTATTATTTCATGACTACTTGATCCTACTTTTTGAACAGAAGAAAAACATGATTTAGAAAGGGTACAGATTACAGAGAAACAATGGTTGCTTTTTAAAATATTTATCTCAAGAATTTCTTCTAAGTAATCATCAAGGGTGTGAATGGCAAGAAATAATATGCTCTATGAAGAATTCTATTTTTTTCTCAGTTTCTGTTATTATTACACCTTTGGCTTGACCTCGATTTTCATTTATCCCTTACCTAGTGCATTTATGAACATATTCAGCATGTGCTCTGAATTGAACTCTATCCTGCCTCAGATTTACGTATATAACTTCAGGTGAAGTTCACATCCTTAAGAAATATGTTCAATGTCTAGTAAATTTTGTTAGTCAGCTGTAGAGGAAGACATTTATTCTAAATCAGTCTTGAAGTTTTCCAGAGGAAATTTTTATTTCAAGAATGAAGGAAAATTATGAGGGAATAGATCCATATTTTATATAGACATAAAAAAATAAGGTTGCATTTATTTTCTTTTTTTCTTTTTTTTCCAAAATAGAGTCGAACAAGAGTCAAAATGTTGGATTTTTTGTCACTGAATTTCAACATTCACCTTAAAACATCAAGAGGTGTTGTGACAAGAGGACAAAGTGAAGAACTATGTCTAATTTTATTAAAGAAATATTAAATTATATAATTTATTTTTTAGTAACAGAAAGCATTGAAACACTATAGAGTCAACATATTTTCACTTCAGTTTGTTGGATAAAAAATGTTCCATCCCTCCTGCATTTCATGGTGCAGTAAGGCATGTTCTAGGATGTAGTTCAGAGCTTCCAGGTTCCCACTGCTTTCTGCTTTCTTTACTTTCTCTTTTCACATGGCATGCCATTTACATCATAGCACACAGGGTCCCACCAAGAAGCTTTGCCTCTGAGGGAGAAGAGCTTAAGGAGCCCGAGTAGTCCACATAAATTCTGTGAGATGCAGGTATTCTATCACATTGCTAATATGAAAGCAAAACCAGTTTGGTTTGCTCAAGACATTGAAATTATAAAAAATTCATATTGTACTAATTTATAATAAATTCTTTCATATCAGCAGAATGATATTTCCTGATTAAATATTCAACATTTGTAAACAGAAGTTTTACATTGAAAGTCACTTAATCACTTTCCAGGTAAATTCTTGTTTTTATTGTTCTTACTTAGTTTTGCTCATTATTTTTAATTTGATAAATTTTTTTTCTGATATACTTCATCATATTGTTATTGGAACTTTAGTGGATTTGTAGTTGATATTTTCTCTATGTTTATCTCCTGAATACTTTAGTTTTTAAGGTGACTACTGCATTCTCTCATGACAAAATAATCAGAATGATTCAAGTGTCTATCAGTAATGGCAGCAAAAGGCCACAACAGGAATGTTTTCACTATGTTTGAACTGGTTCAGGGAAGGGAAGGCATATGAGCTCCCTGAGGCTAATAGTCTGTAGTTTGGAATATCTGTAAAAAGCATGGATCTTTTTCTTGTATAAGAAATACGAAACCCAGTGGTGAAGTGGAAAGGTGGATGAGAGATGTCTGAGGAAACTGTCAAGCGAAAAAGCAAGGAAAGTAGAATTATTCACAATTTCAAGTCAATACTGCCAATGAGCCTTTGGTTGTCATGTATACATAGGCCAGAATCTGACCTGTGTTGAATTGCTTTTTGAACTGTTTTGATCCACCAGAACAAGAGAATGGATTGATTTGGATATATTGAGACATCATATGACTTTGTTGACTGATAAGTGTAAGAACAAGTTAGATTGTAATTGGGTCACAATGTTTGCCCTGTGGCCAGCACAGCTACACTATGCTTATAGAATTGTACAAGTAACTTTTCTTCATGGGAAACTTGCAAGAGCTGTCTATTAGCCTGGTTTTGTCAATGGCAGTTTCCACAACATATGAGAAGTCTCTCTGATAGCAGGTCATCAGGTAATTTGATTTTACATCCGATATCTGCCAAGCTCCTGCTGAAGCAGCAAAGCTGTGTAGTGTGATTCCATGCAATGAGATGTTCTGACTGAGCTGAACTAGCCTGAGGTCTAGAGGCAGTAGAGATGGAATCACTGTTGCGCTTCTCGTGGACTACTCAGTGCTGTCTAAAAAGGACAAGCTGCACTGTAAGAGCTTTGCCCAGTGGAGTGATGACATTGCCAGGCTCTCCAAGGCTGCCCCATCAGACAGCACTACACAATAGCACCTGCACAACGCAGGCAGGAGCTAGATCTGCTTTCCTTGAAAGAGAATTATTGGAACAAACAGACATGTACAGACAGGACTGACAGTGCTTTCATCAGTATCAAAATAGGAACTGAGAAATAAGTCCTTTCCTAGTTACTTTTGGTGGCCATTTAGATGCAAAAGTTATGTCTGAAAGATGGGGTTAGAGTGCTGATTGTAGCTGGGATATATTTTGTGCAGAGGAGAGGAAGTAAGATGAGGACAAGTAATATATTTATAAGGCTTTTTTTTTTTTAAAAAAAAAAAAACATTCTTTTTTCCTCTCTTCTTTACAGTATTATTTCTGAGTAGAAATACATTGAATAGGATCTTTTTATCTCCATAAATGGTGTTACTGTTTTCAAGAAGACACAGGGAACAAAATTCAGGTTTTAGTCACTTTTAAAATTATAATAAAAGAACGGGAAAAATTCTCCACAACACTAATAGTCTATTTTGTTACTGTTTGAAAAGTAGAACTGAAGGCAAATCTTCTAGCAATTTTCTAAATAACTTGTAACAGGAGGCAGGGAGTTTTAAAAAAGGAGGATGTTCTAAAATTATCTAAAATCTAAATTTTTCACAATCTAAAATATGTTAAGAAAGACAGTTTTATTAATGTCTTGGTCTTCTTTGTCATCGACTTTTCTTCCCAGCTGAATCAACAGATCCATCCAGAAGTGTGTGCCTGTGTTTGGAGCAATAGTTCTTCACCACACATGCAGCTCCAGTGGAACTGTCAAAAGTGCTTGGCATACCTCAATTAAGTGACTCTTTCATTCTTTGAGCATGATGATGCTGATTATCATCAGCAATCTTAAGCTGTTTCAATAGCCTGCACCCTCTCTACTTGCAGGGAAGAAAGAATCTGTTTTCAATCCTGTTCAGTATTTGGCCTCTTTTCTTGGAACACCAGCCAGTACCCAGGTTCTGAAAATTCCTAAGTGCCAAGGAGTAAACTCAAGTTACAACCTGAGTCTTGTCCTCTGAATTCCATCTCTATGCATTTTGAGTGATGGTGATTTTAATGTGAATACTGAGGCTGTACAGAAGCATAGTTTAAATTAGTATAGCTTTTCAGCTAAAGTGCAAAGGCTTTCTGTCTCTTAAGTATGTGAGATGCTGTTTTTGCAAGGAACCCATACCTATATCTATCTTTGAATCAAGACTTGTTCAGTAACTACGCAATGCATTTTTGTCATCATGACAAAGATTTGTCCATAATTTGTCAAAAGATATTTGCAGTGTAGGGTATAAATGCATAAAACCCAGGCTCAAAAAGTGCAGCAGTACCTCACACTGAGGAAAAAAATCACAGATATAGACATGTGATGTCGTTCATTGAAGCTAGCCAGTCAGTTTAAGGAACATCACAGAGATGCGGGGCACATAGTTTCAGAGGACAGCTCAACTTAAAAGTAGTATCTCAGCTACATTTTTTTTTAATGTGGGTACCACTAGTATTTCTGACAAGGCTAGAACTGAGTGACACTTAAAAGAAATCAGTGATTGAAAAGGCCTGGATTTCTCTTTAGAGTTCTGAAGTGTAATAAGATTCATGCCAGTCCTGCAAGTCACATTTTTCTTTCTCTAGCTGGATGTGGGATTTATTCCAGGCAGAGGCCCAGGGAGTGATATGGCAATCCATCTTAGTATAATTATGTGAGCACTACTGCATAAGATCTGATGCCCTCAGGACAGAGCATGCTTCCAATTGCTTTGTAAAATTATCTTAAATACTTCATCAGGGCAGTTCACATACCAGTTCCGTAAGTGCTTCTTTCTAAAGCTTCATGGGAATGTAGGTGGGGGAATTAGTCCCCACCAAGCTCATTTTTGGCACATTGAAATAGTTGTGTTCATATGATACATCTCATAGGATATATTATATGATGAGATAGGAGTACAAAGTATACAGTTTTTGGAAGTGTCATAACTTTGCAGCAGATTAACCATTTCGTACTGTTCACATTGAAACATCTTTCCTTATTGAGTCCTACTGTATCCAGCATAGGCCTCTGTTTTCCATCTCTTACTGCTTTTCATCTCTTAATCCTACTTACATTTTCCTCTGAAGTCATATTAACTTTATGTGACATTCTTACTTAAACAGCTGAATTGATTCTGCATTTGCACTCATGTTTTGAGCGCAGTCTGCATTTGAGTACCATACCTAGAGTGTAGTGTGGCTTTTTCAAGGATTTTTGCTTTTCAGACACCCAAATACAACATGTACTCATCATAAACAGCAAAGGACCATAGAGGAAGTACCTTGTATGAGACCATTTTTGACTTTTTTTCCAAATTTCATTTCAGTCAATTGAGTGGGCACCAATGGAAAACTCATGGCTACTTTGTGAATGAGTGAAACTTGCATATAATTTATCTTCATGATTTATACAAATAGATATTCTACGTGCTAGATTTTCACATTTTTAAAAATACATTTTTACAGATTCTTTTTCTAAAATTCATGACAACTTTGAATGAAAATGTAGTATTAAGTATGTCTCCATGAGAATTTATAAAAACTGTTCTGAAACATATTCTTCTGTTACATGGTATAGTGATTTCTGGCAGGCAAGCTAATGGCAAGTCTACCAATTCAAGGAGTTATAACTAGATTGATGGTGGTCAGACTCCTTTATTTGCATTGACATAAGTTTCTTTCCTCTCTGAACTTATTATGATCAGAGTGCATATTCCTATTTGTTGTTATCTCATTCACAAACCATTTTGACCATTATCTAAACCTTTGCAATTACACCAACAGTGCCTCCAGAGCAAATGCTTGCTAATTTCTTCACTAGGTGGGAACCTAAAATCTGCTCACTATTTCATAGCTACTTTTCTGCTGGACTTGAACATGATTTATGAGAGCGTGGGATAACTCTCAGCTGGAATATGGAACTGAGTACAGAGAGAACCATAATCATCAGAGCCACTGTAATTAATTCACCTGCCAAGAGAACAAGGAACAAAATCATTCATGTGAGGTTTGAAAAAGACCAGACTGCATCTCATCCACCGAGGCAAACCTTTATTTAATAGAACATTCGTGAGATGTAGCTAAATGCTACCACAATTACCCAAACAATTACTCTCCATCTGATAACATGCCTGTCCCTACATGTCTCAGAGTTGCAAATTCTCTTCTTCTATTCATTGCAGGGTCCTCGCTGAAGTTTGGTAGATTTTGTGTTGAGCTACTTTCATTATAGTCCTTATCATTCACCTCTTTGCATGCAGTCATCTCCTTCAACCAACTCCTTGCTGAACTATCAAACTGCTTGGCTAAGTTTCCAAACTTTGGCTAGACTTAAGCTGTGCCATTCTCATGCTGAAACCCAAAATACACAAAACAAAGTGTCATTATTTTGTAGCTTGTCTCCACTGGTAAGCAACACCTTTGCTGGTGTCCTGTTTTACAGTTGTGCAACCATTTTGCAACCTCTTCCAGCAGAGGAGATCCAGCAGCTGAGACAGCTTTCCCTGCCAGTAAGGCTGAGGTTTAGGACTACGAGAGGGTTGGATGTGCTGAGCTATTGTTTTATGCAAAATACGTAGCTGTTGAAAGCTGCTAGATTACTTCATTCACATGAAAGCAACAAAGCTTCATTGTATATTTCTCAGTCTTTCTCTCGAAGTTTTCCCTTCTGTCTTGACACCAATGCTTCTTCTAGACCCTCCATGCTCTTCCTTAGTTCATAAGCCACAGATGTCCATAACCTTGCACTTCCTTCTCTCTTCTTCTCAAGGGCCTTTGTTCAAAAGTGAAATGCAATGAAAAAACAATACTAGCAAAGAGTTCACATCTTTGCATTTTAAAACATTGTTTCTTCTGACTTTAATATATTTTTTTAGTAAGAATTTAAGGAAGAGAGAGGATGGATTTGTTTTGAGTCTTCTGAAATGGTAATACTTCTGAATTTTATGTTCTTTAATAAACCTATGCTTCAATTCCTTGACTGGCTACAAAAGTAAGAAGAAGATCAGGATTTAAGTTATAAAGACATTCAAATATTGTCAAGAATGTCACCATTACCCTGAAATAGGATTTTACACTAAATGAGAAGTCAAAATAAACAAACACCACCACCTCCACCATATTTCTCCCTCTTTTCTTATAAGTCAGGTTTCTAAACATTACTGTTAGCTTTATTAAAGCTAGAATTTTCATACTAATCTCAAATATATGTTTAATTCCTTTTTAGAATATAATACTTTATGGTAACTGTTTATGATTTCCCCTGCTAGAAACACCATGTCTACTAATGAAAGCAGGCACTGATAAAAGGTCTGATTTTGATGAGGTAACAATGAAAATTAGTTATTTATCTTGATAATAAAAAGTTGTGTAAGAAATCATTCACTTTATTTGCAAATTTATAAGAATGGTCACTTTATTATTTCTATTTGAAATCAGGAAACCCCTTATAATTTGTTTTGTACCATCACTGGGTAGATAATAGATTATGTCATAGAAGGAGAAAAATAAATCTCTGACTCTCTTGTGGCTAACTAAACAGGCATAAAGTAGTGAAGTCTATTAACAAACTCATTTCAAACTAGGGGGTCACCTATGTGTATTTGTAATACATACCCAACCTAGCATAATTTCTCTTCTAGTCTAAGTGGCCTAGGTAGTAATGCATATGATTAAAGTTCTTGTTATTTTAATGAGCAAAACATACTTAATTTACTGTATAAGTCATGGGCCAGGAAGTGGCATGTTCATATTCCCACAATGTGAGTTCATATTACACAATATACTTACTGTCAGGAATGAAGACAAGATAATTATGGTTTTAAGGAAGCATAAATCCACCCTTTCTGCAGCACAAACAAGTAATTAAAAACCTTGTAATTGGTTGTTGTATGAACAGATTTTACAATTATGACATTTACTAGCCATTTCAAGTGCCTCTTTCAAAATCCAGATACACTTTCCTAAGAGTTCACTCAATCACTTGAAACCATCTCAGTGAAACTCTCCACTTTTGCTACTCTACATCTTTACACATCTCTAAAGTTTTCAAACTTTTGTTTAAGAAAAAAAATGGAGTTTATTTTCTCTTCTTGTAAAGCATCGCACATGCTAAAGTTGAAATTCCCAGAAAGTGAGATTTGAAGAACATATTTAAAATTAGTTTACCTGAAAAAGAAAAATATTAAAATACTTAATACAGGCATTTTTATAAAATACAGAGCTGAATTATGGTACTGCTGTATTAAAAATTAAAGTGAGGAAATCCTATGAAATTTAAAAATATTCTTTTTTCAGTGGGTGGTGAGGCAGACTTGATGTAGGGGCTATCTCCCATGCACACGGTAAGAAAAATCTATCAAATGAGTATGTCCAGGCCTTTTGATAACAAGACTCTGCATGTAAAAAGAGCAAAAATATCATCACATATCAAACATCAAATAACATTTTCTACTGAAACACCAAGTCAAGAAGAGAACAGTATTATCACTTATTTTTTTCCAATCAGTGACACATTTCAAAGAACAGAAAATAGTTGGAGACACTTTAGTACATTTGAAATACTGTAAATTAATCTAATCTGATCAAAATATCATATAAAATAAGTATATTTTAGAATTCCTTTTAAATATCCAAAAAATGACAGAAATCAGTAAAGCTAGAAGATGAAGAAAACCATACATACCTGTATAAACCATGTTTACCTAGTATGCCATTTAAACCTCTATAACAGTCTTAGTTTACCCATGTCACTATTTTTTCTGTGTATACCCATTTCCTGCAGAATATAGATTATCATCCTGTATTACTAACCAGATATAATGGTTTTCATAAAAACAAAGCAAAGTGGGAAAAGAGAAAACAAGCAAACCCCTCCCCAAACAAAACTAACCAGAATTTTTATTCTTGCCACAAAATGGAGTTTACTGACCAAAATTGTCTTGTCAGACAAGTAATTCAAGAGCCCTGTCCATAGACAAAGACTTCCTTCCTTAGCTCAGTTTCCTGCCTGTGTTTCATTGTCGTGTGTTAGTGGGGAACTGGCCTCTGCCTTGTCTACAGTATCACGATAGTAGAGGAACCAGCGTTTACTATCATATACTTTGAAGAAATTTATCCTGTTCCCATACAAGATTTTATTTACTGTATGACAGCAGCATATCTGCCTGGTAACTGTTTAGACAATGTCCTGTGATCCTTAAAGGTGTCCAATGAACTGTGAAGTCATTGGATGTGCTGTGTTCTTAGGATAAAATCTATCTGATGTGCTGCAATTTCATATTTTTTTTTCAGTAAAATAAAGATATTAAGATTAGGAAATTTTAAAATGCTGCAGTCCATCAGACTACGTAGTCCATGCTTGCTTTAGAGCACAATCGAGATTATGCAGAGATTATGAGTTGCCTAGGAAATGAAAGTGAAGTACTTCAGGATGTATTCAGATAAAATGTTTGTATAAATTCAATGTACTTCAAATTTGGTGGGAGGTATTTATGTTTTCTAAGCAAACTGCCCTAACAGGTTCAGGGATCCAGTGTCATACATAGATTTTCATGCAGTAAAAACTGTGAGAAGAAAGGAAGGTGTTCTTTCATTCAATGAATTACTTCAAGGTCGGAATGTAAAACAGAAGTTAAAAGAGCCCTCTACAACTAAGGCATGTGTAAAGAGGAAGCAGCACATTGGTAGCACTAGGTATTGCTAATGGAAGAAGGGAATGCAGTCTATGAATACATTGCTGTATTTATAGTAAAATGCTTTCATACGTTATTAACAGAAAAGTGATGAACCTGCAAGTTCTTCAGCAACATTTTGATCCCCTGAGCTTGCACTCCAAAATCTTCATATTGGCTGTAAGACAAAATTGCAAGACATATATAGACGAGATTAGAAATGAAAATCTCACAGTAAGGACATGGTAGTGTTTCTTCACAGTCTTTCCCCCTGAGCTTGGGGCCAGGCCAAGCATTTTTCTGGGTTGCAAGGTGACCAAGCCACTGTAGAACTTGCTGAGCACTTTTGGCTTGAGCACCTTACAGTGGGTAGTTGAGTCTTTGAGCCAGTATGTGATGTACTCCCAGCATGACATCTGCATTGGAATCGCTCAGATGATGCAAGTTGGCCAGTGCTGGCATACAGTAAGTGGGGTAACCCAGAAAACACACTGTGCAGGCTAGCTCAAATACTACATCAGTGTTGCTGCATTCCCTGCAGACAGTCACTTGTCTGGCAAAAAACAAGGTTACAGATATAGAGAAGGCTCTCTAAGTGCTTAAACTCCAGTTTATGTTATGAACAGCAGCACCATGTAATTCAGAACTGTCCCTGACTGTGTCAAAATGTCACTAGTTTCCTAGCATATGAGGCCACAGTGCTGGCATTAGAAATAACATGTTTTTCTTTTGGCCTGAGGGGGAATTGAAATGCCTCTCTAAATAGACCTCACTTCTTGCCATAAACGCTATAGGACACGAGGATTAAAGGTTTTGACTGAAGGCAGCATTCTTTGTAGAATTAAAAAAAGAGGAATGAAAATAAAAAACAAACCAAAAAACGAAAAAGAACAGTACTGATGTATAAGAGCACAGTTGTGTTCTGTGTTATCCATTGTACAATGTTTAGCAGTTATGCAGGTTCAGCAGCACAGCAAATAACAATGAAGAAAAGAAATCCAAATGATATATGCATTTAAAAATATATATATGAAATGTGTGTATATATCTATAATATGTATATATACACACATGCATATGTGTGTGCATATAGTTCCATGTGATTGGCTAAAATAAAGCGTGTATATATATATATATATGCTCACACACATTTTAGCTATCATTCTGCACCTTTTCTCTTGCTTATGAGTAACTTTATTATATAGTTTAGATATAGGAATCAAAGATTAATTGGAAAGTATTTATTTTTTTTAAATATCTTTATGAATTCCTTGATTTTATCCAAAGACAGGGTGGAATTGAGAACAAAAACATTTAAAAAAATCAAGACATTTTTTGTTATTATATACAGGGTGCCACAAAATGCTGTTGTTCAGAGAACTAATCAGCCAAGACTGAAATACTTATCCAGTCTGCATCAGCCAACAAGCCAACTCAATTTTTGAAATACATTGTGCTTTTGCACTTTTAAGTACAAAATACTGAGCTACATGACACATTTATGAAAAGTTTATTGAGACATAACAGAAATATACCTTCCATTTAATGATCTGCTAACTTAGAGAATCACCCTCCCCAATTCCACATTAACAGCTTAACAATCTCCTTAGAGGTCTTATGCTGGTGGAGTACAAAAAGGTTGACCAGTTACCTTTTGTGTTCTCAGCCTGTGGAAAGACTAATCATTTCAAGCAGAAACAATATTTCATAGCCCTGCTTTCCTGTTGTTCTTATTTAAGAAGAAATCTGTGTACTTTATAAGTGATTCATCCCTTAGTACAGCAAACAGCATGCCTTAAATACTTAGTGTTCCTTTAGAAACACCACTAAGGATGACCAGTGGACTGTGGGCTCCCTGTGGGCCAGAAGCCAGGACTGCTGGGGGCTTTCCCAGGTCCATCAGGCCAGAGATCATCCCTCTGCCTCAGCCAGGAGCAGAGTAGCAGTGGGAGCACTGAAGCAGCCCTTGCTCCAGCCTCCAGACACTTTCCTGGGAAAAAGGGTTCCATTACCACCTGGAGTTGCAGAGTTTGAAACACACAACAAAACCTTTACTGCAGATTTCTGGTTTTCTTATTTTTCCAGCCAGCTGAAGCCATGTATACCTTAACATAATTATAAAATTAATGATAGTTTGTTGAACTTAGTTCGAGTGAGAGTGAAATCATAGTTTAGATTGATTCCAGTAATCTCTGACTTGATGTCTTTATTTTTCATTAATGAAAGC
This sequence comes from Sclerurus mexicanus, assembly GCA_013396755.1. NCBI lineage: Eukaryota > Metazoa > Chordata > Aves > Passeriformes > Furnariidae > Sclerurus > Sclerurus mexicanus. The sequence goes on along the minus strand of VWZF01002255.1, from coordinate 64,864 downwards.
AATATCAGACCTATTCCTTTTAATTTACATCTACTCATTTGTTGGACAACATGACACTGTTCTGTAAGCATGTATTTTATGCCAGTATCTTATTTAAAGGCTGTTTCACTTTTAAAGTAGAAAGAGAAATTCTTCAGCTGTAGAAAAATACTGTCCATTGCTCCTCAAAACCCATGACAACAATTCAAATGAATACAGTAAAAATAATAGAAAAAAAAATGCCATGGCACTTGGACATGAGCATCAAGATAAACAGTCAAGTATTTGTGAAGCTGATACTCAAAGCAAGGGGCACGAAGAAAGTAATTCATGGGCTCTAAAACACTCATTTATCTCTCCCTGAGGCAGACATTCAGAAGAAATTAAAAAAAAAAAAAGATAAAAACAACTGTTGAAAGTTAGACATCCAAATCTATCATTTGCCTATATGAATGTTGTGATTTACAAAGTTCTGGGTATTCTCAAGTCTGACTGACTTCACTGTCAATATGGACAAGTCAGAATATTTGAAAAAAGGCAGATCACATATTTAAGAATCAAAGAGCGATTGAAACATATAATTGCAGATATTCGAGATTGAAAATACTTTCTTTAAGCATAGTTCTTCAAATTCTGCATCTCTATAATAAAGATGACAGCACAAAGAGTTGTAAGACCTTGTTAAATTGTGCAGATATAAAGCATTAGGCATGAGAATGCTAGTCTTATTTTCAGGGGGAAAGAAATTTAGAAAAAGAGAAGGGTTTGGAATTTGGAATTTGGAAACTGTAATAATAGTCAATCTGCTATGTCTAATACTATTTAACCACAAACTTGATAAAAATAGAAATATACAATTGCTTTTAGAAAACTAACAAGTATTTCCTGATGTGCACTCACTATGAGTCTTATTAATCACATCCTGATCCATTGCATGCTGTTACATATAGTAGCTGGATTATGCAAGAGGGAAAAAAAAGACAAAGTAAAAAATCCCGTGCCACCCATCTATCTTTCTACTTTTTTTTTCCCCCTGACTGTTACATTGAAACAAACAATAAACAGCAGTGGGGCATCGAATTAACTCAAACTTTTATAACACTGTTCCAGTTTATGTGTTTATGTTTACCATTAATAAAATTTAAGCAGCTTCTTTATAACTGTTTTTGTTTGTTTGTTTGTTTGTTTGTTTGTTTGTTTGTTTGTTTGTTTTGGTTTTTTTTTGCTTGTGCAACGAATAAAAGAGGCCAGAAATGTAGCAATTTCTTTCACATGCACTTTCCTGACACTTTTTCTGAAATCACATGGGTTATGATCAGGCTAAATCAAAGTAAATGGAAAACCTGTTTTAATTATTGACTCCAAAATATAATCAATACCCTTATTAGTGCCACAGAAGGTCTCTTCTGTTTGTGGCCTTTCAGGTCTGCACTCTAGTCAGAGAACTGGTAAACAGTGCAGCTTGTGTTGCATTGCCATGGCTTGCACATGAGAAGCTTCTAACAAGCACCATGGTGCACTTTCAGGTAATTAACTTATGTGAGGGAGCAGTAACTAATTATATAGAAATAACCAAGAATTTTTCAAAATCAATAATAAATCCATTAGATTTATGTAGGAAGTATAACATAATCATTTATTCTTTAGGTCCCTTATTATGCCTAAGTCCAACTCTTATTTTCATGCTTGCATTTAAAAAGAAATATAATTCCTTGGAAGCAAATCAATCCACAGTACAACAGATTTCCCATAAGCAGATATTATTTTGTAATGCATATCTTAGTGCAAGTCCTCACCACTACTCACAGTTTGAAGGCCACAGAGCACCACTATACATGTGTGTCAACCCTCACACTTCACAGCTGTTCTGAGTCCTGATGCTGCCAGCACAGCTGTCTGGGATGAGGATTGGACTGTGGAGGCTGGTTTATGGTCTGTGCACTGAACAGAAACAGGAACAGGTGAGGCTTTACTTTGGGCATTTTAAAATCTAGCCTTTGTTGATCTGGACAATTTAGCAAGGAGAAGAATAAACATTCCTTTGGAGGTCTGGAGTTCCCCCACCTTTGTGGTACCTGAAATGTTCCTCTCAAATGGCAGCACTTTGGCTGTGCTCTAGTTAGGGCAGCTTAATCTTTGAATTCCTAGGAACAAATCAGCAGTTTTCCAGCACTTTTTATATGATAAATGCAACTTTTTTTTTTTTAATTTAACAAACACAATCATACAATTATTGGGAAGAAAAACACAGTCACTCTCAATAGAAGGGGTTCCAATGCAACTCAATTCACAGCTGTGCTTCTATTGATTTTCCATAGAAAAAGTGAAAACCATGTCTTGGAAAGCAACAGTCCTGAACTACAGCTAAGACTTCCAGTGTAGACATCACTCAACATGGAGTCCAATATATTGCTGGGAAAAAAAAGGATTAATGTTGTTATAGGCCACGTGGAGGGGCTAAGAGCAAGTAACATAAGAAATTGTTTGCATCTGACACTTCTTAAACTCCCTATTAAAATCCTACATACAATACCAAAGTGGCCATTTTTAGAAGGGTGTTGAAATTGGAGAAGACTCAGAAAAGACTTGCAAAAATAATTTTATTGCTAATGAAAGAGAAGGTTGATTACAATGTATTATTCATGATGAGAAACAAGGAACGGATACAAATAAGCTCTTTCATCTGGTGGTGAAAGGCATAACAAAAATCAATGGCTTGACATGAAAACCTGACAAAGTCTTTATCATTGCAGGTCTTTGAGTCACTATGGAACGTCCTTTTATGAAGCAACAGGAACTATTGGTCTTGGCAGGGATTAGAAGCTACATTTAAATGGTTATTACAGGGCTAAGCTAATCACTTTCCTCTCCTGAGAACTTAAGTGCAGTAAAACCTCCTCTTACGATTTGGTGTATAGTCTTCTTGACTCTCAGATACAAGACAAGTAGGTGGGTTATTTGCGGATGATTTCTGAGTAGACAGTTCACAAAATCAAACCATCTGCCAGCACAAGGGGATGTGTATGTGTGACTATCCCTGTCAGAACTTCTGCTTGTTGAACAAAAGGATGTTGAGAGAAAATAGCCTCATACAGGCACCATGATCACTACATTCTTGTAGTAATTGCAAACTTACTTCTTCAGTAAGTTTGTAAAAAATATAAGCCTTCACTGAATTTTTGCAAGATAGAGATTTCTGCACCTTGAGAGGAAAGTATATTTTTACTACTTCCAGTTTTTCCCTACCTTCTTCTCTTTTCTTCCCCTGATTTTTTGCCCTCACACAGACACAGAGTCATCATACAGTTGTCATGGCCAATAAAATTTTTCAGGAAACGAAGTGAGGTTAGTGTTTTCTGTGTGGAATGATGTGATCAGACATGACTCTCAGTTTCTAAGCAGCTTCCTTCAGATTAACCACAAATAGGATAATTCTCCAGGTAACATGGAGAGACTGAGATGTCTGAAAGTGCTGGTTTCTTTAATCTCTTCTTCAAAAAAAATTTTTTAAATTCTTCTTCGAAATCTTTCGAAAATCTTCTTCGAAATTCTTACTCTGTTTGAAACTCATGACTTGTGGATGTTATTTCTCCTTTTGGCTATGGATTCTTCTCAGCTGTCTGTTGCTTATTGAATTAATTTCCTCCTTGCAGGTGGAGAAACATAGACAACATGGCAGTTGTGGAGATTTGCTTTAAAATGTCTGTACAGCTACAGGAATGGAGTTGTCTGAGAAACACAGAGTACAAGTGAGTGAATGGTGGAGAAAGAATGCTTTGTAGAATCTGGTGCTAGTGAAGGCAGCAGGTTGCAGGATGCTTGGAGTAAAGGCTTCTTGATTGTGAGAACAGAGTCACATAACTGAGAAATTAAGTTGGAAGGGACCTCTGGAAGTCATCTAGTCCAACTTCCTCCTCCAGAGATAATATAGATGTTCAGATGTTCTGTTGCTCAGATGTTCACAGGAAAGGTCCAAGTGTGTATGTAAACTTCCTTTTTTAGAATAAGAGCTAAAGACTTTTTCCTTTCTGACTTTTTCATTACTCTGTGGACCACATAGTTCTTCAACTCTTAACTGAAAAGATCAGATTTGTCTTCAAGCTATTGGAGCTCTGAAGTTTTCTGGATAGTTGTTATTGGAGCTATAACTTGTACCAATGACCTCCTGATCTATATCAAGTCCTTGTTCTTTGCATGGAAATTCCCAGAAAATTGTCTCTTCCTATGTCTTAGATTTAAATACCCAAATAAGCCTAAAAGATACTGCCAGATCTCAGAAAATGGGCTTGTTTCACAGGTGAGAGTGGTTTCTGTTCATCCCTAGGCACAAATTAATTGGCAGTAGGTGTATGGTGTTTTAAGAGTGTAAGAACATGTGATTGGCAGCACCATGGGTACACAGAGTATTCTTTCTGCAAATGGTGGAGTGGGGGAAAGGAACTGGACATTTCTAGAGAGATCCTTCTCTTGGTATCCTCTATCTGACTCTGTAATCAGATGGGTAAAGGCTTTCTCAGAGTTTCATCCAGAGTCTCAATTGCCACAATCTATCATATATGAATTTGTGACTTTAAACTTATTTTCACTTCAAGATGATGTAAGATGAGGTGTTGCAAAGTTTAACTATGATGAGTGTGCAAAATCAATTCTTATATTTGTCACTAGCTGCAGGATAATATTTTTAAGATATTCTGTGAGTTCTACACTGAAAGATAGTCCTCCTTATCTATTTTTCAATCTTATATAGGTGTACATACCTCTTTCCAAACTGAAGAATCATAGTGTATTCAGTTTGTCAAGCTTTAGGAACTGCTTTATATCATGATTATTTGTGCTTCTGCTTTTTTTTACTAACAGCCCCATCCTATGCTATTTCATCAGTTTGGATGTGGCTCATCATGGCGAAATTTTGCCTAGGAATGATGAAAAAGATTTTGGCAGAGAAATCTTTGACATAATGACATCTGGTAATACTCATGGAACTGATCTAGTTTCCCATCTTACTGTGAGGGAATCATGAGCATGTGTAAAGCAATGAAAGAAAGAGGTAGGAGCTCCATGTCCTATGCGGAATATGTGTTCTCAGCCTGGGTTGCTCTTACTTGTCAGTAAGATCAGTGTTTCCTTTCATGTCTTCATTTAATGTTTGATGTCATTAACTTCAAGAGTAGACAGGATGTCTGTGAGCCATGCTGCTTCCTAGTCTGTCTTACTTGGGAGAGAGGATGACCCTGCCTGCTGGCAAGGAGGGAGGAAGATAAGCAAGAAGAAAAGGATATTTACTGTTGGGTTGATATGAACAATAGACCTATAGGAGATTTATGAGACATGAAAACTGATCAGAAGGAAGCAGAGACAAATAATTGTGCTGGTGAACTAGTTCAAGCTAGGTCCCCCCAAATGCTAGACCTGACCAAGGGTCTCCCTAGAAAATATTCCTGACTAAGTAGGGAAAAACCCTGCTGGCTGTCAGGAAGACGTATAGACTCCAGCTGAGGAAGCACCTTGAATACCATTTACCCCCTCTGAGTCCTTTCACTGAGTGAAAGCTGTTTCAAGCTAATCCTTCCTCATTCCTTGATTTCCATGTGCTGACTCAGCCAATAGGATCTTCCTACTCCATTCTTTTGAATACTGAGACTGATAATAAATAGTTGTTGCCAAGGATCACGCTGGTTATTCCCCTCTCAAGGAACTCTGTTATGGGATCCTGGGAATGCCAAAAAGCATTACTAGGTTCAAAAAGGACAAATTCAGAGAAAAAAAGAAAAAAAAAGGCAGCCAATCAATCAACCAAAACAAAAATACACCACCAGAAGAATGAGAGAGAAAAAATATGGCTTCTTATGGTTTATTTCTTATACTTTTTTGAACCCTAAGAATGAGTTACTCTCTGGAATCATCAGACTCAGAATGGCATGAAGAGAAACACTTGCTATACCCCATTATAGATTTTTTTTATTAAATATATTTATTATAATGAACAGACAATAATGAATAAGATCTTAAAAAACAAAATACAAAAATTACCTCAGGAGAAAAGAGGGAAAGCTCATTTTTAAATACTTGGAGTAGATAAAACAACTTTAATTTTATAATGATAGGACAATGCTATAGCTAAAAACCTTGGGTAAAGGGCTAAAAAAGTGTTGACTATTTCTTATTAGTAACACAGCAGTAATACATGTACTGAAAAAAAATAAAAGGATAATCTAATTTTAACAGCTATCATTTCTATTGCCTTTTTTAAAAGAAATAATTCAGGGAAAGGTCATTTAAATTCCTGTGATACTCCAGGGTAATGTTTTTGCTGAGAATGATCTGTAAAAATTAAACAGTTAAAACAGAATACCTGCTCTGAGAAGTAAATTACTTTAGAATTATGCAAAAGGAAGGGGTAAAATGGGGAAAAAAAATATTTATAATCAGAAAGGAGAATGGAATCCTACAAGGAAAAAACAGTATGTAAGCATTGTGTCACAACCAATAATAATAGTAAGTGGAATTTTTTTTTCTTTTTCCTTGGAAACCTATTTTGGTACTTTCTTTTAAGTTTAAAATTCTTTGACTGGTGTGACTATCGTTTTTGGTTTTTTTCCCCAATGCATCTGCTCAACAGTCTCTAGGAGACACCAGTCAAATACCTACCTAGCATTTTCCATGGTAGTTAATCAATTAACTTGACAACAGGTTCTAAAACACCAAAGAAACAGACTGAAACTCAGATATTTCAGCCCATTCTAAGAGTGTATTATAAGATTTTTTTTTCCACATGAAATTTGTTCATAAGTACTGTATACTGTATTTGATAGATTTCTTGGGCATTACTGAAAATTATTGATTTCATATCAGTTATTCTGGCTTTGATTTTCACAGATATTTTGCCAGTTAACTGCTGCCTCATAATCCTCCCCTTTCCAGAGAGAAATAAAGTAATTGCAAGCTAAATTTCCCTCAGTGGGCTGCAGACATGAAACTCCCAATAGATTTTCAGTGCTAACAGGAAAATTGCCCCCTTAGTGCTGTGAATAATTTTAACTTTGACTTTAATATTTCTTCTTTATTTATCATAATATTTCCACACATTTTAAAAGTAAGCTTGAACATTTGATTCCATCTCTTCTGAATAACAACAGAACCCTTGGAATAGTAATGCTATATTGTAAGTAANGAATAGAGGGGGTAGAATACATAGCTTTGATCACCCCCACACAGTGATAACTGGTCCCACCTGCTGAACTAGGACAAAGGATCAATAAGAGCTCACAAGGACTCCATTATCAGGAGACACTTGCAAAAGGCACTTGTGTGAGGTAGAAACTCGAATGTGTTTTGCCACCTGAGAATTGTGGGTTAGTGTATATTCACTTGGAGTATTTTCATTACTTTTATAAAAATAGCTGGGTTTAAGATTTTGAATAGGAATTTAAAAAATTAAAAAAAAATGGTGCTCTTGCATAAAATAAAATTGTATTGAGCATGAAAACTACTGAAAAAAAATTAATATGTTTAAACACTGGCTTGCTACTGCATCTGGTCCAACTGGTTATAAAGGCATATATCCCACACCTGAGTCATGACACATAGGAAATTCAGATTAGGTTTCTCAGCTACCCCTAGCTACTGTTTTGTCAGTTAAGTTCCTCTGGCAAACTAAATCAGACCAAGGTATGGGGTTGAGCACTGGCATGCCATCATCTACAGTGCTTACCTTTGAGCTTACCCTGGCATGAGTTTGGTCAGGTCAGCTGATACTCTTCCACATAATCACAAAGGCACAGTTCTGGAATCAGTTTATGCTGAGGAAAGTTTCTAACAAGAATCTGGCTGAGATGAAACCACCCTGTTTGTGGGAAGGAAATGGCACGTACAGCTCTGTGGAGGAAAGCTGGCCATGCCACTTGGTCCCAGGGCCTGAGGAGACAGCCACAAGTTCCAGAGCTGGCCTCCCTCCTGACAATCAGTGCTGACATGTGCTCTGTCAAAGAGTCATCTGCTACTTTTTTTTAAAAAGGCCTCTCTGAGATGCCATTTATCATTTGTATAATACCTTGTTGTTTTGCTCATTGGTATGTACGCAGAATGTGGGAGATTTGGATTCGATAACCTCATCAGCTCAGCCGTAGAGTATTCAAAACCAATAACTCTTTAATATAAAAATACAGAAGGTGTTCTTGAAGCAAGGAGTGCAATCTAGGTCTGCCCACTCTCAGATGAGTGCTCTAGGCACTAGGCCACAGAGTCATGTTCCCTCTTGCATTCTTACATCTTCCTTGGATAAATTGCATTCTTTCCTCTGCAGACATAGGGTTTCAACAGCAGCAGCCTCCTCCTTTCCAAATTATGTGGCTTGTGGTTAATACAGTCTCCTGGGAGAGGGGAGCAGCGGCTCTTGATCTTTTCAGGTGGAGAATATTGACTGAGTCTCAAATACACCAGCCGCTAGGGAATTTGAAAAAAGGGAGGTGATGATACAGTCATTACCCTTCTTCAAGAAGAGGGCGTGTGCTCTCACACTTTGCGTGAGACCCAGCAAAGTCCCTGCACATTTGCCTAATGGCACAGAGCAACTGCTGCTCTCTGAGCGTCTGTCAGACCCTGGCTGTACGCACATGCCTCCTTCTCAGATGGGGCAATTTCTGGGTGCTGCTCCCAGGGAACTTTCCAGTCAGGCAGCGCGACAGTCAGCTAACATCACTGATGGCTGGAATGTGGGTATGAGTTTCTGAGGCTGAGGTTTGGATCTGTGCTGCATCTGACCGGGCTTTGCCAGGAGACATATGACCTTCTGGGGGATTATAGGCCCTCCTCTTTAGGAGGTGGAGTAACATCTACACGTCCTGATAAGTTGTTCCTGTGACAATTGCTCACGTTTTTACAAATTTGTCTCTTTCTTTTTTTTTCTTTTGTTGTTGTTGTTGTTGTGGGTTTTTGTTTTGTTTGGGTTTTGTTTGTTTGTTTGTTTGGGGTTTTTTGTTTGTTTGGATTCTTTTGTCCTTAGGTTGTGTTCTCATGAAGCCTTTCTTTGTTTAACCAAAGAACCTTCTAATATCAGATATATTCTCCTTGTACGGATGCTTGCAGACAAGGATTAATTCTGTTCTGAAGTCTGTTCTATTTAAACAGATTCTGATCTGTAACTTTCTCACTGAAAGACATGTTTGAAGGCCCATGAATCCACCCCACTGTGATTTCAACACAGTCAGCTGAGATTAAGTCGTTTAGATTGTGATTTCTTCTCAGATTTCTAGATTTGTTTTATACAGTCAGGAGCTGGGGATATCATAGTAGGAAATATTAGCCAAGCATGGATTTCTTTTTTTTTTTTGGTATTTATTCTGTGAAGCAAAGCCTTTGGGATTTGAGTTCAAAATTAACAGAATTCTGCTATCTGTTGGGTTTTGAGGGCTTAAAATGAAATTAGTAAGTAACAATTCAGTAGTTAGAAAGGGGTTCCTGTAGAGAAAATGTTTTTCTCACAGAAAATATCATTTAATTGGTCACAGTTAGCTAAGTGCACTGACACTGAATGGGAACTGAAAGTGGATTGACCTCTTGCCCAACCGATTTTCCCTCTGGAGAATGACTTAAAGACAATGTTGATGAGGTGCAGAAAGATTGCACTTATATTATCTGTGACAACGAGGCCTTTTCAGTGCAGCTTGTCACAATATATTTGCAGCAGAAACCTATGTATTCTCCATTAAACCTAAAATTTTAAGACTTCCTTCTGTGTGCTGAAGTATGTAATTTAATACCTAACCTGCATTTTTAAATGCACATTGCATATAAATAATGCCTTCTGAGTGTGTATTTAAATAGATTTTCCCACTTCAGCTAATGCACTTGAAAACTATACATTTGTTTGTGTGTTTTATTTAGGAACCGTGCATAGACAGACAAATATATTTCTGTCCTGAATTTCTGTATGCTTTTTACGGTGACAGCAACCATTAGCTTAGTAATCATGATTTTGAGCATGTTTACTGGAATGCCAAGATGCATTCTATTAAGAGATAGGAATATGACTCTGCTTTCTGCTTAGGAAAACCTTACCCTGAACATAGAATCTGGAGTCACAAATACAAGATGCTGGAACACTTCTTCCCCATTACTATGGATTTCTCTTAAAAGTACTGTGAAGAAAAATCTGATCTTCAGTAACACTTCAGGACACTACTTCACTGTATTTTAAGGAGTGATGCTTTAACAACTATGTAAAGTACAAAATGTGTACTCTTGCTTTGCAGTACTTTAGTGCCTCTTAGTTTCTTCCCTTTCACATGATTTCTAATCCATGAAAACTATGTGATGAACCAAATAAAATCATTCAATAAAAATAAGAATGGCACATCACAAATGGCAAATTGTTGAGGAGACTAAACCTGGAAGAGTATTTTGATAAAAAGCACCCAAATAATAACTCCTAAGTGTCCAGACCATTTTTTTTCTGGGTGAAAGTTATTTCTGAGATACACTGAAATTTATATTATTTTTATGTTTCAAGTCCTTTATATGAGGTCAGATTTCTGTGATTCTTCCTGTCTGAAATCTGTTTGCAAGATCAAATATACAGTCTTCAAGTAGACAGAATCAAAATAAAATACTGCCATTTGGTTATATTTTAATTCAGCCCTAGTGGAGTTGAACTAAAATAAGGTTTTTGTGTATTCTTTAAAGGAAAATTGGAAACAGTGTTGGCACAAAAGTGAATACTGCCTTAGTCTCCCATCAAAATGTGTTTTATTGTAAACCTTCCAGTTACCTCCAGAAAAGATAGCAAGAATGGTGTCAGAACTACATTGCTATGTACTTCTAGATATTTGGATGTCATCAACCTTCTTGATCAGGCATCTTAGTTAAGCTGCCCACTTTCTTTTATTCCTTATGTGTTTAACATATCTTGGAAATGAGTTTGCTGTTTTGATTTTTGTTTGGTTGGTTGGGGTTTTTGTTTTTGTTTTTGTTTTTTTTCTTTGTGAAAATTAGTAAAGAAAAATTCAAGGCAGTTCTTTGTGAAATCGTTTCATCATTAAAATATGAGATTATTGTTTTTTGTTTTTCTCTGTTGGTTTGCTCTGTCTAGCTATTTTGTATTGTGCAGTTAAGAGAACTTCAGAAGTAGCAATATAATTTGTTTAAAATGTCAGAGATAGGATAAAATTCCTTGCTAAAGCAGTCTGTTTTCAGTCCTTACTGTATGCTTTTAAGAATCCTACCATGCAAATAACTGGAATGTGTGACATAGTTGCCATACGTCATTATTCTCAGGAAATTCAGCTTTATTAAATACATTACACTCAGGATGATGTTTTAAAGAGACCTCAATCCAAGCTTGAGTCTTCATCTATACTATTAGATAAGTCACAAAATTCATTTGTGAACACAATCCATGCAAGAAGCACATGCAAACCTGGTAGGTAGATGCCTCACTTCTTAGTTGGTTGCATAAATCTGTTTGTCTTGACAAGTCTAAATTCACATGTACTCTCACTAAACAGAACTGTTCAAAGGCTTATTTAAAGAGCATATGCCTAAAAGTGGTAACATATTTGTTTTATGACTACCGGGGTGCTAAAACATGATTATTTTTCTACAGTTTAAATTACTAAGTATATATCAGTAGTAGAAGCATTTATTTCAACTGTAAAAATTGACTTTACTATTGGTCAAGGCCTGTCAATCAAATTGACTTATTATGCACTTGAAACTCATTAGCAGTAGAATATTATAGTTGTACATTTCAAATGACTAATGACTAGATCTGTGTGAAATTGCTGCTGAATTTGTCAATTACTATGTGAAATATAAAGATAGATTTTTCACTCAAAAATTATGGTTTTAAAGTAATCTCTAACAGTCCAAAGTTACCTCTTGTGATTATGGTATGTCCCTCTTTCGCCTTTTCTTTTTCTTTCTTCTCTGAAGACTTCTCTGAAGTCCCAATGGGACTTCTTTGTCTGGCAAAACGAAGGAATAAATTGTTTTGCTGGGGATATTGTGGGACAGCAGAAGTCAACTGCTTTTATATATGGGGTGCTTGGAGGGCTAACTGGACCAGTGGATCAATCCTACTGCACATTCTACTGATAAATGACTTCATACAGTAGAAGTCAAAACTGTGAATGCCACTAATGCAGACAGAGCAGCTGCAGAAGAGCTTCTACCTTGTTCTGCAACAGTCTTCTGGTCCTTTCTGGTCAGGATGAGTAGAGCAGGATTTGAACTTTTTACTAAGCTAGTGATTAATACAAATTCCAGTGTTTCACATATTGCCCACTTCACAATTAATTAAATTCCCTTGGAGACAAATTAGAGAAACATTGTACATCTTGGCCACAGACTCTTTTGCATGGCCAAAACAGCAACAGTTCCTGTAATTTGTCTGTGATATAATGAAATTAAGAGATTTAAATAAATTAACAGTGAACTGGATTCAGCTTTCAGTAATTACTAATCACTAATCACTGCAGGACTGATACAGCAGAAAGACTATGTATGTGGCTGCTAGCCCAAGCAAGCTCGATGGGAGTCTTACTTTTGTCTAGCAGGGATGAGCTCTGACAGCTGAGCAAGTTGTAGTCCCTCTAGTAGGTATAACACTCTGGGAATTCGGGACACAATCTCTGTCTTCTGAGGAAACTAAATGTATGGATGATAACACATAAAGGATGGAGAGGCATATTCTTGGGACATTTTCTTTATAGAGTCTCTTCCTTAAATACAGCCAGTTACTTTTTTCCTTACATCAAGGTTCATGACTTGGGAAACAACTGTAAAGTTGTTGCTCAAAGATGTATGTTTCCATTAGCTAAAAGAAGAACGGGCTCACTCCATACAAATAATCTTCTAGCTTGAAGAAGAGATGGAAGCTGAGTGTACCAGAAATGTTTCAACGTGTTGCATCCTCCTCCCCTATACACTTATCTGGTAGCAAACAGCTCTAGTTTTCAGGTACATCTTACAGTATAAAATACTACACTATAAAATACTATAGCTTGCTCTCAGATATTTTGGGGTGAGAACTAGTAATTTTCTGGCAGTTATTTTGTACTCTTATTTTGACTGTGAATCTTCTTTGCCACAATCTAAAGAAGCCAAAAGTATTAACAGATTAAAATACAAGGACACATTTATTCCAGATGAGCACACTGAAGGAGTTGTAAACACATGCATACATAGGTCTAACTCAGACAGTCCACTGGTTTCCAGCAGATGAGCAGTACCATAGATAGAAATTATCTTAGATTTTCCTTGTTGCTTCTGAGCATCCCCAAGCCATTGTCAGAGACAACATGATGCCAGGGTGACCACTCTATCAGAGGCAACGAGACATTCTGCTGACATCAGGCTCATTGTTATTGTCTTGTTAATAATTACAAAGTTGAACTATTTTACTACTGTAATAATTGTAGTAATGCCAGCTTTCATATGAGATAATTATTACTTATTCTGTAGGATCATTCTAACATGTTTCTGTTTAGACTAGTTGTCTAAGAATATTTGTCTTCTAAAAAAAACCAAACAACAAAACCCACCAAAACAGCAAAAAACAACCCACAAAAATGAAACAAGTAATTTTGTATAGATTTGTTTCCAAGTAGATCTCAAATCAGCATCACATTTAATGTAGTGTAGCCAAGGAACAATATATTTTTGTAGTCAGCAGACTTGATTTTGTTCTCACTTGTATTGGTTTTAATCAGAATAAGTCAGTATAAACCAGCACATTGTTCTCATATCAAATCAACGTAAACAAGGGGAGAATCTTTCTTACAGTATGTTGCTTTTGTGCAGCTGGCTAAAACAATTGAAATTGTCATTATCTGCTAAATTATACTGATATTTCCCACTTTTTAATTGAGACTATTTTAATTAATACGTTTTAGTATCAAAAATTCATTAGTGAATTCTCTGAGTTCCATATTTCATCATACAGCTGTGAAAAGGGTGACAAAAATTCAGAAAGTTTTGCAGCATGCCTTGGCTGAATTTTAGTTGGATACTGTTGTCACACCAATTTTTAAGTGACACACATAATGAAACCAAGTAAAATGTTGGCATATACAACTCTATTTACCTCAGCTATAGCAACACCACTCTGTAGTGGAAAGAGAAACTGTAGTGTTTCACAAGGTTGCCTGTTAAACTCTGAGGTACAGCTATATTTTATATGGATTACTACTGTATAAACTGGTGATACGCCCAAAGATTTAGCTGGTTGAAAATGTAAACACTCAGGCTAATTTATTTTGGGATTATGGGCTTAATTTAAGCACATATGTACAAACCCATGCAACTCCTGTTTCGATGAATCACAATGATATCCACTTCACTGACAGTAAACAGAACCGTTCAGGGTTTTAAGGCAAGGAACAGAAGCCAGCCTCAGTCCCAGAGAGGGCAAAGGTATTGGGGTTCTGGGTGCTGCTGCCCCGTTGCCCTCTTGTGGTGTGCCCTCAGTGATGGCATGCCAGGTGAATTGCCTCTGCAAAAGCTGTCCTTATTCCTGGGCAGGGCAAATTGGCATGCAGGAGGATTCCTCCTTTGGAAGAGGAGGGATACACAGCAGCCATACCAGGACACCTGCCTGGTGTTGAACTGGTATCAGGACCATCCTAATATATCTGTTCTGCATTTGAAGGGGAGTCAGTAGTCAGGTCCTTCCATCCTCAGTGTGTCTGGTAGCTTAGCACTGCTCCAGGTATGCCCAAACAGGCTGCTCATGGGCTGCCTGCAGGCAGGCCCCAGGCAACCTGATAGGCAATAGTGTGGATGGGAGACTACATACTAGTTGGCTGCTCACCTGCACTCCCAAGACTACTTTTTAGCAGCAGTGTAGAAACAGCTAATGTAGGCAATTATAACAGGACTGAATCTTCACCTTTCTATAATGAAAAAAAAAGAATTGAACCAAATCTCAGATCTGAAGACTCGCCTCTCGTTTCAAACTTCGGTAGAATGCCTTCCTATCTGCAAAGGATAATCACAACTAGCCAGAGAGAAAAGGTCTGACTGTGATGTTTAATGCTCTACAGGGTCTGATAGACTCTAAAACACGACAAAAGAGTAAAAAATAAATGCTTTTTTTCTTTGAAATAAAAGCCTTTAGATCTGAAAAACTGGAACTAATATTTTATACTGAAATATTTTCATAAGGTGACAGCAAGCTATTTAAACAAACAAACAAACAAAAAAGCAAACAAACCCCCAGCCCAACCCAACACCCTAACATATATATAAACATATACATACACATATTTACCAATGTTTAAACTTTACTGTGATTTTTACTGTAGTTCTGCTTAACTTGCTCTAAATGCTTTAAAGCAGTAAATCAAAAGTACAAATAGCAGCTTTTTGAATATGAAACATAATAAGCAATAATCAGTATCTTATAGCACGATAGCCAAAGGCAGTGACATTTGAACAGCATGTCTTCTCTAAGCTTAGATAGCTTGGTAGTGCATATCTGCAAGTGCTTAGCCATGTTAACATAAACCCTCATTAGACAGGATTAGGCAAGAAACAGTGACAAACAGAGTGGACACTAACCCTCTGAGGAACCAATTCAGGCACTACACAGTAATTATCCTTTTAAATTACTTTAAGATTCAGGGAATGAATATCAGTGTATGAGCATATAACTACATTGGGAATTGTGTTTTACATACTTCAACCTGTTTGTATTCTGCAACACATTTAAAGTTATTTTCCCCCATAATCAGTTGTCAAGACCTAAAAGTGTGTATTCTTAAGGATTCCAGATAATGATCAAGTTGATGGTATTTAGATGTTTTATTGGACTTGTTCAGGAGAAAACATCCAGGATCTCCTGTAAGTGGCTATTAGCAATCTGTTTTGGAAAAGCAGTTTAGAAATAGTAGTAGCCCCAAGTTCAAATAATGTGAAGTTGAGTAGCTTTCACTGTAGGCTCCATTATAAGAAATCCTGAGTGAGGATGACTTTTTAAAGACAGAAGCAAATACTGACTCAGTGAATTGCGTTTTGACTTTTGTTTGGCTTTTTATCTTTCCCTTTTATCGTCAGAATTTTTCTTTAAAAAAATCTGTGCTAGGTTATTTTGAGTACATTTCATATCATCACTAGTGTGAACAAAACAGATTTTAAATGTGAACTTTGACACAAAAAGTAAATAGGGGCTTTGCTTTTAAGCATTTTACTTTGGAACAATACTTTTTACTGAGGTCTTATCTGACCTTTTTGAACAGTACAAAATAGTGCATCAGAAAAGCTTTTGCATCTAAAACTAAATTTAGGCAACTAGTAGTAATATTACTAAAATATGACATCACTTTTTATTGTATAGCAATGGAAACACTTCAAAGTGCTTACAGGTGCATAAATTCAACCCCAATCTTTTGTTACTGATTTTCATGAGTCAAATTTTCAAAGAAATATTATTTTGGTTAATAAATACAAGTGACAATATTTTTGGATGCTATTTTGACTGATTTTATAAATGTAATTTCAGTGTGGATCTGCATTTTCTGCCAGACAATGAATTAATCAGAATTGTACAATAAAATCTTGTACATTAATTTCTGACTCCATTAATAGAGAATGAAATCTCTCACTTCTGACATCAATGTTATTTTGTATTTATCTTTTACAAAAGTCATGACATAAGCTAAAAAAAAAAGAATTAAGAGAAGGTTCCTGTTATTTCAGTTGACGAATGAATTATAGAAATTTGTCCTTCTTTTTCTTTCCGTATTAAGTAATGAATTGGACTACATGGATCACCTGAGCAGAAACAAGATAGCAGCAGCATGTACAGAGAACCCAGAGGTATAGAGAGAAACTGAGAACCTCTTTTAATTCAGCCCAGTAGCTAGGAGGTAAAAGGCATTTATCAGTACTGATTGTTGTAGGCATAGCCCTTAGTTTGGCATCTGTAGGAATATTATGCATGACTGTATCTATGGAAGAGAGGAGAATCAGGATTAAAATGTAGATGGAGAGGTGGTTGGAAATGAAAGGATAGAAGAAAAAAGCAAGAATGCCCTTTGGTAGAATCCATTATCCTAAACCCCAGTCTTGGGAACATGAGAATACCCTTGGCATAAACATTTGTGTTGAGGTCAAGTGGGATTAGAAGAATATATATTTGGATACCGGGGGCTATGTCACAAAAAGAAAATATTAATTAAAAAAACAGGCTAAAGATTTTACTTGCCCTCAAACTACTTTTTCCTTCAATATATTCTTTAGCTTTTTGTAGTCAGCGGACTTGATTTTGTTCTCACTTGTTTTAATCAGAATAAGTCAGTATAAACCAGCACATTGTTCTCATATCAAATCAACGTAAACAAGGGGAGAATCTTTCTTACAGTATGTTGCTTCAGTGCAGCTGGCTAAAACAAGATTGCACTTGCAGTTAGTGTAAGTTAAGATTTAACAGCTCTAAACTGTAATGTGAAAAAGAGGCTGCTTGTAGGCCTGAATTTCATAAAGCAACTTGTTTTGGATTCAGGGCTGAAGTCACTGAATCCCTGGGAGTGCCTGGACCATGGAGGTCACCTCCAGGGCTTATGTGAGGTATAAGGATGCATTAACCATAGCAGGTGGGCATGTGCTAAACCTCAAGAATTTACTTTCTGGAGGACTTTTTCCCAGTTTGAAGCTAAGTACATACAAAGGTTTTGATGAATCAAGCCTGCAGTGTTCAGTCAGAAACTCTGCTGAAGACAATGACAACCTTTGATTTCATCACAGTCTGTCTAAATTTGGAAAAGATGTTGTTTATCTGATCTGACCTTTTACTAATCTACATACAATAACAGTTACACATTTTCTTTCAGTTGAGTTGGTCAAGATCAATTAACCACCTGGCCTCAACTCTGTTGCCACATGTCTTGTTATTTTCAATTTCTCAGCCTTCAGTTCCAAGATATGCCCCTGTGTGTTTGTGCTGGCTACTTAGGAAAGGCTTTAAAGCGCTTCGACAGCTAAAACAACAGATCCTCAGGTCTTGTAGGCTCCAGGGTGAGCAGAAACAAATTAAGTTGCTGTGGGAGTCAAAATGGGATAAGTCAAGAAACCAACATGTTGCTTGCAGAAGAGGGAGATGAAAAAATGAGAACAAGAATGCCTTGATCAGAGATTTGCACGTGTGCTTTCAAGGGGTAAATTTTGTTATGTGAACTCACATTTTTCAGGAACTTGGCTGAGACCTTTAACTATGTTTTAGACTGTGACCTGAACCATATTTGTACCAAGATCTTGCAACTCTGGAGAGTGACTGCATTAAATTGTTGTCATTTGACTCTTGCTGAAGTAATCTCTCACCCTGCAATTATACAAAATGTGCTCAAATATGCACAAGATGTCCATATCCCTTTAAGAATTAAATGCATTTGTTTGTTTGTGAAAGCTGGAAAAAGTATTTTTCTATGGAAACATAAAAAATATTTTATTCTTTTTACAGCGTGATGTCAAAACATAAGGAGTGCTTTATTACTGTACTACTCAACATATTTTTGGCCTGTACCCTGCAAAAATGTGCTTCCATTTTGTACCCCATTAAAATGGCAGCATTCAATCTTTCCACCTGTTTAAGGATTTGCCTTGTATTTCATATTGATTATTGGAAATAATAGAAAATCATATTCTTTTGACATTTTGTAGATGGTGCCGACTTATTTTAATGGTAAAGTATAATGATGCATCATTAGCTGATAGAGGGACTGCCTCAGGAAGGACAAAGAAAGTAAAACATTTGAGTGCATTCTTATACTACTTCCACTATTCAAGTTTGAACTAAATTAAACTTGAGTATCATTAGTTGAAAAAAGCTCATGTTTTCAAGCTAGAGAAAGTAAGTATACTGTATTAAATAGATTAGTTGATCATTATTTATAAACCAAATTGCTCAATAAACACTTTATTTTCCTAACAGTACTGATATTCAACTTGGCAATTTGTATAAACAATATGTATGTTCTTATCTACAATAGTAAACATAAGCAACCTTTTGCCTATCATATAATGCCCCTAAAGGCATTATGGGTTAACAGTGATTTAATCCCCTTATGCATGCATAATATGACAAGCTTTGCATAAATGATAATAAATAATTGGTATATATAAATAATTCATCATTTATTTTTGCAGTAGAAATAGAATTCTTAGACATATTTTAAACAAAGGGAATAGAAAACATGATCTCAATCAGAAAAGGGGTTAAATCATTACACAAAACAATGTTTCAAATCATCAAGACTTATGCATGTAACATATATTTTTATTTCTTTCATGCTAGCATATTATATTGCTAACTGGTTCTCAAGTATGGAATAATACCTATTTAACACTATCATAAAATAATGGAAAAATAAATGTTATATTGGGCATTTAATCCAAAGCAAGATGGAATAATGTGTCAAAAAAATAAATGCTTGTCCTGTGTTCTCCAAAAACTGGTAATTTTTGGTAGATTTTTTTTTTCTGGAATCAGTTCTAGTATTTTGGGTGAATTCCTCCAGGTCTCCCAGGGCAGCTAATAGCTAATAAAATTCTAAATCATAATTTTTTGTAGTAATTTCTTATTTACCAGTGGTTCTGTGGTTGTACAATAAATTGCTAATTAGATTATTTTTTATTAAATAGTATCCTAAAAAAGGAACTAAAACCCACAGTGTTCCTCTAAATAGTTTTAATAGTTAAGAATCATTAAGATTTCAAGATTCAAAGAGTATAGCAGTGAATTAACTCCAAGAATGTAATGCCATCCTTATTCAGCGTGGCAGTCAAATACGCACTTAAGTTAAGCACATGCATCAATCTCATTGACTTTACATTATTCTCTCCAGAGTATATTTCTTTTCATTAGGAAGACACTGGCTCTTAACTACCACCAAACTGCCGACTCAACTTGCTTCAATAAGTCCCTCTGAAGCTTCTCAAAGTCTTCTCTAATTTTGACCAATATAAAGAGCATTGGCATTTGCAGATGTTGGCACGTCATTTAACTCTTTCTACCGAAAACTGTGTGTGTATATATATGTATGTGTGTGTGTGTGTGTGTGTGTGAAGTAGGAGAGATCACAGTGTATAGGGAGATTAAAAATACTGGGACAAAGCAAAAAAACCCAGTTATTGTGCTTGCTTTTACCATTAATGTTAAATACTTTGGTTAAGGAACTGTGAGATACCTAGCTATTGATGTATTATTCTCTACCAAAAAATGCTGTTATACCTAAATTCTGACTTTTAGCTATTTTCCAGCCAAAAGCAGGACCTGAGCTCTTACCTCACAACTGCTAAAAATATCGTATATAAGCAATGTTAGCTATTTTGAAAGTACAAGTTAGTATGTTTCTATTATTTCCTTGTAAAGCAGAGAATTGTGATGTGCACAAATTTGCCTTTGTTACTATCATGTCATGGCCACTCAGTTGTTTCATTATACATTATTCATTACTTTTCATTAGTTTCAACCAATTTCCTGATATTAATTCATAAATCCCAGAAGTTTCCCTATTTCCCATTTAAAATTAGATAAGAACTCTAGATACTATCTGATACAGTAACAAATTTAAATAAAATATTGCTTTTTTTGGTTCTTGTTTTGCTAGCATCTCACCTAGAATTTAAATGTTTTGGTTTATTATTTTCCTTGAACCTCTCTCCTGATGTTGCAGCATCTGACTATGCCCTAAAAGGCAAAACACTTACAAAGCTTCTTGCTTAAATCCAACATACCGAGTCTCAGCGTTCCTTCTTAGTTACCATCTGACCCCAGAGCCATCCAAAATCCATAGGTTTGTTTTTTCTTATGAGTTCAGCTGCCTTCACATCAAACTGCCAGTCCCTGGGCCCTGAAAGAACTGCCTCTCCCCTGGGGAATCCCTACACACTCAGGTAATATTGGAGAGAATTCAGGGTCATATTTCCTCCACTTACCTCACCCAGAATGGTAGACGTTTTTTCTGGAACATGTAATAATTTGGCCCACTGCAGAGAGGCACAAATGCAACAAATAGTGAACAGTGCTGGCTTTCCAACACGTCTGTGATCAGAGCATCCACACAGGATGTAGGACACCTGTGTTTCATTTTCTTCCTTCTCTTGAGGATCATCTACACCAAAACCTTGGTGTAGATTTATGTTCAGAAGCCATGGGTTGGATTCTTTGTGCTGCATTCCATATGGTGTGGAACAACAGATTATTTAGGGGATCAGAAATACCAAAATCACAGTTCTGAGGCAAAATAATTTTAGACTTGGCTTCCAGTCTCTGATGCAGTGCTTCTTTCATTGTTCATAAAAAACAATCACTAGATCAGGGGTGTGACCTACCCATGTTGTTGTGCTTTGCAGCCTTCCTGTGTCTGTGCATTCACCTGAGCATTGAAAAATAGAAGATCATATCCCTTCAAGCACAGGAAAGAACTGGGATCACATCCTGTACCTCCTGTTCTGTGGAACAAATATTAATGAGAACTCTTTTTCTGAGATTTTACGGGGATCAGCTGTCTAAGACAGGGCACCACCTGGCCAAACCAGGGCCAGTGCCAGTGCCAGTGCAAGAAATGTTCCAGGAATGGTCAGTCAGGTACTGTAGGAGGTAGAAAAAAGTAATGCAGATTTATATGGATGCAGCTTCACAGCATTTTGAAGCTTAAAAAATATGACTACTTCTCCTTCCATCTTCAAGGCCTTTATTTATGGCAAGCTGCAGGTTCAGGTTCTCTTATATAGAAAATACGTTTTTTTCCTCTCTTGGGGAATTAGTTTTCTATCAGGTGGTGAGATCAATGACCTCAATAGTTGCTCAAACATCACAGTGCAAAGTGAGTGGGCAGCATGGGGCAGCAGTGAGTGTGCAGGTGAGTAGAGGAGAAAAAGTGGTGAGAGCTATTAGATCAACTCAGCAAGGACTCCTTAGCTGCACCCTGAGGTCAAGGCACAGCCTGCTTTCAATGTCTCTGCCTGACCAGGGAAAGGAGCTACTTGCCAGTAGGCTGACTTTTGGGACTTCCACGGCAGGCATTTCCACTGAGCTGAGGGATCTCTGCTCCAGTGAGCAGCGTGGTAACTAGGTTAGGAACTTTACAACACCAGTAGTGTTACAAAGTTCAGATCACTGTAGGATCTGTCCTATAATATGAGAAACTGTTTTGATAAGGCAGTATGGTGACCCCACAGGGAAAGAAATAATTTGGTTTTCCTCTAATTTCTATGATGCCCCCCCCCCCAGTTTTTAAAGGAAAATTTGAAGAATAGCAGAAATCTTCCTTGGAAGGTTTTTGCTTCTGATACATATCAACTTTGCAAGAGCAATATCTTACTTTTTAAAAAAGAAAATTAATTTTAACTTGTAATCTGTGTAATAATACTCAATGAAGTTATCTATGTCATAACTTTTCTACCTAGACAACATTCTATTAATTGCCTCTATATGTTAACTTTCAATCTAATTGGTAATAGCTGCTAATAGGTTTGTTTTCCCTGGATATCTTTGCTCTATGAAAAAGAAAATAAGTAAGGAACATTTTAAATAGGGTCATTAAAATGATATACAAAGAGAAAAAACTGAGCAAACATCTAATTTAATTTGTATGTTCCCTTAAATTGGTCATTCTTAAGTGCTTTTTTCTTTGAGGCATGCTGAATAACAAATACCAAAGCTTTGCAATAGTAAATAAGAGCACACATGTAGGTTAGTGTTTGGCCTCTGCAGTGGCTTTTCCCCTTAAGTATTCTTTCTTTCTTAGCCATTTAAAAGAACCAATGCAATCATGGATGTCACTTACAACCTACACCGTGGAAATTAGAGCCTTTTAGGGAAAAGATATTTGGCTGATAAAAACTTAGCTCCTTAAACTTGGGTGCAACATAATATTTCTTTTGGCAAGGGGTCACTGGTGCTCAGCATACATCATCACTAACTTATTAGATCTTGAGGCAATTAGCTGAAAACAAACAGAAGAGACAAGCCCTGTATTGAACTATAGAAACCAGAAAAAAATAGCCCATGGCACTCCATTATTCCAGAGCTTCATCAAAGGCTAGGCACTGGCTGCAGTTTAAAGAAAGGAAAGTATTGTTTTCATGTAACATCTATACAGTATTGGGACTTTACTGTGTTATTTTTCTACTGCTTCAAGTTACATCCAAACTTGTCTTGTTATAAAAGGGCAGTGGAAAGAACTTCTCAGTTTCAACCTAAAACAGTATATGCAATATGTTGCTTGATTAGTTAAGGATTAAAAATCCAATTAGATCCTCCCTTTTCATGGGAAATCACATAAGGAGTTTTGAGAAATATTACTGAAAACCACTGCTTAAATTCATTGTCTATGAAAACATGCAACAAAGGAAGAACTGATATCTAAGAAACCCCTGGAATCATCTAAGCAAATTGACCTTGATAATTTCCAGTGTAAATATGAGAAACTAGCTGAGAGATATATTTCACTAGTTTCAATTAAAAATAACAATTTTTCCCCTACATAAAAAGGTAGCCACTTGAGGAAAAAAAAAAAAAGTATTACTCTAAGTATGACACAAATAAATGTTATCATTAGGTTACAAGTAAATTTGTCATTTTTTTCAGTAATATGCTTCACAGCATGTTAAGTACAGTGCTATATAATAGACTGTGGCTTCACTTGTGTATAGTAAATATTAAGAATTATGACACCAAGAAATTGTGATTTGCATTAAAAAAAAGCCTTCTTATTAAATAAAAACTTAGTTCTCTGGTTTCAGAAAAGGAAAGTTATTGTTACATGTACCTGGCTGTGTTTACCACTTTTTTTCTTTTCTGGATGCTAAATAGACATCCTTCTGTGTGCACAAGTTGAAGCACACTAGAAGCTTGCATGCCACTAGTTTGCATTTTAAACACAACAAATCTACAAATTAATTTGCGTTTCAGGAAACTAGCTATTTTAAGTTAAAGTTTTATAATACTTTATGGAAAACTCAGGGAAGTCTTTTATCTAGAGCAATGAAGGTATTATAAGCATGCAGGATGCCAGTATTACCTTCCTCATATCTCGCTTATCTCCTCTCTTCTCCACCCAAAATAAAATGAAACCAAGCCATTCCAAGTACATAAACTGAAATCACTGAAGATATAAAGTTATCCGTTGTATTAGGGGTGGATTCTGAACATAGAGCCAAAAAAATCTTATTCTAAAGGCTTTTAACATGATGGTGTAGGGTTTAGGATGAATAGCAATGCCATTGTTTTACTCCCTCTCCACTTTCTTATAGCTTGATGATCAAATTATTTGTAGACTACCTTGCTCCTGATGTAGGGAGTACCACAAACATGTTCTGCACTCTCTTGGCTTCTGGATCAGACCTGTGAGACAATTAACAGGTATTAGTTGTAGTAATACTGAAAAGCTGCGAAGAGCTTAAAAGTAGGCAGAACACTGACGGCCATCACAGTGGTATTTATTTCAGGCAGCCTCATCTGATATTTCAGTTCTGAGATGAGATTGAGGCTTTAAATACTTTTCAATGTTCCGTACACAAAAAGAAAGAAAAAAAAGCGCCATTCATTTTCTCATAAGGGGATGGAGAGGTCTAATTGGAAAAAAAATTGCATGTTGCTGGACAAACAGTATTACTTTCATCCCTCTTTGTAATTAATGTTTGTAGAAATTGCAGTACTTAAAACTAAAGAAGAAGAAATGGCTGTGAAAACTATTAGCCTGTATTTATTTCAAAAACCAATTTTGTTATTTGCAATCTTCCTTGAACAACACAAACATCAATTTAGCTTTTTCCCATAATAATGTCTCCTTTCTTCTTGCTTACTTACTATTGCAGGTCTATATCTTTCATCTCTTCAAAATCACTGGAGTGATTTACAATAGTCTTATCAATTTCATGTGAATGGGCTATGGAATGCTAGGATTTGGTCAAATTCTTTCCCACAAGAGCTTTCAATTTGTTCATCATTCCCTCCTGGTATCTGGTTTCAAGACATGATGTGCAGAATTACCTTTAATATCAGTTCTGCAGATACAATGCATTAGCAGAGAAAATTAGACACAATTCCTTTTAGATCTGATGTGCTGCTGTTGTCTTTAAGTTGCCAGGGTGTCGAATTAATGGCAACTGGAGAAGGTTGCCATGACTTAAGGGAACACTGTAAAAGGAAAACCAATCCTTTATATCTTTTCTGAGAGAAAATAAGGCAGCTGTTACATATTGTTCTTTGAAGTCCCCCCCCCACCTTTTTACTTTGTTATGTTAGCAGAGGTGTATATATGCATGTATATATATGTACACATATATGTATATATATAAAATTCCTTTTGTAAAATTAAAAAAGCAGGTATGTGGTAACTTTAACTTAAAAAAAATAAAATATATAATTGAAAACTTGATGAAATAAAGTTTTTTATGATCTCTAACTTTAAAAAAATCTTTTTTCTCCCAATCTGAAAATGTAGTATATCAGTGCCTATTAAGTTAAAAGCATGCATACAATTATTATAAAATCTCATAAATATAAACCTACAAGTGGTGGCAATTGCCTATTATGAAAAAAACCCCATCAAATCATACATGGTATATACTTCTTGCTCTGTTAAGAACATGATTATATTTATCTATTTATTTTGCAGTTTGGAAAGTTGAGTTTTTTTCCTTGGAATTAAGAATTGTAAATACGCGTGATTTTTTAATTTCTGCAGGAGTATTGCATTCTTAGAACAGCAATTTAAAAATGACATCCATACATTCACAAATGGTTCTTGAAATGCTGGGCAAGTGGTCAAAAGCTTCCTGTGGGCTCAACACGAAGTCTGCATAGACCCTTATTAATCTGAATAAGCAGTTCTTGAGTCAGAAGTCCTGGATGTATGTTTGTTCAAATTGAGTGGTTGAAAATTCTTTGATGGGTAGAAAGGCAGCAAATGATATTAAAGTTCTTAGTTTGGAAGGTAAAAATGTGCAGGTGATCTCTCGTATTGGATTTATATACACTGGTCCCAGTCTATGTGGCCACCAGTTCATTTGGATAAGTTTGCATATCATGTTTGACAAATGTCGTCAACAATGTAAATTTGGTGAAAGACCCTACTTAATGACTTTATAGTGTGTATCTATTATGAAGTATGGGTGCAATTAAAAGAAATTAATATGTACTTACAAACAATCTACAGTGACACTATGTAAACAATAGTAGTTTTACCCTCCTCTCCTGAAACTTCACATACTTTGCCTCTGAGAAAGCCTCAGCAAATACATAGGTTTTGCAATATGTCTAGAAGATATGAGTCCTTACTCTTTGTACTACTGAATATCCATCAGAAGTCAAAGGCCCTAAAAACCCTCTACCTTGAACCCCCAAAGTAAGGATTGATAAGGAGTGTCTAGTTAAGCACCTAAGCTGATCTCATCTGCTGAAACAGAGTATAAGGAAATAATTGTTTTTTAGGTAACAAGTCCCTTATTAAATAGGATTTTATAAATCAAAATAAAACTCTCACATTTCATCTGAAATGTAAACTATATTTTTAGGGGTTCAGACGTAATGTGCTCCACATGTGATATATAGCTGATTAAATACCATAACAACTGATCTAACAGATGTTTCAAGGGAGTATCTGACTGTATCTGGGGTATTTTGGAGTGACACTGTCATGTTTGCATGAATGACTGAGATAAACTACCATCAAAACCAATACTGACAATGTTCTGATCTCATGCAATTGAAGTAAGAGGATTCGCAGCCTCTGATAAGTTGATATCAGAAACGTGACTCTCAGATTTCCTGCCTTTTACAATGAAGACCAGTAAACCATTTTTCATGAAAAAGGAAATATTAGATCTAATCCTTCCTTAGACTGTTTCTTCATACCAAAACACCAAATTTAGAGGTACTGAGCTCCAGCCAGATCATTTCCCAAATCCTATTTATGAGCTAGATGTTGTGAGAGCCAGCTGGTAACCACAGAGACTTGGTAAAAAATCCAGCATTCCTACCAGTGTCACAAAGCACCTGCTGTAGAAAACACCTTGTTTCTT
The DNA here is from genome assembly GCA_013396755.1 of Sclerurus mexicanus. NCBI lineage: Eukaryota > Metazoa > Chordata > Aves > Passeriformes > Furnariidae > Sclerurus > Sclerurus mexicanus. The sequence continues at coordinate 37,864 of VWZF01002255.1, read as the reverse complement.
ATACCTCATGCCAGATCTCAAAGGCAAAAAGTCAGGAATGTGGGGAGGCTTTGAGTGTCAAAATCCAAAAATTGCAGCCCAAAAATCCTACATGAGTTACATGACTGCCTAGCTCAATAAAAACCTCTATTCATGAAGTACTTTTCATTCTAAACCAAAAGCTTCCCCGAGCCTCCATTTCTATATTGTGCAATAGGGTTATATTCACCCTGAGGAACTTACTTCTAGAAATTAAGCAGACAACACCTTAATCATTTCAAATATAATTGAAATTATAGAGGATAATTTGGAAATTAAAAGTAAACTAACAACATTAGAGTATTCACACACACAAAAAAAAAGCAGTTTCAAAACCTGTCTCTCTTTTATATACCATTGAACACCTACCACCTGTATCAGTCAGCAAAGAAATATGAAACATTTATTGTGTTTTACATGATTTAGAATGTCTGAGGAAGCCCTCTAAAGCATTTATTATAGGTTAGTCCAAACAGGAGTATTCACCCTTCCTGTAGGAAAAAAAAAGGAAAAGCATGGAAAATCTGGGTAAGATCTCTTGCTGATAAGATGTTATGTAAAGAGTTATTGCAAACATTGGTCATCTTTTGGGAAAAAAAAAAAAAGGAAAGGTTACTCACTTCAATCTAATGTACACTCATAAGATTGATTATCATTTAGCTTCAACTAGCTTTCTACTTAACATGGGCTTCTGTCTTTGACAAGCTCTAGCCATCCACAGACACACGAGTGGAAAAATGCAGGCCTAATTCTGGGTTCAAAATCTGCTGTAGATATCAAGCTTCAAAAAGTTAGGCTTTTCTAATCAATTCCTCAATATTTTTTTGAATTAGAGTCTTAGACAAATGATCAAGTTTTTAAAGATGAAAATAGTTAGGAAGGACATCTTTTGAAGGGACTGAATCACAAAAACTAAATAATCATATAGAACCTTCTGATAACATTTCACTAGACTCTGAAATGTCAGTGTTAGAACTGAGGATAGAAGGAACCAAAGGTTATGAAAACAGCATTAAAATGAAGATGAAAGAAGCTAGAAAAATAATAAAAACATGTATAACATTTGAAATAAAGGATAATTTAATTGCAACAAATACAAAAGAAAAGCAAGGAGAAACAGAAGCAAAGAAAAACAGATGACTGGTAAAGGAATTGCAAGGTTGCAGAGAGAAAAGAATACATAGCTATGAAGAAGGTCTCTTTCAGATCAAATACAGAATGAATCTTTTAATAATTATTTGAACAATATGGACCTCCTAGGAGACTATAAGAAAATTAACAAGGGCAGGAAAGGGTAAACAAGAAAAATGGGGTAAATACAGTCATGTTAACCTGACATCAGTCCTGAGGAAAACAATGGGATGACTCGATTAATAATGAAAGGAGGGAAATATAATTAATGCCAATCAATGTGGTTTTATGGAAAATAGATCTTGTCAAACTAATTTGATATTTTTGTGAGATTACAAGTTAGGTTGATAAGGTAAAAATGTTGATATAATATACTTAGACTACTACAGAATATTTGATTTCATACTACAGAATGCATCGGTGTCATGGTTAATCCCAGCCAGCAAATAAGCACCACATAGCTGCTCGCTCACTCCCCCCACAGTGTGACAAGGGAAGAATTGGAAAAGTGAGAAAACTTGTGTGTTGAGATAGACAGTTTAACAGATAAAGCAAAAGCCATGCACACAAGCAAAGCAAAACAAGGATTTGTTTACCACTTCCCATGAGCAGGCAGGTTTTTAGCCATCTCCAGGAAAGCAAGACCTGTTACATGTCAGGGTGACTTGGGAAGGCAAAGGCCATCATGTCCTCTTCCCTCTTTCCACAGCTTTATGTGCTGAGGATGATGCCATATGGTATAGGATATCGTTTTGGACAGTTGGGGTCAGCTGTCCCAGCTGTGTCCCCTCCCACCTGGTTATGCACCCCAGCCTCCTCACTGATGGTGTAGTATGAGAAGCAGAAGAGACCTTCACTCTGTGTAAGCACTGCTCAGTGGTAACTAAAATATGTCCTTTATTATCAACCTGTTTTCAGCATAAATCCAAAACACAGTCTCGTAGTAGCTACTGTGAAGAAAATTATCTCTCCCCCAGCCAAAACCAGGATAATTGTTTAAGACGGATACAAAATCAACATGGCACACATTAAGTGGATTAAAAACTGTCTATCTGGGACTCCTCAAGATGTAATAATAAATGGGACATGATCATTAAGTAGCACGTAATAACTTAAGTTTCTAATAGGATTCTGTAGGTCATGGTGTTGAGCTGTTGTTTTTGAAAACAATCACTGGTAATGTTGGGATATTATAGAATTAAATTCTTTTAGGCTTACAGAACACTAAAAAAAAAAAAGACAGTAAATGAAAATACAGGCAACCAAATTATTTGAAGTTATATTTAATAGAGAGCTTAATGTATGGTCAGAATACATTGCTCATACTTTCAGAATCCTTATAGCATACCTTTGTCTCAGGCACCTCACACGTACACCAATCGCAGCATATTGAGATCAGGCACAGGATAAATCTTACAGTGAGCTTCTCCAAACAATGTGGTAGCTCATCTGGAGAGTTTGGGGGAGGTAACTTTCATAGAACATAATAGTTACTAAGTGGTACTTCTGGAACTGGTGTCTGAACATCTTGCATATCTGTGTGTGACAAATTTTGCTTTCTTTCTTGAGGTATCAGAGTTGTCTGTGGAATCTTCAGCTCATCCACGGAATGTTGGCATCAGACTCTGGGATGAACCTTATTATCCAAATGGATTTCCCTCAGGAATAAATCACTTTGAAATTCACAAATCTAAATTTAAGATCATGATGATAGAAATTCACAGGATGGACATCCTCAATCTTTTTTTAGTACTATATTTGTTTCAAAAAGAAGGATCTCTATGTATTTGAAGAAAATATCAAGAAGCAGGTGCCTGCCTGATTACACTGACTTCATATTCTGTTTGAACATTTCTCTAATGTTTGGAAATTTCCTTAGTGTGCCTGCTTTTCAGAGGCTTTATCATAAGAGACTGGACTTGGGCTGGAGCAGTCTGTGTTTAGCATCCTCTCTCTCATGACTTCAGTGCAATGAATTCACTCAGTGTTTGCAGATTTGGCCCTACAGCGAGGCTCAAAGCCAATAAAGATGCATAAAAAATATTTTAAATATAAGTCAATGTGTCATTGGAGGCTTGAAGCACTATCACATATTTGAAAACAACAGGCATACCAAATTAAGGAATTATACCTAGTCCAGATATTGGCAAAAAAAGAGTGATCATTGCCTCCAAAGCTGATCAGTTGTGTTAAGCACCACCATTTTCAAATATGATTGCAATCATTATTGCTCCTTTATGTCCTCAACTCTGCCTCCCAAAGGCTTCTTTCTTCTCATGTTTCCTCCTCATCTCATGAAGGCAAACAAGCACTGAGGTTTTTGGCAGGCAGTCATGAAAATGCAGTGCTTTCTGCCACATCTGCTGTGTCTGATTGTGGCCATAATAGCATGAGCTCCATCAGCAGGCCCTTGGTGAGGGGACCTTTGTGAGGGGGACCTGGTCATCACTTCAAGGACCTAAATGGAAAACAAACATGAAGGAGCTTGTGCTACTTTTTTATTCCAGAAACTCATTTCCTAAAGGAACCCCTCTTGTCTGCAGTCTGTTTTGGCATATTCTCCTATTCACATGACAGAAACTGTGCAAAGATCCATTGGCTGGGTAAATTCCTAGTTGTTTAACTGGCATTTCTCCACCTGGAAGCAGAGGCATGGCAGTCTTCCCTGGATCATCGACTGGCCAACATTTCTAAGTATGCTTACTGAGTGGAGCAAAGAGATATTGCTGGGATTTCATCAGTGCTTGAGGTTTTCTGACATAACAAAGAGCAATTTTGTCATTCATTTAAACTCCCCACAATTCCAGTTGCTCTGCTAGGCTCTTCAGATGCATCTGCCTTGCAAGGCCATGGTTGGGAGCTTTTATCTATTTTATCATGCTGACTGAAATCTCTGGCTGATCCTGAGACTGGTGGTTACAGGAGACTCTCTTCAGACTGTTTCCCCAGGCGTAGTACAATTGTGGTACAGAAAGGGCAGGGAGCATTTAAGGTAAGCTTTTTGCATTAGCAGTGTGTCACTTCAATAGCTGGAGTCAGACACTGAGAAAGAAAAGGCTTTAGAGGAGAGCAGATGAATTAATCTGCCTGCAACCTTTACTGAACAGTAGAAAAATGTGACTATTTTACCTTATCCCTGTATGACAGTGTTTCTAATGAAGACACTGCATTTTTGAAACTGCTACCATTGAAGAGTGATGTGCCTGTTCTCCCTATTTGAAATGCCTTACAATCATTCACATTTGAGTTTTCTGGAATCCTGGTCACAGTTTTGTTGTTTGGGGGAATCTCAGTTATCTGTCAGTTATACAGAGATTGTTTCATTAATGACTACTTCAGAAATGGACAAATCATCTAGAATTTTTGTTTATTTTAATATTTAACTCCATTATCTTTGAGGAATTACCTATGGGGACAGGCTGATTGTTGATAAAACAAAGCTTGGGGCTGTAGAAGGTGACCAGGATTAGGCATTTTCTATTCTACATAATACTTTACTTGATAGCTTGAAATATTGGTCAGTTTGTGAAGATTTTTTTCTTGGAGGAGCTGTCAAGATTTGTTTCTCTGTCTCTGCTTACATCTTGGAGGGTTTCTGAGGGTGTTCGTTGTGTCTGGAATCTCTACTTAAAAGAAACACTGCAAGTCTATATTTGCAAAACTTCATTTGAAACAACACTGGATCTCTCTGGCGTTTTCTTTCACTGCATGGGAAAACCTGGGTGAGAAAAGACAATCAGAATTCCTGGTACCATGTTGCTATCAGAAAAATGTAAGTGAAATCTTTGAGAGTGTAAAATTGGGGGATTGGAAGTTTAGTGAGCAACTTAGTGGTTACATGGCCTCCCTAGGTACACCTGCTTGCCTACTCCATGCAATGCAGAAGTCTGCAGATTGCGGGGAGAAAATAAGGAAAATGGGAATTGAATGTTTTGACTACAGAGTTAGCAAGGAGGTACAGGAAAGAAAAAATAGGAGTAATAAGATAACTGAGAGGGTTGCAGCACCCTAAGTTACTGTCTTGACACTGCATCTGAGCAGCTGCTAGTTTTAATGATGCCTGTATCTTACTTACAAGCAGGTAGGAATGGGCAGCCCTTGCTGGCTATCAAAAAGATCCTTGCCTTATGTGTAATATAAATATGAATCTTTTTGACAGTTGAACAGTCAGAAGTTATGCTAAGCTCAGATGCAAAATGGATGTCTATGTTTTTTGAAAAATAATACACAGCCACTGATGGAAAGCAGTGCAATATATCTGATAACGAAGGCAGAGCTCAAGTTGTGTAATATGAATGTTATAATTGAACATAGTATGAATACATCAGATGTTATCAGAACCACAGAATATTCTGAGTTGGAAGGGACCCATAAGGATCATTGAGTCCAACACTTAAGTGAATGGCCCATACTGGTATTAAACTCATGATCATCATTTTATTAGCACCATGCTCTAACCAACATATATGAGCAGACCGCAAGAGCATTTACAATTGCCATACTTGATTTTAGTGCAGTGTAAAATATCCCCTTAATGTGTCCTTATTTCTGCATTTCAGTACTTTCTGTGAAGCTGGGATACTACAATAGTCAAGTAATTTTTAATTTGGCCAAAACCCACCTCCAAAACAGTACATTCTCTCTGCTTGTATTTGACATCCTCATGCTAACTGCTTCTGGGTGTGACACCTCTATTGCTGACCTTAGGAAAACACCAGCCCAAGCCATGCTTTTGTTATATTGTGCCTTTCCTCTTGGTGTTGTAAAAGCTACATGACTGAGATGGCAAAAAGAAAGGGAAAGGGGAAAAAAAAAAAAGGCATTTTGTGATAAAAGAGAAAAAGGATAATGTCAAAAAAATTAACATCAAAAGAGAAGTTAGCACAGAGAAAAACACCAACAGAGAGTTCTTGAACCAAAACTTTTAAGAATTATTCAGTAGCTTGGCTATTCAGAAATATATTTCAATTTCACAAGAAAAGCGCCTTTGAAATAATTTTTGGAAAGCAGCTTGTTGAGTTCTGTATCACTTTTTTGTTTCGGTTTGGTTTGTTTTTTTTCAGTGGACAGAGTGCTGCTTGAAGCAACAGGTAAAAAAAATTGATGCAAGAAACAATTATCACTGTTAACATTAGTGACAGGGAAGCAGGGTGGCAACACACAGGAGCAGCCCCCATAGAAACACACTGGGTAAAGAAAGTCAACAGAACTGATTCAAGGACATGGCCTACATACAGTTTTAGTGCTATCAGCACTTACACGGTAGTTCTTAAGCAATGGAGAGATCTGAGGAAAAGGAATTGCAGTACTTTGGTACCAGTCCCATGAACCAATAGATGTGAAGTAATGCAGCTTCCTGCCTTCCTGTGAGGTGAAGAATGCAGACACAGAAGAAATAATCACTTCTGAAGAAACATGCTTAACCAGCTGCACTTGTCAGGGATCAGCTCGGAAAGATCCCTGGTGGGAAAATAAAATTTTTCTAGTTTTGATAGTCTGGATGAAGCCCCTTCTCCCATATGTCAAATCTAAGGGTCTCAGCAACAACATTTTTGCAGCATATAATATGTAGCTAAACTATTTCTCATCACAGAATTTACTGAAGTTTCTCTTCTTTGAACCAAAAATATACATCTGGAATATCTATTACTATTAATTATGTTTGTGTTGCATATCCGCTAAGTGGTTTGCACACTTGGATTAATAACTACTTGTTACCCCATGCATTATAAGTCTTTGAAAAGGATCTGAAAATAAAGCATCTAAAATTTTTTTAAAAGAATCTGTCACGTGGAAAAAATTACAATATAGAATAATTTTCAATAATAATTTCTTTTCTGCAATGAAATACTGCATATTGAAACAGACACAATTTTAGAATAAATACATTGATACATTTAATGTTAGTAATTTGTGATGTAGTTAGCAATCAGAGAAAAATTATATGTCATTAGTTATTCTAATTGCTTGGTAAGATGTTTTCAAGTTGCTGGGTTAAGATACATGCTGTTAGCTACTACTGGAAGGTTGCTCTTTTAAGAAGACAACAGCTCTTCAGTGTCCTCTACAAGAATGAATTTTTTCAAAGGTCATCCATAGCTGAATAAAGCTCCAACACAGATAAACCTGTAACTAGTTTTGTTGTTCTTGCACTGTGACATCTACATCCTTTCTTCAAATGGTTCAGTTTATTTGCTGATAGCAATATTAGTTGTCACAAAACCTTTGTCCTGAGTGGGCAAGGAATTCTTTTGTCAAATGTTCTTAGGGCAGCTACTTAGCCTGTCGTATCCTAAAGACAGCAACATCATTGTGTACTGTCATAGTTCACTTCCAGTGCTAGCTGTGGTATAACCCTGTGCTTGTACCTTATTTATATATTATATAGATATGTATATATAGTCATTAATTTGTCATAGTTATGATGTCTGAAACTATTTGGGGAGTTGTTTGAGGGGTTTTGTTTGCTTGTTTTTGTTATTTTTTTTTAATGTCCTAGTTGTAAAGCCTGTGAAAAGTAGGTTTCGATTGGATTTTTTTATTTTTTTTAACCTTTTTGCTTTCTGTGGTAGTACAGTTTCTTACAATAAAACAATGATTTTCTGGTCAGAAACTCTTATCTCCTTCACTTTCTATTTAACTAGAAAACCCTGGGACTTCAGGTTTGCTCAGCATCTTGTCATATACTTGAGTACACTTTGATTGATACAGATACAAGGTTCATGTAACCATACAAGAAAAAATATTATAGATTTGTGGAGAAGCAATTGTCATCAGCAAGCCTATGTACCTGGTCTGAGATGAATTTCCAGATCAAAATGTGTATTTCCTTTTTGCTTTTTGACAGAGAGTAGTACTTGACAGGTTTCTGGTTCTTCAGAAGTCTCTTGATGGCTGGAAGAAGTGACAGCCCTCAGATCGGAATGGCATGCAACAGGCTACTGTGTTCTTGTACAAATCAAAGCACTCTTTCAAACTTGAGTTAGAAAAAGTATACGAAAAAATGATTGTTAAACTTTAAATATCACAGATGTATGTTAAACATTCAGGTTAGGATGCACAGTGCAAGAGTCTTAGGCTACCAAAGTTGGTCTGAATATCTTTAAGGAGACAGCAGGAAGGAAAACATTTTTGTGTGTGTTTGGTAATACATTGTTAGTAGCATATGCAGTTTCTCAGATATTTCTTGGACAATTTTGAAAGAACTTAAAGTTGTAAAGACTTTATCATTTAGTCAAAAGGCAGGCAACACATTTAAAATCATTAATAATTTCAAGATTAAAATTATGACCTTTTCCCAGAGTGCAGAATAGACATACTTTTTAAATTTATTTTAAATGAAATGTTTTTGTAGACTTCTTTTTTTAAACATGGTTAAAAATAACTTATTACTTTTATTTCATAAAAGAATTTTTCAATAGCTTCTGAATTGTTTTTAACTAACATACTTAATCAGTAGTAAGCACTGATAAAGGTACTATGTAGATTCTTTCATACAGTTCTATAAATAATAAGAAGCATTGCATGTAATAGAATAAGAATCTTATTCTTTTCAATTGTGTTGCTTCGATCAAGAGGGCATGTCAAAACATACAGATATAGTGTAGTTTGTGAAAGTGATGTCACACAATATACCAATCACACTTTGCTTCAGCTGCTGGTACATCCTGTTGAATGACTCCCCAAAAGACTGTTATACTGTGTGGGTCAGATGTTCCCAGGGATCTTACTCAGGGTCCAGCCTTACGAAGCACCACCAAAGTACTTTCATCCTGCTTTATACCAGGTGAATGTTGTTGAGTTGTGAGAGAGTACAGTAGCTAAATCTATCCAAAAAACTTAAACAGGACAAAAAAATTTAAACTGGACAGAAGTAATATTGTTGACAGAGGAAAAAAAAAGACTACTGGAAGCTGGTCCCTCATTAAGGCTAATGATTTATGGGTTTTAAGACTGATAATTCTCCGCTTGACTAACAACTTTCATACTCACAGAAGTGGTGAACATACTGATGATTTGCATAGTTCATTACTCCATGAACATGTATCTATGTTGAATATTAGGTGATATACATTTAAAAGGTATTTAAAATGAAAATTAAAAAGTTGTGTACTCATAAACTACATGCAATCCTGCTTGCAGAGACTCTGTCCATGGTACAAGATACCCAAGTAAAAGTACTTGAGTGGAGATGTGAACATTTGAATCTGGGATGACAGATAACTTAATATCTAAACATTTTTCTTAAGGGCTTTCACAGTCTGTTTGTTGGTTGGTTGTGTTTTGTTGTTGTTGTTGTTTTAAATACAGAAGTTCATTTTTACTTATTTGGACTCTAGTTATTGCACCCCAGTTTGGAAGTTCATTGGTAAAAAGTGAAATAAATTGGAATGTATTGGTGGTGGTTTGAATTAAGACATTAAAATACTTCAGTGAAGTTATGGGACCAGCTCAGAAATAAACTTGGTGACAGATGAAATATTAACTTAGTTGTTATCTTGATGGGGATAAATTTATCCATCTGAATTAAATTTATCCATCTGCCTGTTTGGGTAAAGGTGCAACAGTTCACCCCTTTCTTCCTAACTCTGACACTGAACATGGAACAAAATGGGCAAAGCAGTTGAATGAAGAACTTTAGCAGGTAACCAGAATATATCAGATATAATCAGATATACCAGATGATAAGGTTGGTTTTGGAGTTGTTTAAAAGACTGACTGTACAAATCTTGTGTAATGGGTTAGGCTTGTATGGCACTTTGAAGTATCTTTTTGAATATCTTTTTAGTATTTTCTTCATAGATACTTAAAAAAGGTTTCATTAACCTGATATAACTGGAAGGAAATGATCCTTTGGATTATTTGTATTCCTTAGAAGGAAGGTTACAATGCAAGTGCTTTTTGTCTAAAGCATGCAAAAAAACTGGAAGACATTCACTGATATGTGCGGGCATGACAGCACAATGCTCAAAACTGTTTTACCAAGATTATGGTTAGGGAATTGTCACTTCCAGTTTGCAGACCCCAAGGAAAATGCTTTGAGATTATCTGATTTTTGGTTTTGGAACTGTGAAGGTAATTAGCAAACAAGCATCCTGGAAATTCATATTGATAAGTGGTTTATGATGTTTGTGCTACTTTTTTCCTCAGAGGTACCTCAACTCTTTAGGATTTATTATTGGGGACCAGAGTTGGCCCACAAGAATATCCGGACTTTGTTTTCCAATGATGACTTGTACCTGTTGCATTACTCACAGTTTCCATCTTTAGTAACTATATTTGACCAGTTTCTGAAGATTTCTTGAAACCTAGGATTTAAATGGCAAATACATTCATTATTGAAGAGCAGAAGCTAACCATCATTTCTCTAATTAAAATTATAAGTTAATGTGAAAGCATTGATTTTTTTCATGTGAGACAAAAGAGGGTAGAACGTCACCATTTTTTATTAGTAGCATTTAACAGGTTTTTCTAGGGATCTGGGGCACTGGTTGGGAAGCTGAAAAAAGAAATTTTTACATACAGAATTCCCCAAGTCAAAACTGATTCAGATGTCTTATACTCATCTCCCCAGGTGAGTGGAGATATTCTTCACCAAAGTGTCAAAAGCACTGAAAAGAGCTGATTTTACTAGGTTTACTTTTAGTGCGAAATGAAATGTTCCACATCACCGTGTTTAACAGTACTGAGACAATGCCCATCTGTTCTAGCAATCAGGATCTCTCTGATGGAATGTCTCCCCTCCATTCAACATAAACATTCATGTGGAGGTTGGATTCTTATTGTAACTGGTAAACAAGATTTTAAAAGGTCTGAGGATAAGAATATAATGTTACTGTAGTAGTAAAGTTTGATTTAAACAATTCTGATTTATCAAGAGAGTTCTCTATATAATATCTGTTTCACATGTGATACAAACCCTGACTTAGACTGTAGAAAAAAAGTTATAGCTCAAACATTATTTTCTAATTAGCCAACAAGAACAATTAGGAAATGCTTCAGGTAACTTTAATCTCTGCCTGGCTACACATTGTTCATTTTTTATGTCAACAAGTATGTGCTGATATTCTAAAACAGATCTCTGTATGCTAATTTTGCTATTTCCCCATCTAAGAGACTATAGCTTCCTAACTGTTAATTCCATTTGACAGTGAATGTTTTTTTGTTTTTCTTATTTACCTCAAAATAATGTATTGTTATGAAGTGATTTATAATAAACAGTATCTAGGAAAAAGCTATGATGCTGATCAGTTTTGACAACTAAAAATGCATTATTAATGGAATAATAATATTGGAAGTGTCTTAAAAAGAAGCTGATTGTGAGAAGTTTATTTTTCTGTTCAAACTGAGATTCATTCTAGTTTAGAGATACTTCTGGGTGGACAGGTCATTACAGAGAAGAATGGCAAAATTATTGCATGTTAGAAAGCCTTGTGATGCTGCCTGTCAAATACAGAATGATAGGTACACTTAAAGTCAGATACATTATTCCCATTAAAATCCACTTTTACAATATCTGATTTGACACATAGAATAGATATTTTAAGTGGGTATATATGTCAGAAAGTGAAATTGCCTTAACTGCTTGATTTTACTTAATGGCTGTTGATGAAAGATACCATTTCTTTTTCCTCTATGCACAGTCATATATGAATATAAATACTGGAACAAATACTTGAATAATAGTGCAGCTCAGTGCATCTCTCTGGCATTTTTGCTATTGAAGTAAATGTAAAGCTAAACCTTTAAGTGAAACTACATGTGAATCCATCCTCTGCAGTTGTAGCAGCGGACAAGTAGTAATATAAATTTGCAATATGCTTACTCATACATTCAGGGTATAGTATCCTTGATGTGATTTGCATACACAACACAGTATTTAAACCTCATATTTTAAGTCAGGATGAATTCTAAGCTACTGTTGTTATGTAATTCACTAAAAATACTTATGCCAATACCCAAATTTTGATGTCTTAATGGCCAGTCCCTAGGAAGACCAGTTCACCATCATTATTGGATTTTATATTAATTATAGTATGTACTTTATTGAATTTGCTGAAGTGCTTTGCTGGATATTCTCCAAACTGTAAAAGCCAAATGAAATTAAATAAAAAGGGTCAGCTATATTTAAGGGTATGTGAAAGTGCTTTAGAAACTGGTTATAATTAAAGAGGTTATAAACAAACACCAAGTGCAAATGTCACTGCACACCTATGCTTTCCTTAACTTACATAATTGGAAAGAACTTAACAAGAATGACTCAGTGAAATATGAGAGCTTGATACACCTAAAATCTTTAACATCTGTGCTGGTTNTGCTGCAAATGGTCCATTGTTCTTGGGAAATGAATAGAGGGGGTAGAATACATAGCTTTGATCACCCCCACACAGTGATAACTGGTCCCACCTGCTGAACTAGGACAACATCTTTGCAATGTTAACTAACAGAAACTGTTATCTACAATATTCATCACAAAATGTGCATAAAAGCTTTTCTAAATGCACTTAACCTTGAATGAGAATAAAAACTTTAATAGAGTAAAAGTGATATAGTTGAGAAAGATGAGAAATCATCCTTTATCCTCTTTCCTTAGGGCTCTTGGGCCTCACTTCTTTATATCCTCCAATGAGTAAGAATGTGTTTAAAAAGAAAAGGAATGAAAGTCTGTATGCTGGCATCACTGCTGCTTTATCCAGTATCTTGTACTGCTGAGCTATGAATGTGTTCCTAACCAGAGGTGGAATAGCCAGTGGAGAAAACAGATTGCCAGGAGGTTCAGATTTAAGGATGAGGACATCCTAGCAAAAAAAGAAAAAGAAAAAAAAAAGGCATTTATGTTTTTCCCATTTGACATGCACGTTAGTTAGAAAGGGAAGGTTTAACCTTCTTCTGCTGAAGCTTTACAATATCATTAAAGCTGATGGTCTACTTGAAAGCACTTATTGTTTTAAAAATTTAATTTAATCTAACAAAGCACATAAAACTAGTGTAGTTTGCAGGAAAAACAAGAAAATTACTGGGAGGAAGAAAAGTCAGTTCAAGGTATATTCCAGTTTATTTCTATTTTTCACTAAGTTTTTGAATGTATTTTCCTCAAAAAGAATTCATTATTTCTTTTAAATAATGGATTTTATCATTAAATAAGGTAAACTTATTTTTTCTCAACCAAATCAAAATCAAGATCCTTTGTGCTTCTGTGTTATGGCAATGACAAGATTTAGCATGGTGTGCTCTCACACTATACCAGCAAAGCCTGGGAACAGATTATTCTATATATTGTCAGAAAATCAACTTCCACAGTTGTGACTACGAATATATGAAGATGATTTACAGGTTCAGCCAGTTGAGGAACAAAATAAAATAACATTAAGTGAAGAATAATAATAAAATAAAACCAAAGTAAAATTATTAAGTAACTCTGGCTTTTGTCTACAGTAGAAATTAAAGGTTTAACTCCATCCATGAAATAAGAATATCCTCATTTAAGTGATGATAAATAGATAAAAATGTGAATATATTGCTTTGTTGGAGACTTCTAACAAAAATGCTGATATTGAAAGAATGTGGACTATTTAATATTTTGGAAAGTACAATTATTTTTTAAATTCTGAACAGATAGATGGTATCATTTCTTCTGAAACACTTAATATTCATAGAACGCACTTAGAGATGAGATGATGATCATTCAGCATCTACACTTATTCTTCTGCACTTAGGGGAGATTTCATAAATATTTGATTCATATTACTTCTTAAAGGTTAATATCCATTCTATCACCAAGAAAAGCCAGTGTAAAATCTCAGGAACTTTCACAGAATCATTTAGGTTGGAAAAGACCTTTCAGATCATAGAGTTAAACTGTTAATCCAACACAGCCAAGTCCGCCACTAAACCATGTCCCTCAGTGCCACCTCTACATGTTTTTTAAATACCTCCAGGGATACTGACTCAATGACTTCTCTGGGCAGCTTGTTATGATGCTTGACAAACCCTTTGGTCAAGAAATTTTTCCTAATAGACAATCTAACCCACCCTCCCCTGGTGTAACACATCCAATAAATGATGGAGATTCTCCTTAGCTCTTCTTTTGATGCTGATGTGTTTATAGAAATATTTATTTTTTAGTGTCTTTTGCAGCAGTAGGCAGATTAAGTTCTAGGTGGGATTTATCCCTTCTAATTTTCTCCCTGCATAACCTCACAACACCCTTGTCCTCCCGAGCTGCCTGTCCCTTCTTCCAAAAACAGTAAACTCTCTTTTTTCCCCTTCTGTTTTAGTCAAAGCTCTCTGTTCAGCCAGGCCAATCTTCTTCCCTTCTGGCTCATCTTCTGGCATGTGGGGACAGCCTGCTACTGTACCTTTAAGAGTTCCTTCTTGAAGAATGCCCTAACTTCCTGGACTCTCACCCTTCAAGAGGACTGCCTCCGAAGCTGTGTCCCAAACAGACCAAAGCTTACACTTTGGGAGCCCAAGGTAGCAGTTCTGCTTGCACCCCTCATTACTTCTCCAAGAATCAAAAACTGTCGTGTCGTGCTTGCTGTACCCAAGACAGGGTGCCACTGGCATGTCATCCACTAGTCCTTCTCTGCTCACAAACAACAGGTCCAGCAGGACACCTTCCCTAGTGGACTCCCTCACCAGCTGTGTGAGGAAGTTATCTTCCACACATTCCAGGAATCTCCTAGACTTTTTCCTTTCTGCTACGTTTTGTTTAGAGCAGACATCTAGTAAGTTGTCTGAATATACATATATTTCACTAATATGCTCCTGTAGAAAATACAAAAACATGTCTGAATGTGTGCAGGTCAGATTATTGTATGTCCAACTACCAGTTTCCATGCACAATTACGCCTTTTCTCTATGTCAATCCTGGTCTGCAAACAAAAGGACAAATCTGTATGAGTGATCCCTTGGGCTGACAATTTGGCCTTAAATGGTGAATAATGACCTCTAAGAAGTATTTATATTTCTTTAACCAATAATGATTAATAACAAACTTCATTTTATCTTCCTGTTATTGGAAAAAGACAAGCAATTCAGTTCATATTCCTCATCTGAATAATGTTGAATAGCCAGTGACCATACCTAATGCCAAACAGACATACATATCATTAAGGAGCAGAGAAGCAAGTTTAGAGAAGCAAGTGTGACCTGCGGTGAATTCAAATTTGTAAGGACTGGGTGTAAATATCTCTGTTTTACCATTTCTTAACTGAATTAGTGATACTACTGTTTTGTAATTTCACATGGTTACTATTTGGTTTTCTTAAAGAGTGTTTGTAAATTATTTTGACTTTTGCAGCTGATTTTTTTTAAAAAACATGAATTTGAAAAGGAAAAACAAGCTTCAAAAAACCAAGCTGTATGACATTAAAATATTACAGCAAATTTAAAATATTAATTTAACAGGCTTCTGTAGCTCATGCCAAAAGTAGTACACAAAATTCTTTCCCACAGGGAATTTAAAGTAAAGTTTTTCTTATGTTAGTGGGATTTGTTTCACAATTCACTTGCAAATTCATCACTTCTTGCTTAAGAATACATCATTATCAATGCTCTCTTTGCAAACTGTCTACCTATCCTCTTTGTCACCATAATTTCTTTTGCTTTATGCAATGCATATGCATATCCATACAAAGCTATGTTAATATATATATTGAGATTTCATTAAGAAAAGTATGTTGAGAAAACATAAATATTTAACTGATACTGCAAAAAAGAAAAGTTGCCTATGTGGCCTTAATTCTGCCCCATCTTTTTCAATGAATTTTGAGGGACTTTAATTTCAAGGTAATCTTGCATTTCTCTAGAATAAAGCATGCTTCTTTTCTACTGAGGCACCTATAAGGAACCATGCAGTACTTAATACAAGCAAACATTTAAACAGTAGTTTCACAAAATGCCACAGGTAAATACAAAGGTGCAGAAATATTTGCTGGCCTAATTTATTTGTTTCTGCAATTAGGTAGAAGTCGTCTCGCCATCTTAGTCAAAGTGACTCCACATTGGTTGTTGTCAAACGTAGCATTAGCCTAAATTATTGGAAGACATGTTGGGAAAATAGACTTTTGATAAACATTGGCTGTTCCAATTCTACCCTAGGTGTTTTGTACCACAATGAAAGTGTAAAATAATTAAAAACTGCTCTGCAACACTCACGAGCAAATAGAGTCAATATAACCAGTTGTGTATTGAACTGACTATTCTAACATAGCTGAGGCAAGGGGGAAAGGTTGACGATCTTTAAATTTTGATGGGTGCTCAACTAACTAGTCACAACCACCTAGTCACAGATGTGCCAACCAGCTCTCCCTTTCTAGAAGAGGAATGTACATGAACTGTCACAAAAAGAAAAAGCAGTTGAGATTGAAGACGAAAAGGAAACTAAGAGGATATGTTTCAGTCACAGAAAGCCTTGCATGCAGTTACATGCAGCACTTGAGCATCTAAACCTAAACTGCATATGTGAAAATGATTGCTCTGTGACAAATTTAAGGTATTTTCCACATCTGAGTGCTTCTTTTGTCCTTTTACACTAATCCACATCTCCAGGGATTTATTCCTACATTTCAAGCCTGCATGGAGCCTCTATCAGCTGCCATCTTTAACTTTCAATCTATTATACAAATAGTGCCTTTAAATTTGATATTTCCTTCCAGTATCATACTGGTCTTAAGTCCATCCTGGGCAAGGTTTAAAACATGACCCAGTAAAAGTTTTCCTGAGCATGTGCACAGTGCAGTTTGAACGAATCTGAATGCCACACAGCTCTTCCAGGGTTACAAATGAGCTTTTTACAAGTGAGGAGAGAATGTTTCTACCTTCCTACAGGTAACTGAAACTCACTTTTTCCCCTGAAAGAGTGCATTGAAAGAGATTATATTGCAATCCTGCTATTAGATAGAAAAAACTGGTTTTGGACGTGAATCATTGCATGTGCTTGAGAGAAAGAGCNAGGAAAGGAAAGGAAAGGAAAGGAAAGGAAAGGAAAGGAAAGGAAAGGAAAGGAAAGGAAAGGAAAGGCAGCAAGTGTAATAGATAAGTATGTAAAAAAGGTAAAAGGTAATTCTGAAGTCAATGTTTTCTAGGCTTGTCTATGTAAAACATGCAGTATTTCAGAGATAAGACTGGTTTGGTGCTGTTGATCAGTTAAGCGTTGCAATTGACCTAGTTAGAGGAAAGACGAATTGTCAGGCAATTCCTAACTCCATTAATGGGTTAATAATTTTAGTACGCTATTCTTTTTTGAAAAGGCTTATTTAAATGTTTATCAGTTGTGCAAAGTGGAGCAGCACTGGAGATTCGCAAGGGAGAGCTGATCATTGCCTATGCATGGAAGCGTTGTAGGAAGATTAAAATAACATTGAGTATATTCTGTAAATGAAGGAGAGAACTAAAAGAAGCCTCCAGAGTCCATTATAAATTTTAATAATACATCAAGGTAATGTAACTGAATAACCGATCTCTGAGGGAAGAAACACAACATTTGGCTAATATTACAATTTAAATTATGAAAACAAAAAGAGCTTTTAGTTAATCTTGTCTTTCTGCTTTTATTCTTGAGGCTCTTTTTTATTTTCCCTGAATCCAAAACACCATGTAAACAAATAAAAGTAAGGGAGAAAATAAACAGTTTGGCATCTCAGTAGATTAATTAATGCGCTTCAGCCTTGGCACCAGTAGGCGAAAATTATGTGCATAAATAATATCACTAATTAAAAAGATGCAGATTAACATGCAAATAATGTTAATGAGGATCTGCAATTCCAGAGTGGATTCGCATAACATCAACAATTTAATGGGTTGGAAGGCTTGTGTTTGCATTACATTAATAAATTTCAAAGACCTTGCATAAAAAAGTTCTGTTGGAGCCTCTGTTTCCCACTTGTGAGTTGTAAATTCTGTGGGCAGTAGCAAACGCTCATCGGCAGATGCCAAAGTCATTATCTCAAAGACTGTTGAGATGGTGCCATGTGCCAGTGTGACCAGCTGTTGGGAACTGGGCAGTAGGCACTGCACTGTGCCAATTATTCATATTATTTGGGTAGTCTTGATATTTATTTAAACTGATTAATATTTTGTGCTCTGCATCTTGATCTGGAGGGAAATCATTTTAAGCAAGCAAAGTTTTAAAAAAATCTTATTAGCCTTTGATGTGTCATGGATGGTTGAATGCATAATGGAATTGATTAAGCAGACATAATTTCTAACCATAGGCAAAAACAATATAAGGTATCTTTAATGATGTCATATAATGTTGAGATAAAATAGCACTGGATCAAACTCCAAATGAATCGTAATAACCCAGATTTTACAGAAAAATGAGAACCGTGACACTGCAGTATCTTTCTTTGCTCCTGAAAAGGGGAATGCTCCTCTGAGAATACTTCTTACAGAGGGAGCAAAGGTTAGGAAAGATTAGAGAAAACTCATTTTTTAATGCTGTGTAACTCTTCGTAATTTTGTTTCCTATTCTATGATATCGTTATCTATTCCACACCTAGCCATTCCACTGTGGCTTTGCAACACTGTGACACTGGACAAAGCAATTTCCTGAAGATGGACCCTTACAATGTTCTACAGTTGTCCATCTGTGTAAACTCTGTCTGAATGATTTAGTAATCTGACTTCCCTCTTGCAGGGATTTAATAAGGCTATTAGCTGCACAAAGTGATAGAAATGAGCAAAACTTCCACCAACTCAAAATGTGTCTTCATTCATCTAAGACTTAACAAATAAGGACAAAAAGTATAAATTTGTATTTATACCTCTTCTACCATCTAGATCTTAAAATTATTGTCAGTTAAGAAACAATTGCAAAGTGATTTAAAGGTGAAGAAAGTGATTCTTAACTGATTCCTAAGCACTTTGCAAGAGGACAAAAAAAGAGGTAAAGCAAGGAAAGAACACACTACAGCCAGACAATGTAATTTCTAAATTAAAAAAAGAAAAAACAAACCCACAAAGTTTATATTACCTTGTGTGAACCTGGTATGTGTCAAATGTTTCTTCTGTGAACATCTTTTCCCTTGCATCCCTCACTCTTGCAATAGCCTCAACCCCTACCTTCGTCATGTTTAATGGCACCATCAGTGGATAAAAACTAAATGCATACTGAGTAGCAGGTGTCAGCCTGGTGAGTACATGGTGCTTAAATTTTCCCCTAACTGCACTCTGTTCAGAACTGTGATCATTGATTTTCATGAAGGATATGGACATATTCAAAATAATATTTGAAATTATCTTTTTAGCATGGCTGAGATGATTGGCAAACATGTTCCAGAGCTATTGGACATAGAGGTGGATTCACAGCTGACAAAGTATGATTGAATAATCATTAATCCTTTAGGAAAGCAGGCTAGAAGTGCAATCATACTTTACAGTTAGAGTATTGTAATGAAAGTACAATTAGTTTGGCTTTCTGTGCCTTTATACTGGTAGTGTTCTTCTTGATACCTGTACCTACTACTAACTTCAATATGTAATAGGAAATAATATTATAAAGGTAATCTCATAAATATAGCAGGATTGTAACTGCATATCTATTAAAGCCAAAAACATAATAAGTATATGAAAATGTTAATTATATGTTGATAAGAACTATCACAGCAGAAATACATTACCATTTATAGTTAATTGCGTAAATTTGTAAGACAACACCAATATTTCTAGCCCTCAAGCACAAATTTTAACATCCGACTATTCTACATACACTGTAAAAGTAGTGGATTGAAATACATTTTATCTCTTTGAAGATGTTTCATGGGTACTATGTAAATACAAGATATTTAGCTTTCAGAATAATCTTGTAACAAAGGAGTATTTTTCAAATTCAGATAAGTATATGGAAAATTTAGTTGTGTATTCACACATAGACAAAAGAATCTGTCCTTATTTTAGGTTTAATTCTTTATAAAATTATAAAGGAACACTGTTTTTGCTGTAGAAATTGTATGAGTGAACATTAGCTTTTGAATATCTACTGTATATTCTCAATTAAGGAATAAATATAATGCTCAATGCCAACTGATATTTATACACATTTCAAATACAACATTGTCAGAAAGATTGTCAAACTGCCTCATACTATGTTTAGAGACTAATCAAATATGACTAAAACTAAAGCCCTCAGAAAGGCTGAGCAGTATCTTGAACCTGCTTTCACAACAGACACATACTTAAATATAAAAGTGAACAATTCAATATGAACATTTCACAGAAGATATTTGAAGAATTCACTTTACTTTCCAGGGAAAAGGGAAAAAACACAGCTTTGAAAGCTTGAAAGCTGTGAAATTGAGCAGTTTGTACTTTGATTTAATAACCACATAAGAAAATTAAAATAATAGGAAGTAATTACCTGTGTCTTCCTTGTCTTCCAAGCTCATCTGGTAAAACAGCAACAAATTGAGTACTAACATGTATTGACATTTCCCAATCACCTAACTCCCTTAGACAGAAACTAGACTTAACATACTGACTTGTGCAACTTTGAAGCAAACAAGCAAAACAGAGCAAATCCCAGTAATGTTAATTTAATTTCAGGTTCTGTCTTTCTTTCCTTTTTACTACTGCTGTCCTTTGTTTTGAGAATGCCCTAGGGTACTACTGGGTGCCAGTTAAAGTTGTGGCTCCTTTAAGGTTCTTTCATGTTACACACTGTGTATGCTCTGTCCTAACATGGCACATGACACATGGCACTGTTTTTTGGCTGATGGAAATTTTGGAACCACTGATGGAACCTTTTTCTTAATTTTTTTTCTCTTTGAAATTGCTGTGCTAACTGTAGCCCTCAGAACAGATGTATCATACTCCATTTTTTACCAATTCACTTTTTCTACAACCTGTTTAAATTACCTCCTTACCGCCCCCCCATTAACTGTGGTTCATATTCCTCTGTATTACCCAGGAATAAGTTCTTTCTCATCAACATATATGGATTTTTTCTGTTTTCCACTTTACTGATAATCACTGTGTTAATGTCTAGTTCCTCTTGGACTCAAGAGTTACAAAGGAAGCTAATGATGATGTTTGAGTCTGCTCAGCTATACAAATATCACTTTAAATATCTCATATTTATTCATGAAACAAACACCACTACTTTTACTGAATGAATATCAATGTTGCAAAGACAAGGTTAGATGTCAGGAAATGGCAAAATGCAAACTAAGTGAAACCTTATCTCTGCCTCTTCTACTATGATCTTTTCATTATTTATGCACTGTAATTAAAACACTTACATATCTGTACAGTATCAGTACAAATAGTTTGGCGTAATTCTGAGAATAGTAGTCTTTACTATACTCAAACTAATTGCAAAGACATATGGGATGAATATTGCGTCCAGTCTTCCATTTTTTAAATTAATAGAATACAGTTAATTAAGAGTTAATAGTTTCATAATTGGCGATCATCTTATTCCTTCATTGCAAGGGTAATATAAAGGCAACAGGAATAAATCCATAAAACATTATTTATCCCTAAAAAATGACCTCTCATTATATATATAGATTAGAGTCCCTGTTCAAGCCGTATCTGGCATAGAACAAGGGAATAGTTAGAGGTAGATCTAAACCATTTTTCTCCTGACCCTGGGGCAGAGTTCACTCAAATATGACTGAAATATGGATCAAGACTCTCAAAGAGCTACTTGAATTTATCTAGGTAGGACTGGCTTCCTAGTCTCCAATCCATTAGTCAAGGACTACAACATTTCGTATTTCTGTACTCAGTTGTCTTCTCACACTACATAATTACTCAGAGCAGTGGTTGAAGAAAAACAAAAAATTCTTACAATACCGAGTAAAACTCAGAGACATTAAAGTAAGCTGGATGGATGAAATTTTTTTTTTTTAATACCTGCATTCTGCTAGGTTCTAAACCAACAACTGCCATTCTGGAAAAGAGCATACATATCAGTCTCTAAAACTACAGTCCAAACATTCAGTAGTAGTTAAAAAGACAAATTTAATTATTAGGAAAGAAAGTTAAACCAAAGAGATCATAAGCACAACACCAAACAAATGCATTCTGAAACCATATCTTGAGTACTTCACACAGCTTCAGTCATCCAGTTTCAAAATAGCCACAAGAAAACCAGAGAAGCTACAGAGAAGGCAAAATATCCATAATTCCTATAACATGAGAAATAGAATAGAGTAGGGTCAAGATGGCTAAATTGAGATGCGAGAATGTTATAATCCTGAAAGCTATGAAGATAATGAATAAGTTATTCCCTAGCTCTGATAAGCACAAGACAGCCATGATAGAGTTGCCAGTGAAATTAGCAGACAACAAAGTGAAGAAAGGGCTTTTTGTACCACATGCAAAGTTACAGTGGAACTGCGTGTCACATGAGGCCAAATGTATAAATGGTTTCTGAAAGGCTAAGCACGCTGCTAAGAAACAGATCCATCTCAACTGAAAGGCTACACAGAGACCCCAGCTCTAAATAATTAACACCTAAGCAATTTTTCTATGTTGGAATGTTTGTCAGGGAAACTGAATGTATTTGTCTTGTATCTTCTGATTTTTAAGTATGTGCTACTGACCACTCTTCAAGAAAAACATGGAACAAAAAAATATGTTTGGTCATGGCACAGAATAATACATATCACAAATTAATGCAAGATGACTTAATTAAAGCAGCAAGGACAACCGCATCAAACCTCTGAACTTCAAATTTGTTTACTAGGTTTGCAAAACTGTTCCCATTTATATAACAGTTTAGAATTTAAATTTCTATTGTATGTAAGCAGGAACATAAATACAAGGCTATTATGCTATGGTATTGAGTGACATAACCGACCAAGAATCACATTTTAAGTTTGATAGTATAGGAAATAGATCATTTTCTAAAGAATAAAATCCAAAGTATAGAACATAAACCATAGACTATAGAATGTAATATGACATATATGAATTTGAGGGTAGCTTCCTATGACTACACAGTATTCATTGCAATAGACCTATGAAAATAGGACTGGGAAGGCTCTGAGAGTTCACACCTTTATATGAAAGCAGAGGAAATTATATCCGTATTATTCCTCGCAGGTGTTTGCTTACCAATAGTGACAACTCTCCAGAGATATATTTCAGTGCTTTATTAGTACTGTTTTCTTGATACCTAACCTAAACGCATCTTGCCATAATTTATTTTCATTGCTGTGTGTGTTATCTATGAGGTACAAGGAGAACGGTTTATTCTTTTCATCTCTACACTTTGAGGTAGTTGAACACCTATCGTATCTCACCTTGGTTTCCTTTTTCAAGACTGAACGGTTGTGACAGTGACACTTTCAATATCCTTGCTGTCCACTGTCTCGAAAGAAAACAAATATGAAGCATTTAGAAGGGCACAAAAAGCTTCTTTGTCAAAAGAAAAAAAAAGAGAAATTATCAGATGCAACTTTAATACTTACATCTCTAAATCACAAGGACCATTGCTTGAGCACTTTTGAGCACTTCCTCTGTGACAGCAGTTTCGGGAGGCAACAGAGCTGCTCTTTCCCTCAGGAGAAACTCAGCAGTTGGGGTGGAAAATGTAGCTAAATGGGACTCATTGCTAAAGGTCCCTACTGTTTTGATTAAAACACTGGAAGCTGACAAGCTTTTGTCTGTGGTAAAGATCACAAAGTTACTCTCATCTGTGAGACTTCAACCACTGGAAATAGGAAAAAAAAAAAAAGCAAAAACAAAATAAAAACAAAACCAAAAATCAACACTCAATTCTGGGCGCTGATTAGTCATGACTAATGAGAGATTAATAGACTTGCTGTATCCTGCTATATGGGCAAACACAAATTACTTCTTTACATACCCTCCACCCCACCCAAACAATCCAGTTTAGACTTGTTATCTAATACCCTCCCTCTGCACACTCGCTTGAAATGAACCTACACAAATACAAGATCCCTATAAATCTCATATTTTTTTACACAGTAATCTCATTACTAAAGTAGGGGCAGAGCAGTTTTACTCTAGGTGATCAAGAATGTGATTTACCTTCCCCTGCCATACAAACATCACACTCAGACCAGCTGCATGATGAGCGAGATTTCCAACACCCTCCATGCTCTAAAGAGGTGGCCATATAAAGTGTCTGTGAGCATATATATATATATATACAGGTATACATATAGGTATATGTATATGGGTATATATGAATATAACACATGACATACACTGTATCTATATACGTATAGCATACATGAGGAGAAGAATTTGGGCTGGACATTCTTTGGTTTCAGCCCCTTCTTAGGGACTCAAGAAGGAAGATAGACATTAGCTTTCCTTGCTGTTGGATCTCAGATGAGATTAGAAAATATTTATTTGCTAAACTGCTTATGCTAGGGCAGTTCTGTCAGATGAGGCAGAGTTACAGGTGCTGTCAGACATGGAGCTGTCTAGTGAGCACAAGCACACCATGTGTGCAGTACAGTGTTCCCAACTCACCCACATGTGATGGAGTCCTGCTGTCCTGGAGATGGCTGAAAAACTGCCAATGGAAACTGAATTAGTTTCCAATTTTGTTTTGCTTTCAGTTGGAGCTTTTGCTTTACCTATTAAACTATCTCTAAACTCACAATTCCTCACGGCTTTGCCCTTCTGACTCTCTCCTTCATCTCACTGGCAAGGAAAGAGCAAGCAGCTGTGTGGGTCTGTCAGTGTTAAACCCTGACGCTGGGAAATGCCAGTCTTGTTACTACAGACAGGGTTAATAGAATATCCCATATTTCTGTTGTTGTATTGGAGTAGAGGTAAATAAAGGAATACAACAGTAGAGAAAACTGAAAGAGCAAAATGCTTGCCCCATTTTATTCTAAAATATATTTATACACATATGCAAAGATTATTAATCTGAATTTTTGCATATAATTATGTATTACATTATTAAAAAAAATACAGTTATAAGAAGTGTTACTAGCTGTAAGCTCCCTTTTCTGCTTCCTGGGAAACTTACAGTTCTGATTGTTGGTAATGTATTAACATAAAGCTCAAAGTAGTCCTTTAGATCAGTTTAGGTCATTTGAAAGGAAGCTGAACATAGGGCTTCAGGAAAAAAACAACACTGCTGAACAAACCTTGTTCAAACCAGGGGTTGTTCAGGTTACCTACTTCAGTCTTCAGAAAGTAATCTTAGGAGCCCCTAGTAGATTTTAGTAGTTTCTTAAGGAAAAAAAAAGTCAAATAAGTTAACAAGGAACTGTGAGATTAATGAAGCAAAAAGTTGGAGCAACCTTGAGGGAATAGCATCTTTAATAAAATTTATTCTTTTAGGACACATTTGCTATCTTTTGGGTATATTCTTCCCACATTCTGTTGCCAAAAATCTAAATTACATATAATACAGTAAGGGTGGGTTTTTGTTTGGTTCTGTTTGTTTGTTTGTTTTCTTTTCTTTTTTGTTTTGTTGTTATTGTTTTTGTTGCAGGTTTTTTGTCTTGTTTTAGTTTGGGGTATTTTTGTGGGCCTGTACAGAAAAACATGGAGTGGACATTTCCTAATTGACAATTGATTCTAAGTCAGCTGCAAATGATTAGGGAGTAGAGATATTCATGGGCTTTTTAAATCAGAAATCAGAGTAAACAGATCAGGAGAGTTTTGTTTGTTGTTTGTATTTTAGGGAAGCACTCGGTTTGATTTAGGAGAGTTTGATCTAGGCTTATTATCTGAGCTGTTATTCTGGCAAGAATAGAATTTTCAAGGTACATCCCCTAGAAGAGATGTTGAAGTGGAAATACTATGAGGTTTCTGCAGCTTGTCTACCTCTGCCTACCCTATCTGAGAGCTGGAAAATCATAGTCTGGGTAGTTTAGATAATGGCTGATTGTGGTTGGGTTTTTGATATTGGTTCCCCTATAAGTGGGAAAAAACCCAACAACCAAAGCAACAACCTTTTCTCCTTGTTTCTTCTCTGATTCTCTTTGCTTGCACACCTTTGCATATAATGAACATGCCTTTTCCATGCCTGTTTTTTTGCAGATTTTTATCAGAAAATTCACCCTAAAATATTTCCTCAGTAGTCTCCCATAGTAAAAACAGTCCTAATAAAAATAGGTCTAAATCATGCACAGTATGTTAGTAACTGATTAATTGTTTTCTCTCAAAGCCAAGGCTGACTTTCTGCTGGCTCTTTGACTCTCAGTTCTGCTGTGAGAAAGATAAATGATGCTGGGGGCCCTACAATCTTCTTAAGCAAGAGGGCGTGTCCCAAACATCCATTAAGAACCATCCTGTCTCTGGAGTTCAGTGCACCAGGTCTTGATGAGATCCTTACCACTCACAGGTGGTTAGACATCTTGTGGGAAGATAAGGGAAAACGGAAAATAAAGGGGGGGAGGGATGTATGGAATAGCAAACAACCCCAGCAATAACAGAACAAGTTGCCTCTTTCCTTCATTCNGGGTTGTACAGAGTGCATACATTCATACTAGGAAGAAACCAGGCCACAGAGATATCTAGAATAATTTTTCTGAACTCTCTCTTTCTTGTTCCTGAAATTTGGAAACCCCTTGGGGTGTCTCTTGTCTAAGAGACTGCTACCTGTGTAAAAGTACATGTAAAAGTACATGACTACAAACTTCAGAAGTAAGTGGCCCAGGCTGGCTCAGGGCTTGGACTTTTGTGAGGAATAGCACTTTGTCTTCACCAATATTACATCTTCTAAGAGCTAGGATCCAGCTACATACAATTTAAGAGTGATCATCTTTGCTCTCATCTAAATAGGAAATAAGAGGAATGCATAAAATACTACATATTCTCGTGGTCAGTTTCACAAATACCATTGTCAAGTTCATTGCAGACAGTACAGATTAATACTATTGCTTTCAATATAATGGATATTTCATTGCTCTCACAGGCCCATAAGCTGTACATATAAGAAATTTGAATTTTTTTCTTTTCCAAACAACTCTAATTTTATCTATATCACACTAAATGATGCTACTTACATCCCTATATAGAAAGGTGTAATGACCAAATATTTCTTACTGCCAAACATTAAAAAGGATAAGGTAAAATTCAAACTAAAATGATGTGAAAAAATATTATTGTTACAAAAGCAAATAATCTTAATTAGAAAATGCTGTAATTTAGGCTGCTTAATAGTGGAGTGATGAAATCAGCTCTAGAAAGAGAGCGCAAAAAGCCTTATTTTATGATACTGACATATCATCCCTAGTTGGCGTGTAAGAGAACACTTTTAGTTGAATAAAACATGTTTTGTGCATGTGGTTTATTATGGAAAAACAATAGAGGCACTGTGTTAGTATTGCCTTACCAAGTTCATATTAACATGAAGTTTAAATACTTCTTTTAAATATTCTTGAAATAGCAACAAACAAAACGCAGAATATTAAATGCTATTTCAATGTTTTTGAAAAATATGAAAAATATGTTAATACAGAGAGAATAACAGATTACTTAAAAATTTCCTGACTACTAAGTACCAGATGGTTTTTGTGTACTGATTTATAGAAGTTAGTTCTACTTGCATGGTATGAGATCTTTTTAAAGTGTTTTAGCCACTGTAGAAACTCTGCATTTAGAGATGAATCCATAAAATTGAATGAGACATTTTCTGCAGAATGAATACTGTCGTTCATTCTGTGGTCAAAAATAAAGGAAGGAGCAAGCCACTCTCACCAAATACCTTTGTAGCCTTGGGAAATGTTGAACTCAGGAATTCAAATGTCGCTTCTTCCAACTGCAATTCCCATGCAATTTGTTTCCCTTCAGATTAACTTAGACCTTGTGCACTAAAGTAGATGACACTTAGGAAAGAGCTTTTTTCTTTCTTCTATTTAAGAAAAAAAACCCACATACTAATAAACACAATCATATTAGTCAACATCCTATCAAAGTCTAGTGTAAGACTCAACTTTATAACAGGATATTACTCCCAGTCTTAGCCACCATAGGAGTTTGACATGAACTAGCAAACCAAGTTCTGTTGGTCTTCCTTTTACACCATCAAGAGGTAGAATCCAAGATTTCTCTTTAAACACTTTCTTTGCAAGATTTGGTTCTCCAGAAGTCACTCTTCTTTTCCATTTCCCAATGGATAACAGAAGGTAGGATGTATCCTGGCTACATTAGATATGCATCCTAGTACAGATTTCTTTGTACTAATCTTAGCATGCTAAACCCAGGAACTTTCTCAACACATTACATGTTTGTCAGTCATAAGCATTGATCTGCAGATAATTAAGTAAGATCATTCTCAAGGAAATTATGACTTTAGCTCTATGTGCAATTAGGGGTTTGGCACAGTTTCTTACTTCTGAAAATTTTGATTTTACATGGCATGTATATTGGCATGTATATGGATATCTTATGTGTATATGTTTATCTTATAAAAGCTACACATGCAGTAGTCCAGTTAGTAGCAAAGGCTGACCAGAAGAATGAAAGAAAGCCATTTTGAGATTTTGAGGTATATTTTTGCTCCACACTATATTTTTAAGATTGGAAAAATAATTGCTAATTTACACATAATAGTCCATGCTCTTGGATTAAGAAGGCATACAGGACCAGTTTGAAATGTGGACAATTTTTTGAGTTAGATTTTATTTAGGTACTAGAACCTTTTTCATTTTTCCTTACTTACTAGCTCAGTGCCTGCGTCACTAACTTGTCTTGCTCCCTGTTGCTTAGGTGGTTGAAGTGGTTTGTTATGAGTTTTTTTAAGTATTTACATTTCTGCCTCAACAATACTTCAGAAAAATATGCTGATGAATTACTCTGCTAATTAAAAATATAACTATAGCAAAAGTTGGAATTCCTTTAAAAATCAGGTGTATCAGGATAAACAACATTTTATTCAATATTACCGTTATTTGAATTCATAATGAAAGCAAACAATTCTTGCTATTGCCTATAATTAGCACAATCTAACATGTACATAAATACATATTATCTTTTTATAAAGTATAGCCAGTATGCACTATTATATGAAATTTTACAAAATGAAATGCTGTGAAAAAAATTAAAAATCTTGCAATGTCAATGTCCACTACTGAAAAAATTTGAAAAATAATGCAGGATCTCATCACATTATTGTTGTCACAAGTTCATGAGTCTTTATCATTTCTTCAATATGTTTAATGACACAAAACTGAAAGCACTCAAAAATTCTCTCTTCGGACTCATTCCAAGCCCTTTTTCATTTTCCTTTTTCATCATTCAGTCTTTCTGAAGCCCCTGAGACAACCACTTTAAAACAATCTGTGGTGGTGTGATTTATATTTATATATCTAATGAAGCCTATTTTAAAGTAAGTATTCTGATTTCTCCCTATCTGCTATCCTGCTAGGGATGGTCAAGGGAAATTGCTGTATACTTTACTATTAATTGTAAATCTGTGTTGGTTAAAGCCCATGATAACTTGCCTTGGCAACAGCAGGTTTTTCTCTTTTGCATCTATGTTCCTTTCTCAGCATATTTTATCACTACCACCCAGTGATAAATAAATAAACTGTTTACTTAAGTACAGTTCAA
Organism: Sclerurus mexicanus; assembly: GCA_013396755.1. Classification (NCBI taxonomy): domain Eukaryota; kingdom Metazoa; phylum Chordata; class Aves; order Passeriformes; family Furnariidae; genus Sclerurus; species Sclerurus mexicanus. The sequence continues at coordinate 8,215 of VWZF01002255.1, read as the reverse complement.
AAACATAAATGATTACATTTGCAAGTGATGAAAGCAAGAAAAATTTGCAGTGGTGTATTGGGTCTGGCTGACATGGTGTTCATTTTCCCACACCAGCCCTCACAGTGCTGTGCTCTGCATTGGTAGCTATAAAGGTGTTGCTAACAGTGTTTTGGCTACTGCTGAGCACAGCATCAGTACTGTGACATTCCTTCTCCAATTGTAGGCAAGATTCTGGGAGGGGACACAAGTAGGCCAGCTGACCCAAACTAACCAAATGGATATTCCATACCATGTGACGTCAGCTTCAGATATAAAATATAAGGAAAGGAGAAGAAAAGGGGTGCAATTTTTATTTACCATGTTTGCCTTCCAGAGCAACCACTACACATGCTGAAGTCCTGCTTCCTGAGAGGGGCTGGACATCACTTGCTAATGGGAATAGAGAATAAACCTTTTCTTTTAACCTTGCCTGTCCATGCACCAACTTTCACTTTCGCTTTAGTAAACTGCTGTGTCTCAACTTGCAAGTTGTTTCTATCTTATTCTCTCTCCCTTGTCTAGCTGGAAAGAGGAGCAGTAGAGTGGCTTGGTGGGCACCTGGCATGCAGCCAAGGTCAGCCATCACAAGTGATCAAAACTGTATGCAGAAGGATTGCAGAAGGAAATCAGGCTAATATCAGCGAGATTTAGCTAGGTAACAGAATGCAGAAATAATTATTCACAGAGATAAGAAAATAGAAAGAAACAACTGGCTAGAGACAACCACATCTATGGGAAAGAATAAGATTTAATCAGGTCCTTAACCAATTTTCTCGGGTTATGGTAACTGAGCTGGCACAGTATTGTGAGGTAGTTTTGGCCTATTCACATATAGCTGGGTATTAGTGCATGCACATATATATATATATATATATATATATGAGTAGAACTGCTCCCTGTTCCACAAATTAGTCACTGCTAGGAGGCTAAAGCACAAATTCTGTTAGGCAATTGTATATGCTAGGAAAGACATCCAAAGAATCCAGAAGAAATTATTTTGATTGTGTGAAGGAAAGGTTCTGTAAACACCCATGTAGCTCATGGATAAATGGGATTGTGAGCAGAGGAACATTTTTTCAGTGTTCTTACACTTGCTGTGGACCCAAAAGAGTTCAACCCATTGACACACTTAGATCTTTTCACTTTAAAAAGGCAGAGGTGCCAAAGAGAGAACAGATGCAGATCTCTGTGAATAAAAATGGTGTTTGCTTTGTTAGGATGGCAAACAAAGCAAGACGTTTTGGCAGCAGCAACAAATGTGTACAGAAACACTAAAAATTTTGAAATGGAAGGCTGATGGGCCAGCACAGTCATTTATACAGATATCTTACCTTGACTTAGTCTCTACCTCACACACCTTTGCAACCTTCCTCCTAAAAGCAGGGATGTTACTAACATGGCAACTCACTGGTCTTTAGAGAAAGTTGGTCACATCAGCAATCTCTTCTGCTCAATCCTGTGAAACCTCTCCCAGATGAAATTTACTGGGAGGGCTTATATAAAAGTGGCTTTTGCCAAAACTCCTCTCCTAAGAAATTATATCAACACTAATCCAGCAACAAACAGTGAAACATTTCATCTAAAACTCAACATTTGCTGACCAGAAACCATACCTGTTCAATACAGTGACAGTTTTCTTGACAGAGATTTTACTGAAGAAAGGGGATAAGAGTAATAACTCAGGTCATTAATTCCTGTAACTACTTCTTGAAATCTATTTCAAAGAAAAAACAGAGTTATTAAAAGTTAGACTATCAGACTTTACAGGTTTGTTTCATATAGGTAAACAATTAGAGTGATTTCAATTCAAGACCTTTCAAGATTTAATAGCAATAGTAAATATATGGTCCTAGTAATTATTATTTTTTAAGGCAAGCAAAGCTCAGCAGAACTAGAAATAAAAGATAAATACATAGTAATGGTTTGAAACACTAGGAAACAACCTAGAAAGAGACAGGAGAAAGCTTAAAGCATGAGTGGTGGTTCATAATTATGTAAAGGAATTTTAAGGATAAGTGACATGTAAAACTAACAACGACATAATTGAAGAAATATCTGATTAAGAGTTAACATTTGCTCTGTGTTGTTTGGAATTCTATAGAGAGCCCTGAGTATCTCTATACCATGAAGATATTGAAAAATCAGGAAAGAAAAACTGACTTGTGAGAAAAGATTGACTAATCAGGAAGCAAGTACTTAAGAGTGCATAATCAAGTGTGCAGCAAGTTCCTGCAATGAAATCTATTTTTTAACCTTTTAGAAATTTAGATAGAAAAACTATCCTTGTATCAAAATAAACATGACTCCTCTGAAGATCACTGAAGGTTTTCTTTTCTTTCTTTTTTATTTCCAATCCTAGGAAAATATTTTTTGCACTACCGGTCAGTCACGTACACCAGTATGGTACTATAGTTCTCAACTGCCATCTTACGTGACCCCCTTGTTTTTAACAGTCACAATCAAGCAATTTATTAAAGACTTGCTAGGACTGCTGGCAACAACCTCTGTATTTGCTTTCTGATGCTTCCTGGTTTTAAGATTGACTGAGACTTCTTTTAGCATCTTGGGCACCTTCAACTTTTATTATCAGACTTCAGTAAGAGAAAAAAAAAACAAACAAGCCTTTTCCTTGTTTCAGGAAATTAGTTATCACTAACAAAGTCAGAAAACGTTAAAAATTTCAGTCCTTCAGTAAGATGATGACTGTGTTGTAGTGGAGGATTGAAAATCAACAGTTTTTCCCATTCTGGTACTGGTGTTTGCCTGGAAAAAGGAACTTCTCTAAGTTGTCCTAGATATGCAAATGAGAGAGATGCAGAAAAGAGAGTCACAGAAAGAGGGATCTGAACCTGACATTTGAAAAATCTGTGATGGATCATGTCCTCCTAACATTGAATGTGGAACTTTCTACAGGAATGACAGAGGATTTAATAGGTGGCCTGAAGTAAGATGGGCTGAAGCATAAGAGTGAGAAAACTGAAGGTCTTCACTAACTTTCTGGGAAACATACCTTTCTGCTTTCAGATCCAGTGACAATGCTGACCGCAAAGGTAGGGTGAAAAGATACACTTGCCAGGCTTTTACAAGAACCTGATGAGTTATAACTACCCTTGAGTCTTAGGCTTTTGCTCTGCTGCTGTGTTGGCTGAAGGCTTTGGCAGATACTCCTGAGGGCGTACAGTCATCAGAGGACTGCTCTCCATATTACCAGTTCACAAAGAGATTCAATTAGTCCACTTTAGGAGCACTGTGAAGCTTCTTGTTACTTTGTGATCTATTTAAAGAATATATTAGTCTGACCATACTGATCATTATTTCTTCAGGCATGAAACACCATATTTATGAGGTCACTCCATGCTGACCTAGTTAATTTGCAAAATTAAGGAATTAAAAAAAATATTTGCCCTACTTAAAAACAAGTAAGTAAACAAAAAGAAAAAACACTGAATAAATAGACAAACAAACAAACAAATAAGATTATTCTAACTAGTCAGAACTTTCTTTGGTTTCTTCTAGCAGAGTTAGGGCTTCTAACAGTTCACAAAGTTTGTGACTGAGTGTTCCCCTTCTTCCAAGGCATACCCTTCATGCCCGGAACATTTCTTGCAATTACTTTTTTCTTACCACGTGTTTCCAAAGATGGATGTTTTTTATCTCTCTTTTGAGTAGGAAATGTAAGGTAAATAGGCAGGACTGAGTTACAGAATAAATCTCTCAATTTCCAAACCATGTCTCCATTCATATTTACTCCCTCATGAGTATTTGTTTACAGTTCATGTTGCCTGGGCACTTGGATGACACATGGAGTAAGACAAAACTATATTCTTTTCTTCTCACTCTTCTTCTATTTCTCCTGCATTGCTTATTTTCCACATTTTATTAAAAAGGTGATATCTATTATCTAGTGTATGAATATCTACCATGATTATATATTGATAATATTGAAAATAGAGATACAAAGTTGCATTACATGTGAATTTATTTTTTTAAAGGACGAGAAACTCAAAATCAGCTCTGAAACTCTGTTCTTAATTTGTGAAATGTATGTAGGTATTGCTGCCTATATCACATATTAGACTGCCCACTAGTATGGAATTGCATTACGGGAAGGTAAATTAGTCACAGCCAGCTTTTGACTGCAAAAGATGTTTATTTATCCATGCTTGCAGGCTTAAAATGGTCAATCAGCCTTTTATGAAAATACAATAAAATACAGCCAATCCTTGAGCAGTCATACATTTTTTCAAGGCTTTAAAAATAATTTTAAATGCCAGATAACTGAATTTTAAATTGAAAAGAATAATGGACTATTAAACAAGCCAATGATTTAAACTTAAATTATATTCATTTTCAAAAATAAAGGTACTCCCAAAAATATTTTTTCCTATTTTTACACATGCACTATTAGTGAGGATTTCTTTTTTTATCATACACAAAATATGTTCCAACATTTCTTGATGTTTTTTGTATTTTGGTTTTTTTTAATTGAATCCATTTTTTCTAAGAATTGTCTGCTGCAATATGATATTTTCAGAAAAATGCCTGCTAGAAAGTTTAGACATGGTAGTTCAACTGCAAGTTTCTGGGGACATCCATGTTGTATTATGTTTGGCTTAGAATGAGCAACTCCTGCAAAATTCAGCAAAAGTAAAGCACAATGACCTGTTCAGCTGCACACTTCACCAGCTGGTCTATAACTTAAGGACAGTTTTGCTTTATGTTTTTTAAACTGTCCTGGGGATTGAATAGACAACATATAAAAATATGACAGGAAGATGATGGATTATGGGTCATAAGTCTCATTTCAGCCATACAAATAAAACATCATGCTTATGTGTTATGATAATACATTTAATGGACAGAAATTAGCAGATGTTGATTACATTCTAGTGTGCACAGCATACCAAAAATCACAGAGGAATGTTTAAAAGATTGTAAAGAGACTGTACCATTGGATGCCTGTAAAGCAAAGCTAAAGTAGCAAAACCACAGGAAAGAGAATTTGGTAGTTGCCTGGCTTTGGTTTAATCATTCCTCGCTGCCAAATACAGTCATTAAAGTGTAACAACAATTGTATGCTTTTTCTGCCCCTTCCTAAGCAATACTTTACAGATGTCAAAACATAAGGTTGTGGCAGACTCTTCTTAAAATAAAACTTCAAGACAAACTTAAGGAAAACAGTATGAATGAATCTTTGTAGTTCAGTGCCATTCAGAACTCTATAAGTTATCCAATATGACATATAAAAGCACCAAGATTTGGCCTTGCTCAGTTACAGCTCGAAACAAGCCTTTATACATAATACATATCTCTGCACAAAGAAAAATGCAACTTCATACTAGAACTACCTTTTTATATATTCAGATATAAAAGCTAGATTTACTTAGTTAAAGAAAGACTTCTGTGTACAGTATGTGTTGAAAACCAGTTTAACCCTTTTTCTAGGTAGGTAACATTTATTTTCAGGAGCCTATGAATCTGTCAATTTTAGAATTCTATCAACATTCACTGAATTTTAAAATTCTTTGCTTCCATATGTGGCCATGTACAGTAATTTTTGTCCTTGGCCAAACACAGACTCAGTGACAAAACTAATGGGTATGTTCTCTGTTTTCATTAACAAATTGACAATGTATGGATATAAGCTTTTTCTTTACCTTTTGGCCTCTTCCTGGTCATATAATTAGCACAACTGTATAAGCATTATCTGCCAGAGATTCATTTAAAAGTGGATTTAGAAATGTAGTCCAATTCAATTGGATAGTCATGAGCTAACATAGGAAGCAAAGATCACTTTGTAGATGCACATATTATGTTGAATTTGCATGTACTTTAATGGAAATAGAGGAATTCTAAGTAAAAATGTACAAATTACTGTAAAGACTCTGTGTATCTGTGTTGTTGATTTCATCGCAATGCCTGCCTCATAGTGAATGGCAGCCAATAGTAGGGTGTGTGCTCAGGAGCTGACAGCCTAGGTTAGATTTGACCCTTGTTACAATCTTTTCTTTCATGTCTATGGCTATTGTAGGCTTGACTTATGGTGGAAGATGGGCACTTAGCAGATGAGAAGTCCAACAGTGGTCATTGCACATAATGTGTTGCAAAAGGCTTATTTGCCAGTTTTGCAACATGATTTAAAACAGAAAACATAGAAGAAAGATGGTGATTGCCCATCTCCATTAATTTTTATACCTTCTTTCAAAGGTAGATCAGCATGAAGGGAGTTCCTCAAAATGCTAACTATAAGAAGGCCACTAGTCAATTATTAACAGTAGAGACTTCCTTTAATTATAATTTTAATATTTATTTAGGCTTTTTGCAAGAAATATGTAAATCAAAGAAAAACTCAAATAATCACTTTTGATCTTCTGTTTTCAGATGTCAATGTAAATCTTCTCCCAATGTCCCAGTGAAACAATTTTGTGGAAAGTATCAGGACATTATATTGTGATATTGCTATTTATTTGAGAGATCAGCCAAAAGTTATAGGAAGAGGAGCATATCAGGTCCCACTATATTATTTCCATACTTTGGGAATACCACAGATATTTTGTGATGCATTTTAGGTATCTCAAATATCTGCAAATTTTACTCATCCATTATAAAATGATCTTGTGCAAAACTGAAAAGATTTCAACAATTTTTCTCAAAATCAGAACAGTGACTATGGGACTTTGTGCATTGTTTTTCCATTTGCAGTTTTTGCTTCTATTAGGATCACCATATTTTTCCATTATCTACAAAATTACTGGCAGCATGGGGGGGTCTGAGTATGAATTTATTTTTCATTTTCTCTTTCAATACAAGTACAGAAATCTATCCAATGAAATTTAGAAGAGCCATGTTTAAAACACGTCAAGGGATGTGCAATAGCAGATAGATCTGTGTAACATTTTGCCAAAGGAAATTGTGGGTACTGAAGGTTTACAGGATTCCAAGGACAGTAGATTAATCTCATGGAAGAAGTGTGTTGATGATTGCTAGTCCAGAGAAATCATACTCAACTCAAGATAGCTCCTGAGCTGCAAGTAAACAGGGGCTTGAAGTCTATCCAGATAAAATAACAAAACTTTTTTTCCCCCTCTGTTCTTACTGTTTTGAAGACACATTTTTGGTCATTGCTGGAGAAAGAACTCTCCTTTAGATGGACTTCTAGTCTGATTTTGTGCAGCCATTCTTTACACAATTCTCTGCTTTTCATTTCACCTAGACTATTTCCTCAATGCCATACTGTTTCCCACAATGAAATGATCAGTTCATAGAAGACTTTTTCAGATCCCAGAACTTCCTGTTCATTGTGTTAAGAAGTTAATGTGTATGGTTTTCTGCTCTTTGGAGAATTTCCAAACATTGTAAGATCTTATGCGAGGCACTGAAAGGAGGTATATTCAGATTCATGCTTTGTCCCTCTATCCATAATAACTTTTTCCAGATTTGTTGCTAATGCATCTGCTTTGAAGCAATTATTTCACAGAAGAATAATGTTGTAAAATAAACAAGCTTTGTAATATGTAAAAAAATCTGTCTGCAAATACAATTGTGAAATTTTAATGATCTATCTATAAGTTTTAAGTATTTATTACCATGTTAAAAATGGTAATTTCTTATCCATGGACACCCCCTTGTCACCAGGGAGAAGCTTGCGTGCCCTTATGAGGTTGCAACCTGCACTGGCAGTGGTACATGCCTCCAGTAGGATCTCCCATGCTAGTCAGGTCTCAACTGAAGGGTCAGACAAAGTGTGTCCACAGACAGGATGGGCTCGCTAGCCCCCTGGCAACCATCCTAGGAGAAGGACAACTCTAACTCCAAACCCAGGAAGATGGAACCCACTTAGCCCTGTAAGGTCATACATCTTAGAAAAGGATACTCAAACCAAACCTACATGCTCAGAACTTTGCTGTCACTGTCCAAGCTCGCTTGGCCTTGGCAGATGAACCTTAGGAGTAAAGGGTTAGGCCAGTTCTGTGCACGCTGTTCCTCACCTAAAAAATCCATTGCGCAGGCTATAGGGTTTCTCCCACAATTGCAAAGCCCTGTAGTGACAGGTGAGGAATGAAATGGCAGGTGATAAGGTGCACCAGAAGCCACAGCCCCAACCCTGCATGCAGGTGATTCAGGATATCAGTCNCAGCCCCAACCCTGCATGCAGGTGATTCAGGATATCAGTCGCTCGAGACTGACCCGGAGA
>VWZF01002253.1:548484-593298 GCA_013396755.1 Sclerurus mexicanus | reverse complement strand
AGTAACAGGGGTTCTGAAGAGAACACGCAGCCCCCATGATAACCAGAAGAGCTGTGGCAACTTGACAGATGACATCCCAGGAGCTCCCTCCTGGATAAATTCCCCTCATCCAGCTGTTTCACAGCTGTTTGCTGCTTTGAAAAGCAACATTTCTTGGCTCCTTGGGAGGTTGTAAGAACCCTTTGAACTTCTAAATTGGGAAAGAAAGGACAGATGTTGTATTTTGGAGGGAAACAGAGGACAGATGCTCCTGGTGATCATCTCCAAGGGGAGATCTGATAGCAGCCTTCCAGTAAGTAAAGGGCCTACAGGAGAACTACAGGAGAGGGACTTGGGATAAGGGTCTGGAGTGACAGGAGAAGGGAGAATGACTTAAAAATTACAGAGGGCAGAGTCAGATTAGATATTAGAAGAAATTCTTTCCTGGGAGGTTGGTGAGGCCCCGACACAGGTTGTCCAAAGAAGTTGTGGCTGCCCCATCCCTGTAAGTGTCCAAGGCCAGGTTGGATGGACTTTGGAGCAAGCTGAGCTAGTGGAAGGTGTCCCTGCCCATGGCAGGGGGGTGGAATGGGGTGATTTTTAAGGTCCCTTCCAAGCCAAACCATTCCACGATTCTGTGACAATTCCATGATTTATGCAGTACACAGCAGGATGGAGGCTGCTACTTTTCTTCCCTCTAATGGAAAATGTGAGCTTCAAAGCCACGGAAATTCAAAATTAAAATACAACACTTTGCAGCAGCACTTTGACAAGTGACCTCTCCAAAGGTGGGGCAATGGCCAGAGGAAATTATGCAAATTTCATTGGGAACGATTTGAAAGTGGGAGAGAAAGAAGGAGGCAAATTCTGCAGAAAGTAAGAGAAGTGCAGGGGAGTTTCTGTTCAGGAGAAATAATTACATGAAAAGGCAAATTGTCCTCTCCTGGTCTGTGTGGGCTGAAGGTTTTCAGGGAATGGACAATCAAAGAGTTGCTTAATGTATACCAGGAGTTCCTTGGCTTTGATCAATTGTCGGAAAGAATTGGCAGCTTCTTTACATTATCTCATGTTTGGACCCATAATTAATATGGTAACTCAAGCTTTGAGGCTTTGGCCAACACAGGCTTCCGTCACTCGTGGGTGGTTTGCATTTACATGGGGAATAAGAGGCCACGTCCTCTTCAAAGGGCTGGAAACCTGCTGGAAATGCAGGAGCACAGAGGAAAGGCAGAGAAGCTTGACTTGTACAGAGAAAATTCAGCATCAAAAAAGAAGGACTGAATGCTGAGCATCTGGTTCCTCCACAGAAAGCCTTTGGGCCACGTCGTGGTACCATTTGAGGTGAAAAATCCTCACAGTCAGTTTTTGTGAATCTTCTAGAAAAGGATGAAGGCACCTAAGGAATTTCTGAGTCTCAGCTGTTGCCCGGAAAATAAACTGCCTTCTGATTTGAGGTCATAAAACTATGAAATGGCCTGGGTTGGAAGACACCTCAAAGTCCATTTAGTTCCAACCCCTCTGCTAGTGACAGGGACACCTGAGATGGGGAAGGGTTGGTATTTCAGGGCTGACAACTAGTGTGAGTTATCAAAAGGCAGCGATTTAAGAGCTTGGCCTTATTGAGTCTCTCAGCTATGCCAGGACAATGCAAATCAATTGGTGTCTAAAAGCTTATCCTGTGCAGTCTCAAGCAGGGCTTTGGACCCATTATAAGAATCAGTAAAGACAAAAGTAAATAGGAAATGGATGACACTGCACAGATAGTCAGCCAGAGTTCTTTTCCATGGTAATTAATTACCTTCCTTAAATAAAGCAGCTGATTTCCCTGAGCTTAGATCTGTGATCAGAATAATTTGTCTATTCTCAGCTAAGCATCTCATGGACTTGTTGTACTGTGGTATTGGTGGAGAAAATGAGAATTCATGTGAGTAATGGATAGAAAAAGGTGCCTGGGGGTAAAAGACTATAAAGGGGTACAAGTCAGTAAGAATGTTTTTCAGTTGAACTGTAGATTTATTTGATATTTTTATTTGAACCCATGGAACAAAACAAACAACCAAAAAAAGTTGTGTTTGCCAGTAAAAGACTTGGAGGCAAAACTTCGAAGGCCCTTGTCAATGCAGAGAAGGGTTGAGACATCATCCAAGGAGAACTGGATTCCTGATGAGAGCAAGGAGGTGAGTGGATTAACATTTCATAGCGCAAAGCCCAGAGCTCAGCTCAGGGCTTGTGCTGCAGCCTGGGAGGCTCAACAGATGGGAATGAGAAGGGAGAGAGGCTTGGATGGATCCAGGACAATCAGCAGTCAGAGAAAAATAAAGTCTCAAGCTTGAGGTGTACCAGGAAAGACCTTTCCAGCCCCAGCAAAGAAGAGGAGATGATATTTAAAATTCCTTTGAAATTCCCCTGTGTGTGTCCAAGCACTGAGGGGCCCCGGGATTGCCCAAGACCAGCACAACTAGTCACTCATGCTCAGAGAAGAGACATTCAAACTGGGAAGGGCTATTTGAAGTCTCAGAGGAACCAAGACCACATGGTCGGACTTAGAGGGTCTGGCTCCTTTAGTCCATGGAAACCACGTCAGGAGGATCATGACTGTTGCTGATGAGTGTTGAAGGAAGGGAGGGAACAGCAAAAAAATAAGAATTCTTTATCCTGAAGGATGCTGATGGTGAAAGAGTCCCTGATTTTAAAGACAGAAATTAAAAAAAAAAAAATAAGTTGGGAAGTCAGGATGTGGGTTTTTAGCTGGAAGTGTGGTCATTCCCACCTGAGGGAGAGCTGGGGAGACAATAACATGGTTGGTTCAAGAGAGAGACCCAACAAAAGGGTAGTAGTAGAGAAACCACACGCAGTGGAATGCAGGGCAGGGTGTTCCTCCTGCCCCAGATCCATGTTCCCAAGTCTGGACATTCCTGGGGGTGAACATGAACTCCCACACACATGGAATGCCCAGACACAGCCAGACACACCCTCAAGCACAGAGAGCAGTGCCTTCACCAGCACCCCATTAACACACACATCAACATGTGCAACACAGATGGCTCCATCCTCTTCCTCTTTTCCAGCCAACCAGAATGGAAACGGAAGGGATATTCACACTCAGCATGGGTCTCTCCACCAGCTGGGCTTGGTCTGTTCACAAGTTGCCCCCAGGTCTCATTTCTCCCCAGCATCTGGCACCAGGATCTTTGAGCTCCTTAGGCTGGTGATCCCAGCCTGGCAGGTGACCCCTGATCTGCTCTGCTCACAGCCAGCCTGGCTTGCAGCAAACTGCATGAAGTCAGGCTCAAGATAGAAATAATAAAGCAAATCAGCATAGAAAATGGTCAGGAATAGCTGACCCGCAGCCCGGGAGATGGGAGTGTCCTTTGCCATTCATTAAGTGCAGAGCTCCATTGCTGTTAATTCAGGATTTCTTAAAGTTACTGTGTTCAAAAGAGGAAAGTGGTCAAAATGCACCCAAAGAACATCTTAAAACCCCATGGGTCCGGTCTAGACTCAACAGTGGGTTTCTCCTCTGTATAGGAGTAGCTCATCCCTTGGGGTGCCATAAACCACAAAATCTGGCAGCAAGAAAGAATCCTGGGCAAAAATATATTAAAGTAAGAGCTTCCCTGAAGAGATGGGGCTGCCTTTAAAGCTAAAAGTGCATGACTGCTGTGTAACTTCCTTTTTATGGGTATCGATTGCTAGAAACTTGTTTAGGAGTCTTGGAGTGTTAAGGACTGGTATTAATTACTCCAAGTAACAACCTTTGCATACCAAACTAAGCTGCTTTTGCTGGCCTGTGGAAATCCAGGGGTTGTCTAAGATCATTTGGCAAGTAGAGGAGAGACTTTCCGTCCAAAGCAACTGAGCCTGTGTGTCCCCTGCAGAGTATCTGGAGTAGGAGACCCAAATTCATGTCTTAATTCATGTGCTTAATTCATAAGCCTAGTGGTTGCTTGGAGCTGCACAGGTTGGAATTCCTACTCTGCCATTTAGAAACCACATCCTAAATTCCACTGGTAATATTTCCCTTTCTGTATTTTTAATCAGGGACTCCTACACCACCAGCATCCTTCAAGTTAGGAATTCCTGTTCTGTCGTGAAGTTCCCTCCCTCCCTTTGACAATCATCACTGGAAGCGAACATAAGGGATCAAAATATCTTATTTTAACCTGGCAATGAATTAAACATGACCCCAACTCTTATAAGAAAACAGATTTCTTGTTCTTGTAAAGCTTTCCAGACACATCTTTCCTTTGGGAGATCAGGATGGTTTTTCTCAGGAATCCTCAATCAGGAGAGTGGAAATAACCCGGGCCCTTAATAGTTCCGTTTGAATCCCAACCTGTCCTCTGTATATAGGCAGACTTGTACCAGACTTGCCCTATTCAGGCCCTCACAGACTCTTTGAAAAGTGGAAAAGGGATTTAAGTGGTGCCATTTCCTTGTCCTTCCAAGAAGAGCTCTGAAGAAGAAAATCAGGGAACACCAGAGGATAGAGAGGGAAAGAAGGAGGGAACGTTTTTTGCCTGTCCTAGACTTGGTTAATTATCAAACTTCTTCGAAAGGCTCCTACTGAGCAGGTGAGGGGCTGAGATGAAACAGCAACTTAATCCATGGGGATGAACTCCATCAACGATCCAATTATTTAGGATTTGATGGTTTTTTGTGTCTCCGAGTCGACAATTCCCAGCCCTGAGTACAGAGATGGGCAGCATTTTGCACCAGCGAATTTGGGGTGGGGGGAGGCGTTGGAGAAGATGCCTTGATTTCCAAAGGAAAACCATTAGCATATAAATTGGTACCACAGGTTAGTGAGCAGCTCAGCCTCGCCAAGCTGAATGAATCAGCAGGGCTGAGACTGTGGGGAGGAGGCAAATTAAAGTCTCTGCTCGTAGGGCTCGCTTTGGAGTGGCTGCAAGAGAAAATGAAAGTCGTTTTTTGTGTTGACTTTGTTTATCTTTGATTATTTTTCACTTGCTGCTGCTTTAATTTCGCCCTCCTCCTCTCGTCTCCTATCACCCTTCTCTCCTTTACTCAATCACTTGCTCTCTGATGGGGTCTTACACGTCCACCCAGCACTGCAGAGCTGGTTATTCCTCATGTAACACTGACTGGTGGAATCAGGGCACAGCATTCTTTTTCCTGAATGTTTTGTCTTTGTGATCCATTCCCCTTTATTTTTCTTTTTAGACGTCTCATCCCCCATGTCTTTTATTTGTTTTCCTGCTGCACCTCTCACTCCCTCTCCCTCTTCCTTTTCTCCCGAGACAACAAACAAAACTCCAGGTGTAAAATGACAAAAACAGCTGAGGTTGTTGTTTTCCTTGTGCTATTCCGGTCGTATTCCTCTCTCTGTGGTTGCAAATGGCTCTAACAACACACCTCTTTCTTTTTGAGTCTGTAGGACACATTATGTACTTATAGGTGGGCAGAGTGTCCCTTGGATGGAGACAGACACAGTATTTATCCCAAATTTCAGGATGCAGGTGTGGTGGGCCATTGCCTTTCCTGTTGTCCAGCTGCCCTTTGCACATGTGGTGTAATCCAAACCCCCGGGACACAAAGCTGTTGTCACCAGGGAATCACTTTCTCATGGGCCCATCCTGCTCCAGGTTTTCTCCAGTTTCACCCTTTTTCATTTCTCATTCCCTACTCACTCTCCCTTGAAACAAACTCTCCTCAATGGTGCCTTCCTTTGACAAGAAAAATCATCCCTAGCGGCAATTTTCTGAGTAGAAATACAGATTCCTAAACTTGTTGGAGAAGACCTCTGGAAATCCCTGGTCTAACCTATCTGCCTCTGCTTTGCAGGACTTTCCCACCATGTCTCCATTATTTGAGGAATTCTGTGCACCAGATCTCTCCCTCTGCTTGCTCTCCAGACATTTCAGCACAAACATGGGAAGAGGATAATTTTCTCACCAATTTTTATCCTTCCTGAGGCCTTTCTCTCCCCCATCACCTTACCCTGGATACTGCCCTCACCTCCAATTCCCTAAATTATTCATCAGCTGATACCACCATCCCTTGAAATACCTAATTTAAAGCCATCTTTTCCACACTGGCAAGATTATTGGCAAAGATGCTTTTACCCTGCTTTATCAAATGGGTCTCACCCTATATTTCATCCTGGTTCCTGAAAGAGAGACTTTTCTCTTAAAGCACAAGTGGTGCCTGTTTGGGTTTAATGAACTAAAGGATCAGTCCCTTTTTTAGCAACCAGCCTGCAAGGCAAAGCACAAAGAAGCTGTTGACTACAGTGACCCCAAAAAGCTCCCAAAACAGTTCGTTTTCTAACTCACTAAACGCTACAGATGATGCAAATGTCCCAGGGCTTGCTCACATCTCTTTTCTGGTTCAATCAAAGTGATGTAATTTAGATTGTCCCTTAAAAAATTGCAGATACAGAGGTTAATGCACTTCAGCCCCCAGCCATGCTTGGGTTTTGCAAGAGTTTGGCTGTTGGGCTCCATACCCTGCCCTGGAAGCTGTGCCTTCCTCCAGGAGTTTTAATTCCATACACACTGATCAAAGATGAACTTGGGCCAAGAACAAGAAGCTCCCTTCGCATTCCTGTACAATCATACTTAGTCACTGTGGGCAGCAGCACCGAGCAGGGAATATCTCCAGGCTTCCTTATGGGCCACGGGAGCATCTTCCTTCTCTCCCAGCTCTCTCTGGAGGAATGTGATTTAAAAAGAAAAATAGGTTTAATAAAGAGCTGTGTGAGATACGAGCCCTGGGGTGGCTGTACATTTATCTGCACACATTATGGATTTAATTTGGGCCATGCAAAACCGAGAGAAAACCAATTTTGAAAATCGTAGAACGGCTTGGGTTGGAAGGGTTCTTAAAGATCATCTGGTGCCAAGAACCACAGGTTCCTCCAAGCCCCATCCAGCCTGGCCTTGAACGCTTCCAAGGATGGGGAATCAACAGCATCTCTGTGGGTGAGAATGGATGAATCCATCAAAGAGGACTGAATGGGAAGGTGCTGCAAGGAAACAAGGAATGGATCTGCCCCCATAATGCGGAGTTACAGCTGCCCCTGACAGAGGCATTGCCTTCACAACATGAGCAGAGGCTTTAAACAGGACTTTTTTTGGCTTTATCAGGGCAGGTGGGATTTTTTTGTTTGTTTATTTATTCATCCTGCAGGTCCCACTCCAGTGCACCAGGACACAATTCCTTCCTAAGTCTTGTTGAGCCCCATGTGACACTGTAGGGAGTCTTCTGGATGAAGAGAAACCGAGATGTGCTTCAGTTGCCGATAAAAATGGTGGTTAAACATCAGGTCATTCTGTTTCCTGCCAATTGTCATCTCAGCAAAATAGTTCTGTGGCTTCCCTGTGATTCAGCACTCCCTCGCCTGTCCTCTTAGCCCAGGTGCCCATCATTCCCCAAAGGAATCACACCAAGACTCAGAAAAAAATATCCCCATTTTCTGAATTCCAGTATCAGGGTTCTTAATAAAAAATCAACCTGACAAAATCTTTCAGTCTTTCTCTTTCTCTCTCTCTTCTTAAAAATCCCTTTGTCCTACCAGGGTACCATCTCTTTCAAGATGCATTAAGATTTACCATCTCATTGTCTGAGCAGTTTGTTGCTGGGCTACACATGGGAGAAGAGTATTTTAACAAGTGCTTACCAGCAAAGAGTTCTGCTGGTGATATGGCAAGAAAAAGTATTAAAAGAAACTCCCCTAAACTTAGAAAAGTTTAATGTGCATGTAAACTTAAAGAAAAAGAAGTGTTGTTTAAAATATGTTATACAGAGGAAGAGGACAGGATAAAACACAACAAGCTGGAGAAACTGATTTTATTGTCTGGGTTTTTCCTATCAAAAACATCTTTCATGCAGAAGATGGTGATTCTCTTCCCGGAAAGTGCAGGAAGGAAGTTCATCCACCTAAGGAGGAGCTCAAAGGAGTTTTTTTCCTTTTTTATCAAATCTGCCTCGTTAAGCTAAGACTTAATTTGGTCCTGAGTAAGGGATGTTACAAAGGACCAGCCTTAGTGGGTCTAAAAATGTTCTGAAGGTGCTCTGAGGAATTTAGGTTACTTTTATTGAAGCTTTTTTGGTAATTGACAAGATGACCAGGTAAGGTCTTTGTTTCAAAACATCTTTTTGGTTTTCCTGGCTATATCTGAATGGACTTTTGGGGTAGTTGTTTGGTTTGGTGTTGTTTGTTTTGGGGGGGGGGAGTTTTGTGAGTCTTTTTCCTGTTTATTTAACTACATTTAAAAAAAAAAAAAAAGAGAAGAAAGCAATGGACCTCTAAAGGGATCAAAATTATTCTTTAAATGGTTTCATTTGAGTTGAATTGGTTCATTCCCTTCAGTCAGTAAATACATTAGGTTATGCACTGTGTGGTATAAATTTGCCATTGAAACATTTTGAAAATATCTAATAAAACCCTGTGCAATAAACATGCTTTGACTTCTCCTCTCTGAAAGAAACACAGGGTTTTTTAGTTTTCAGCCTCCAGCTGAAAAAGGCTTTTCTGAAATTCTTTAACAACCTGGAAGTGAAGCAAAACATTCAATTACAAGTGAGAAGCACATGAAAGTAAATCCCCAAACTGAACCAACAAAACCTTTGGCTTTGTACCAATCAAGCTGAAACCCACCCACTTCTTTTTTTTTTTTTAATCCAGATACTGACCGTGTATAATTCTGAGCTTCTGCTTCCTAGAAAACCCACCACTGGGACACAGGGGTTGCTCAGTGAACATCAGGATCAAGGCACATCTATTTATGCTCTACATTTAGGGAGCTTTTAGCACGACAACCTTGAAAGAAGGGTCCTGTGTCCATCTCATGCTGCAGCAGAAATGTCTTAGATGCAGAGCTGAGGCACATGTTGATGAAAATCTTGGCCTGTGGGCTTCTAAGGATAATTCCCAGAAAAATAAAGTCCTGTTTTGACTCAGTGTCTAGGCAGTGTTTTATTGTAGGAGCGGTTACTGCATTAGAGCAAGCAGGAGAATTTCAGCTTTTAATGGGTGACATTTGTTTTCTTCTTTATTTCATGAAAATCAGAGAATAATGGAATAGTTTGAGTTGGAAGGGGCTTTAAAGATCATCTCATTCCAACCCCCTGCCATGGGCAGGGACACCTTCCACTAGCCCAGGTTGCTCCAAGCCCCATCCAACCTGGTCTTGGACATTTCCAGGGATGGGGCAGCCACAGCTTCTCTGAGCAACCTGTGCCAGGGCCTGCCCACCTTCCCAGGGAAGAATTTCTTCCCAATATCCCATGTAAACCTGTCCTCTGTCACCTCCATATCCTGTCCTTCAATTCCTTGTCCCAAGTCCCTCTCCAGCTCTCCTGGAGCTCCTTTAGGCACTGGAAGGGGCTCTTAGGTCTCCTTGGATCCTTCTTTTCTCCAAGTGAACACCCCAAGCTCTCCCAGCCTATCTCTAGTCCAGAGGGGCTCCAGCCCTTGGAGCATGTTCATGGACACCTCTGACGTCACTCCAATGCTCTCTCTTTGATCTGCCCAGGAAACGTGATTGTTCAATCATGGAATCACAGAATACCAGTTTGGAAGGAGCCTTGAGGATCATCTGGTCCAACCTTTCCTGGCAAAAGCACAGTCTGGACAGAATGGCCCAGCACTCCATCCAGCTTAATCTTAAATTTTTCCAGTGTTGGGGAATAGCCCACTTCTCCTGGGAGATCATTCCATGCTTCTTTTTTCTCATTGTGAAAAATTTTCCTTCTGTGTCCAATCAGAACCTCCCCAAGAATAACTTGTACTCATTATCCATCTTTTCCATATGAACGCTCATAAAATGGGAGCCTCCACCTTTTAGCCACCCTGTAGATACTGGAACAGGGTGATAAGGTCTCTTCTAGGTCTTCTTTTCTCAATGATAAACACAGTTTGTTTGTCTCAGTCTTTCCTCGTGGGTCAGGTTTCCCAGACTTCAGATCATCTTTGTGGCCCTTTTGTGGACCCACTCCAATCTGTCCACGACTTTTTTGTGTAACATGGACCAAAACTAATCACAGTATTCCAGATGTGGCCTGAGAAGTGCTGAGTAGTGCGGGACAACAACTTCTTTATCTCTGTTGATGATTACCTTGTTGCTGCATCCCAAAATCCCGCTGGGTTTTTTGTCATGGCAGCATTGAATTAATTCATATAGAGTTTATTTTCCACCAGGACCCCCCCCAGGTCCCTTTCCACAGAGTTGGGCAGATCCCAGCCTGTGCTGCACTCCTGGATTATGTTTTCCCAGGTTCAAGACCTTACATATGTACTTGCTGAACTTCAGCAGGTTCTTGTTAGCCCACCTTTCCAGCATCTCCAGGTCTTCCTGTAGGTTGGCTTTCCATTCTGAAGTGTCCACTCCATATTGTATAATCGAACTTTTCTGTACCTCTCATTCACAGCCAGCTCAGAAGGTCTAAAAGGTGTTTCAGATGTGTCTAAACAGACCCCAGTGGGACAGGATTAGCTCTTCTGCGTGCATTTGTGTAACTCAGGTGGGGCAGGTTGACTGAAGACACAACAATCCATGTTGGTGTCCCTACCTGTGGTGGGGAGGTTGGAACTAAATGATCTTTAAGGTCCTTCCAACCCAAACCATTCTATGAATTGATGATTTTATGATTCATAACTACTGTAGGTTACACAAACTGAGCCAAAGCCATGACAATCTGCCCAGCTGAGCTCACCACAAGCACCACGAGTTGCTACTTGTTTATACCCAGCGAAGCAATTAAGATGCATCTCAAGTATTGACTTGACTTGTCTATTCTTATCCTTCTTCCATTATTTACAACTGCATAGCATTTGCAGAAAATTCTGCTACATTAAGATTCACATCCCATCAGAACAGCAGGTTTTCACCCCATCCTTTGTAAATCAGGTTTGCAGGGGCTCTGTGTGAAATGTATTATATATCACGCTCATTAACACAGCACAGGAACACATGGCTGGGAAGATAAGACCCTTCAAGAAGGGCAGAAGTGCTGAGATGGCAGCCTGCCTTCCCTGCAAAGGAAATGTCAGGAAAACTTGGGCACAATGAGATTCTTCAATCGTCTTCCCCAATAACCTGTTCCCCTCCCTAACTGTCCCTCCGAGTCTCTTGTATTTGGCATTTTGAAAAGCAACAGCAAATTATAAATTCACAAGAAGGTTATTGAGCCATTCAGCAGAGTCCAGGAGGGCTGGAAATGTTTCTTTTATTCATCTTGCATTAAGTATAAGCTCTACAAACATTACCAGCAGGGCAAAACTCTGAATTCACGAATCGCTGAATTCTTCCATCTCTTTCACCACACAGTATCTCCCTCTTCCCAAAGTTTTCAGATGCAGAAGAGGGAATGCTGAATGCCTGCATTCAAAAATGAATGCTGGCATTTCTTCTGCGAGTTCACAAATGTGTTCTTAAAGAGTCGCACTTTTCATTTCAGCAAGCGATAAGACCTTTATCTTCTGCCAGGATGTTTCAGGCACAAGACCAGGAGTTCTGACTTTTAGGGCTCGGATTAGAGCTGCATCCACATCCTTTGAGGTGATTGATTTTTCTGTCTGTAATTTCCTGGCACATGTTGTGCTGCATCTTTAGAACTAATATTTGTTGGGGAATGCTTGTTATCGCTACAAGCTGAGGAACTGGAGCAGAGTTTAATGTGCCACTTATCATCTTCAAAGCGCTATTATTGCCTTTCTATCAATGTCTTCACATGAGGCTGCAGTAGCAAAACTGCGGTGGGACTTTGCAGTAGTCAGCGGTGATTCTAAGGAAATATGTGTTTCCATCCCGTGCCAGGCTGGGAAACTTTCAAAGAATATTTACCGAATCTTTGGTGTTGGATTGGGAACCTCTCAATGATATTTATAAATAAGAAGAGGCCATTGGTGGATGAGAATAGATCCTGAGATACTGGGTTTTCAAATGTGCCAATGCTCCTCATATTTTATTGACAAGTTTCCTTCTTAAACCAGTGACAATTTCCTGGGATTTATAAATGAACAAAGAGCCTGAAGGGTGTTTGAGGTTTCAATGCAGAGGAATAGTGGAGGGAACTGAAAAGGCAGGATCATAATTTTCTCATTTCCCCCTGAACAAAACATAGATATTTAGCATTTGAAACAGACTCTCATTCCTAAATTTTCTTCATTTTAGAAACAGAAAATGAGCATCATTGAAGCATTTCCCCAGTTCAAAGCAGTGAGTGACTTGAAACGTTTCCCATGGATCTGAGAGTTTTTTTGGGTTCCTTCCAAACAGCAACAAAAACTAGAGAAAGTGTCAGTGAGGCCACAAACAGTTTTTCATGCTGTGGGTGAGCAGAGATAAGCATGTGCTGCCTCCCAGCTGTGTCCCTGCTGGGACAGTCAGTTCTCACTGACAATAAATATTGCCAATACCAGAGACACCTCTCACCCTTCAGGTCTCTCCAAACAGTATTTGTTCCCTCCAGGAGTTAACTGTTCCTTGGGGGAACATGTTCAACACGCCTGAAGTTGCACAGAACGGCAGAAATCTGAACTTGAGAGATCTTGTGCATTGCAATGTCCATTCATGGATTGGAAAAGGGGGGAATTTTGTGGTCAGATCCTTTCTCAGAGCACAGGTTGTTCATCCTGAGCTTTCTGCCCCACTCTGTGAGCGCAGGCTGTTGATCAGGAAAATTAGTGGTAATTAACCACCTACAAACCAAAGATATCAAGCATCACCTTCTGTACTTCTGCCTGCCCTGAGAAGAGGAGGGAGGAGATGCAGAAATGAGCCCAGGTCTGGAATTGTGAAGACAAGGAATTAATTTAAAATCATTGAATCATTGAGGCTGGAAAAGACCTCCAAGATCATCAAGTCCATCCTTTGACGTGGTACCACCATGAACACTAAACCATATCATCAAGTGCCACATCTGCTCCGTTTCTGAGCACTTCCAGGGATGGTGACTCCACCATCTCCCTGGGCAGACTGTTCCAAAGCTTAATGATTCTTTCACTGGGAAATTTTTCCTAATATCAAACCTGAGCCTCCTCTGTCACAACTTCAAGCAATTTCCCATTGTCCTGTTGATGTGAGTGGGAAGAAGAATGTTTTTGCTCACAACCTGAAGTTGTCTGTGCAAACTCAGAAGAAAATCAACAGCACAATCTCCACTGATGTCAAGAAGTCAAGCTTTCCCCACCATGTTTTCCCACTCTGGAAAACCCCTCTGGAATGATCTAGGGTTTAGTGCCAAATCTATCTGCCATAAATTCTTCACCTCCTTCCTTTACCCTTTCTTTTGCATGTGGAAATAGAAACTTTTCTGTTATTGTTCTAATGTCACAACCTGTCCCTGAATATCTTCATGTCTGCCATGAAGTGAAGGGCAAAAAGAACTAATTAGGAGTGTTGATTAACAAAACACCTTATTGGCTTTAACTAGAAGGTGCTGCAGATTTTAAAATTATCATGAAAAATGTTTAGCCTACATGACATTCCTGAAAATGAGAGTGGTTGTGGCTCCCCATCCCTGGAATGTCCAAGGCCAGGTTGGATGGGGCTTGGAGCATCCTGGGATACTGGAAGGTGTCTGTGCCCTTGGTAGGGGACTGGAAGTAGATGATCTTTAAGGTCTCACCTAACCCACACCATTCTTTGATTCCATGATTCTATGATTGAGGATCAATTGATCAGTTCACACATCAACACATGACTATTTTATAAATAATATCTCCCATTCTTTGATGGAAATATTTAAAAGAGTAATTTCTTGAGGATTTCCTATTAAAATGTGGAATATGAGGTGTTATCCATCAGTGAGAGTGAGATCACCTTTGCTACTATGAGTTGAGATATCTCAGCAACTGCTCTTCAGGACTGTTAAGGAAGATTCCCATGGAAGATTCCCATGGAAGATGTAGGAGCCTGAACATCTCTCTGGATGGACGGGTGTGCTCTGCAGGAGCAAAAGGCATCACCATATAACAGCAAATAAGAAAAGAAAGGAAGAAAGCTCAACTTGATCCTCCAGAATGACCCAGGGAATTACTTGCCTTGACTAAAATCCTTCTTCGGGTCAAGCAAAGAGTTCAGGCTTAGCTGGAAGTGGCTTCTCCACTTCTCAGACAAAGAGAAGGTTGTTTTTTCACATTCAAGAGCAACAAAATGCACAGAAATTCCTGGAAGGGACAGGAAGATTAGGACACAGGCTATTAACAACTTCACAGCGTGGGAAAACCATTTTGCATTTGGTTGTAATTGAGAATTACTCCTAAATGACTGTGCTCGTCCTCATCCCTCTTATCCCTCCCAACAGCCACCTCTGGGCTAAAATGAACACAGCTGTCCATAACTGTGGGAAAGCAACGGGAATTGTGACCTGCAGGACAAAAAAAAATAGGCAAACTGTGGCTGCAGACTTGGAACAGAGAGGTTTTATGTTATCCTGAAAACAGCAAAATGTTATTTCTTTGAGACTGAATAAGGGAAGAGCTCTGCCTGCTAAATCAGCTTCACCATGGAGCCCTTTGGGAAGAAATTCTACGAGGTATTTCGCTGACAAACTGAGCAGACTTTGGTACACCCAGTTATGGCTAAAATTTCAGCAGATGAGCTGTTGCATTGCATTTATTTTTTTTTTATCCTGCAGTGCTCAAAACACTGTTCTTGGGTTTATTGCTCAGCTCTTACTCTCACAGTCGTGATGATACAGCACAGGGAGAGAGCTGGAACAGAAATGAAAGATTTGGGGGCACAGTGGAAAGGGAAGGAGTCTCCAAAGGGATATAAAAATGTAAATAATAAATGTCATCTAAAATGTCCTCTTGGGCTGAGTCATTTGCACAAAGAGAAGCTGGGCCATACAAAAAGCAGGCAGAATAATCCCCTGGGAATCAATGAATTAATATCAGTGGCCTTGCTGTGACCGTTCTTGGCTCTAATTCCTGGTATTTATGGATGGCTGTTCCTGTGTCCCTCCATTACTTTTCAGCTGCTGAAAGAGGGTGAGAAGGGAAACCTTCCAGTTGCCCTTTTACCTGGAGGAATGTCGCATTGGAATGAGTACCTGTTAAAAGCTGGGGGAATTGCAGATCCAATTGCCCTCTAAATTAAGTTTATCCCTCCAAGCTGCATCTACCTCTGCCCCACGAAGTCTCACACAGTGTTTGGTGCCCCCTTTTAACTTTTGCAAAGTATTTAACACAGGAGAGATTTCTTGATGTATTAAATCCCTTTCTACAGGCAAGGATAACTCACATTATCCCTTCAGCTCTGCGACATGCAACAGCATTGTGATTCTTGAGGTGTAGCTACTGCAGGTCTCACAGTTCACAGCTCACGGATACTCAGGTCACTCATCTTGGCTCAGTAAGCTGATACTCATAAAAAAAAGTGAGTTTCTCCATACCAAAGGATGCTCTCCATCCACAGGTATTTTTGTCTGCCTCCAAAAAGCCTCAGAATGTGAGGAAAAGCCTTAAATACTCAATTTCCTCCTCTTATTCTGAACGAGAAAGAATGTGCATTTGTGCCTTTAATTTTAAACTCTTCAGTGGCAGTGCCCATTTTTGACCGCGATGGTTCCAGTTTAACACAAAGAAGGGACGGGTGTGATGAAAAACCACAGACCAACTTTGCAAAGGTGCACCCCGACGCTGAAAACCTTCGGAATGAAAGAGAAGCTGCTCAGAAACAACATGTCTTCAAGTAGCAAGGTATTCATTCACAACCTTGGGAAGCTCACCAGCTCACGCTGGACAAACTAGCTCAACCCAAAATGTGCAAACCAAATCATTTCTACATTTCAGGTGCACAGTTTCATTATCTAACATGCAGATTTATAACTAGACAGAGCCCAGGTGGAGCTTGGGCAGAGCTTTCGGGAATCTTCTTTTGGCTCAACTTTTAGGTGGTCTTTTCCTCTTACTTCATCCCCTGGTGATGGTTTTTGATATTCTTCATCAGCTTGACCTGACCCAGATTCTTCAAGCGTACAAAGTCCTGGCTCTGGGCCTTCTATATCTACTTTAAACATCAAAATCCCCTAGATTTATGGCCTTGTATTCTATTCTGTTTTACTCCTACCATTCTTTCTATAATGAACAGACTCTGGTCTACGAAGCAGGACAGAACAGCAAATTGAACAGAACAGAATAACAATCTAAAACA
Source organism: Sclerurus mexicanus (assembly GCA_013396755.1). Lineage (NCBI taxonomy): Eukaryota > Metazoa > Chordata > Aves > Passeriformes > Furnariidae > Sclerurus > Sclerurus mexicanus. Next base: position 577,192 of record VWZF01002253.1, on the reverse strand, counting down.
AAATATCAGACCATTTTCTCCCCTAGGCCAGCAAAACAAAGTACTTTTACTAATTCAGTTGACTCCTTGAAGTCTTACTCTTGTTTCAAACCCAAAATAATTCTATAATTATTTGTCACAAGAGTAAGTGAAAAATAACTCTATATTTGCCTTCCTCCAGCTTTTCTGCTGCCTCAAAAATGCAGGATCTGTTGGAAGATCAGGCAAAGCAGGAGACAAGCAGGATCATTGTGATGCATTTAGGAGATAGAGGAGCTTTCTGGACAACTTGTTCCTTTAAACATCTTCCTTTATCTGTAAATGCACTGTGGATTTTGGGTGTTTGTTGTACCAGTGCCAATCAATGCAGAAAATCCATCCCCATCCACTGCTTCCCAAGTGTCCTTCCATGTTCTTGGCTGTTGTTTGAAAGGAGTTTTGTCTTCAGGGAAGCTGCCAGTGCCTCTCTGGGATGAGGGCTGGTTCTTGCTGAACCCTAGCACATCCCAGGCTGAGAGCTGGGGGTGTTCAGCCTGGAGAGGAGAAGGCTCCAGGGAGACTTTAGAGCCACTTCCAATGCCAGAAGAGGCTCCAAGAGAGCTGGAGAGGGGCTTTGGACAAGGGATGGAGGGGCAAGACAAGAGGGAATGGCTTTAAAACTGACAGAGGGCAGGGATAGGTGGGATATTGGGAAGAAATTCTTCACTGTGAGAGTGGAGAGACCCTGGCACAGGTTTCCAAGAGAAGCTGTGGCTGCCCCATCCCTGGAAGTGTCCAAGGCCAGGCTGGATGCAACCTGGGATAGTGGAAAGTGTCCCTGACCATGGCAGAGGGTGGGACGAGGTGATCTTTCAGGTCCATTGTAACTTAAACCATTCTCTGATGATATAATTCTCTGATTCTATGATTTGTGAATCCTCTCCTCCTGGATCTGCTCTGTTGTGCAGAAATCTGGGCTTCTACAAAGAGTTTAATAAGCTCAGCAGTTCCGCATTTAAAGAGCTCCAGGTATTGTGGTTATATTGGCTTCAATGTTTATTATGGAAATGATAGATCCATCTTGAAGCATTCCAGGTTTGATTTGAGACTGTGACAGTGCAATATCCAGGACAGGAGTTCTGCTTGCCTTTCCTTCCTTTCATGGAATCATAGAATGGCTTGGTTTGGCTTGGGAGGGACCTTAAAGAACACCTATTACCAACCCCACTGCCATGGCTCGGGATGTCATCCACTCGACCAGATTATTCAGGGCCCTCAAACCTGGCCTTGAACAGACCACACAATCTACCCTTGTAGACAAGGCAAGAAAGGAGAAGACGCCACAGCCCTGCTGGAAGTGACTGCAGCCATGTGCTCCAGCAGTTCTATCTGGAGCTTAAGTGCTGCAGCTTCTCCCATAAATAAAAGAATAATATCCTGGCAAGTTAATTTCACTCGACTTTTGACCCTCAGCTATAGAAGGGAAAAGATCTTTAATATGAGGTGGTGGAGGGATTATGTGATTGCTATTCCAAAGATCTGCAAGGGAACAGTTAATCCTTGGCTCTGCTTGGGAATGCTGTGATTTAAACACACCAAGAGGTTGGGTTCAGCTTGTTTTCTCAGCATGAGAAGTGACACAGTTCTTGTGTTATTCTTCGGCCTCTTGTCTGATAGTGTGTCCCACTGTTGTGACTTGTTTATCACTTTAACCAGGCATAACAAATAGCTTTATGCTGGTGTTTTTCCTGATGCCTGATTGCCTGGAAAACAAGCGTTTCTCCGTGGCCACATTTCCTCACAAATATCTCCATCAGGCTTTTCAGAAGGCAGCCAGAGGAGATGGTCCAACTCCTTCATGACTCCTTCAGGGTAGATAAGATACATGTGGTAATAAGATTTTTTAGAGAGTTCCTGGGTCAAGACAATGCCTGATATCTTCAGGAATGTAATTTAATTTTCCAGGTTTTCTGTAGTCGACAGCTTTAAATGGGGAACAGGAGAATTTCCATGTTGCATTGGCTCTTACACCAGTAAAGAGAAATGCCAAATTATTTGTTCATTGTGAGGACAGATTTTAAAAGCTGGCCTAACACGACCACACACTTCAGGGCCAGGTTGGAGATGACGCTAAATCAGCAATAAGTGCTGATGGAACAGACTGTAATACGTTTGCTGATCCTAAGGCTGATGATCCCAAGGTTCGTCAAACAAGATCTTGAGACCTGAAAGGGATCATGTTCACTATATCCAATAGCTCCAGTTCCACGATCCCGATTCCTGGGTCTCATAAAACCATTTAAATGATTACGGTTTGAATAGGTCTGGATTTTGGAGTAGGCTCAGACAAAGGTTTATGCAACTTCCCTGTAAAGCTCCTGCTGTTTCAGGTGAAACTTCTGTGAAGTTCTGACATTCAGCCCTAGCAATGAATTGCTCCCAAATATTCAAAACTTCCCTTATTATTCCATATGGGCAATGCTGTTGCCCTCCACCTCCCTATGGTGCTGAGGTTCATCAGGTATCACAGAGGTGTCATTGCTTTGGGACCCTAAAAACCAGGAGACTTCTCTTGCCCTGGAGATCTTTCAGCAGCCGAAAGGCAAAATATTCTCTCTGTGCATAGTTTTATTACTTCTTGTGTCTTTGAAGAATAAAAGCCAGAGGGATTCACAGGTACCAGCTAAAAGGGGACAAAAAGAGAGGTCAATGCAAGGAGTCCATTTGTTTGATTAGTTCCATCAGGTGTGATTATGTGGAACGAAATTATGTCCTTTTTATTTTTGCGTGTTGGATGGACAGGCCAAAGTGCAGATCCTGCTGTAACCTGAGTTCTGTAGCTCTGTTGAGGAGCAGAAATATCAGAATTAGAAGTAATTCAGAGGAATAGAAGCTGAAAATACAGTTTCTGAACTTTTTAGACACAAAATCTGCTGTCATAATCCTTGTAGGACTTGACCAGACCGAAGTATCTGCAGCTTGTCTGGGGAAGTGGTCACTGTGAGATGTTTTTCTGACACACTTCTTGTTTGCCCTGTCGTGGTCTGACTGTAGTTGGATATGTACCTCAACCTCTTAAAATCCACATTCCTATGAGCAGATCACTAAATTAAACCTCCAGAGGAGACGAGAAAACATCAGCAGAGCCCCCAGAGAAAGCTGCAGGACTGTCCCACTGCTTCTTGCATTTAGTTTTTTAATTTTCTTTTAAACATTTATTTTTGTGAGTGCTTGTTATTTATTTCTTGAATCTTTATCTACACTCACAAATGCACGTGCACACACACTTCATTTTCTTTAACTGCTTGTTCACACATTCATTTATTCCATATTATCTTTTTCCTTTCATTTTACTAGAGATTATTATGCAAAAATTAAAACCTGGCTGTATTTCAAGGATCAACCCTTTCACTTAAATACATTTCCAGTTCTCTCTTTGCACGTTGTCAGCTTCACCCTTGTGTACTTGAGTTGCTGCTAAAGGTCAGTGTTGTCAGTAACCAGCTCTGGGAGAGTGGGTTGAAAAGGGTAAGATGACAGACAGGTATGGGAAGAATGTAAATATAAAAAAGCTGTGTCTCAGCAGGACAGGAAATCAAATAATCTCCTGTGTAAGTCTGCATTTCTTGTCATCGACATGATTCTGTGCAATGCATCTCCACAAAGTCTTTGCTGAGATATCCTTCACCACAGGGCTTGGGAAGGCAGAGTCGAACTCCAGTCAAAGCAGCTTTGTTCCTCACTCTTCATTCAAAACTCTTTTTATTTTTCAGTCCCAGCTCTAAAAAGAATCTCTTGCCTTTGCACTTCTCTAGCAACAAAATTCCCTTGGATATTTTAGCCCTGCTTGTGCCACGTAAACCCACAGGACATTGTGTGTTTGGGTAGAATCACGCAGAGTTTTAATATTTGAACCTGGGTTCCTGGTATAAAAAGAAGCAATGGTGTCTCCTGCCAGGTGGATGTTTGTATTTTATTAATGCTCTTCTTCCAGGTAACAGTGACAGGATAAGAGGAATTGGCCTCAAGTGGTACCAGGGGAAGTTTGGATTAGATATTAAGAAAAATGGGAAGGGTTGTCAAGCACTGGAACAGGCTGTCCAGGGAGGTGGTGGAGTTGCAGGTGGGAGTGGAAGGCTTAGACAAAATTTATTAAAGAATTGTTGAGTCGCAAGGTGCAAAAAGGACTCCCTTGCTTTCTAAACCCCTCCTCAGGGAGAAAGCCATGTGTGGCTGGACCCATTCTCTGCCCTGGATCATGCCAACAGTTTAAATTTAAGGAATTACAGAGGTGGGATTGAAACACCTTTGTCCTGCACATTTTAATGATTGCCAGAATGAGAATATTTCCATAAAATGGACCATTTATTATTACAAATTATCAGACAAAATATCTTAATCAGAATTATCTACTACACAACATAAACACTAATAGTAGTATAGTATAAAATAGTGCACTATATAGAAGCAAGTATTGAAGCAATTATATTAAAGCTGGCACAAAGAAATAATTATTAAGTAGATATTTGATGTAACTTACTCAGACTAAGAGATGGGGAGATCTCTTTCTCTCAGCCTCAAGGACTGTCCTTGGAGGACGTCCCCACCCAGGGGAGGAATCTCCACACCCACACCCAGGAAGGGCTATGTCAGAAGAACCTGACTGTATGGAAGGGGATGGACTTTTATAAAATCACAATTGACAGGCCAGCAGACCAGCTTATCTGTCAAATCGTGCTCCAAAAATCCGGATGTGTATTCAAAGTCCGGTGACTCAGTCTGGTTTTGGCATTAATTAACACCAAGACAGCACCCTGGGCCAGCAGTTGAACTTGCAGGATGGTTTGCATTGTGTGCATTCTCTGACTGGATTCTTGGTCTTACCAGGGTGGGCCCTCCTGCCACACCAGCCCTGGAAGTGTTCAGAAAACCTTTGGATATGGCACTTGAGGACATGGTTTAGTGGCAGATGTGGTGCCGAGTTAACAGTTGGGTTTGATGATCTTGGAGGTCTTTTCCAACCTTATTGATTCTGGGATTCTCTGACTCTGTAGAGCTGAAAGCCATCATTCTGCTTGGAGAGTCCTTCCAGGCCACCCAGAGAAGAATGAAAACAAGGTGACGCATTTTGAAGAACGGACCTTTTGCACTAAATCATTTACCTCCCCCTCTCTGCAGCACCCGTGGATGTCTGTGACTGCCGCTCCTCCAGTCCCTGAACACGAGCAGGTGTTTCCTAAAGCTGAGCTGAACAAACTGCTCCCTGCTCTGAGTCCTCCTCATCCCACGAGCATTCCTGAACCACGGCCACACAGCTGCCCCTGGATAACAAAACAGCACATTCCATGCACGTTCCCCAGTTGTTGCACTGTTGTTTCCCAGGAAATGCCAGGGGGTTAGTCAGCCCAGATCCAATTAAGATTGGGGCAGGTCTGCTGAGCCATGGCATGATAAATGTCCTGCTGTGCTCATAGCACCATCTTCCTGGAGATAATCAGGACATGCATTCCTCAGTGGACTTTGTTCGCATCTGATGCTGCCCATCACTCGCTGGGCTTTGCCCCCCAAAAATCTGTCTTTTGGGGCCTGTCTTCATTAGAAGAAACTGGGAAGGTTTGAATTGCAACCAAGATTGAGTTCTTTAACAGATTGGATTAGGAATCAGATATTAATTATTATTTTGATTATTGACTATTATTATTATCATCATAAGATATTAGGAAGAAATTCTTTCCTGTAATGGTGGGGACGCCCTGGCACAGGTTGCCCAGAGAAGCTGTGGCTTCCCAATCCCTGGAAATGTCCAAGGCCAGGTCTGACAGGGCTTGGACCAACCTGCTCTAATGGATGGTGCCCTTGCCCATGGCAGGGGGTTGGAATCAGATGATATTGAAGGACCCTTCCAACCAAATCTCTCTATGATTCCTTGTAACTCATTTAGTCTCTGTCTCTACCAGTCTTCCACCTGATGATTCTTCAGGTCAGAAGGTGACAAGGGTTTCTGCTGAAGACCAGCCTCGTAGAACTCCATCTGAGCTGCTTCTTTGTGTTTGTGAGCAGCAACATCTCCATCTCTTTGAAGTGTTCTGCAATGAAAATCTTTTTCATCACTGTTTGCGATCCATATTTTAATAGGAAGTCTCAGGAGATTGCTCATTTAAGTATAATTCCTCATTCACTAAATGATAGGAGATATTGTTTGTAAAATACTCTACTTTTCATGTGCTGATGTCTGAACTGATCAATTGACCCACATTCAGAGTACCATGGAATCATAGAATTGGTTTGGTTGCAAGGGACCTTAAAGTTCATCTTGTTCCAACCCCTGCCATGGGCAGGGACACCTTCCACTAACCCAAGGTTGCTCCAAGCCCTGTCCAACCTGGCCTTGGACACTTCAGGCATCAAGGCAACCACAGCTTCTCTGGGCAATCTATGCCAGGGCCTCCCCACCCTGACAGAGAGTAATTTCTTCTCAGTATCTGTTCTAAATTTACCCTCTTTCAGCTTAAAGCCATTCTCCCTTGTCTCTCAACATGTTCCTCAACAACAAAGTCCCTAAGTCAGTCTCCAAGAGGGAATATTTAGGTAAATACCATTAAATAACCTTCTTGAGTGTTTGATTCAACTGTCATCAGAGAGGATGACCACTTTTAAGGGTATCTACGAGCACAAGAGCTTTCTGGTTCCCAAAGGCTGCCTGAGGGCTGTATTGTCCCATTATTCCCCAATTCCCCTACAAGTACAGATCAAATTCCCTTTGATCACCAATTCTCCAGCCACCTCTGCATGGTGCAGTCCAGCCTGAAACCCACAGTGATCTCCCAGCTCCTCCAGCTGTACCCTGGCACAATTCCTCTCATGCAAATACATTTGTTTGTCTTAAATGACAGTTTGGAACAGAGATTGTCAGAGTCTCATTTTTAGCCAATTACCCAGCATTTGCTTTGCCCAATTTGCATGGAGAACAACCCATTATTATTCTCAGTCTGGGGGGAATGGTTTGCCTTTTGCAGCCTCACAAGCTGCAGATGGAGCCTAATTTTATTTTTTTTCTTTTTTTTGTAAATATGGAAAACAATAAAGCGTGGAGGAAATAGTCTATCTGTGGATGTTAAGTAGGGAGAGAGCAGAGAGCACCTCACCACTGAAAACTGGGGCATTGATTATTGCTTATTAACTATGAAAAACACTGAGCCAGTGGCATCAAATCCCCTGCAATACCACATTCCAATGAACTAATCCTGTCTCCACATTCTAAGGAATCTCAAAATCAACGATTTCCAAGTGGAATTCAAAGGGTCCATACACTGCTGATGATTTTTTACATCAAAATGCTGCATAGTTTTAAACAACTTCTCCTCCTCAAAACCTTTCGAGCATCCACCCTCACCTTAATTAGAGATATTAGATTTTGATTTCTGTTCATCTTCCTCGCTGGAGATGTTCAAGAACCATCTGGACACAATCCTGTGCCATATGCTCTGGGATGGCCCTTCTTGAGCAGGGAGGTGGGACCAGACAACCCACTTTGGTCCTTCCAACCTGACCCATTCTGTGATTCTGTGATAGATTTTAAAAGATCTTTCAAAAATATGAGCAAATGTCTTTTAAAATGACCCCTCAGAGTGTACAAACCAAATCCATTTAGTCAATTATACCCACAGTCATTTAGATGCCAACCTCCCCTTTAACTTCAGTAGAAATTAAAACACCTCTGTGGGTCTGCTTTCCAAACCCCTTGCCATTCTCCATTTCTAGCTTTGTTTTTACAGCCAAGGAGCAATTTGTCTTTTATTAGATGGTTAGAAATTAGAGAAAAAACACTTTCTGAATTCTGATTTGTTTGTTTCTAAGTGTTGTTTCCAGGAAGACCCCAGTCCAGATACATAAATTGGATTTTTGTAGCCAAGGAATAACAGTGATTCAAAGTGTGCAGGATCCTAATTCCAGTGGCCCATTGAGGGTGAGGATGAATTATGAGTGTGTTTCTTAGTGGAAATAATTCCCAGAGCTGTGGGACACAGTCCTGTTCCTGGGGAATCCAATTAGACGACGCAAACCATCCTGCAAGTTCAACTGCTGGCCCAAGGTGCTGTTTTGGTGTTAATTTATGCTAAAACCAGGCTGGTTCACCAGACTTTGAATACGCATCCTGATTTTTGGAGCAGGATTTGACAGATAAGCTGGTCTGCTGGCCTGTAGATCTGTGACTACCAGTCCACCATGTTATAACTATGCAAACCCAGTCCAACTTTCCTCTGGCAGACTCTTCCACGTGCTTCCTTGAAGTTTGGAGCTTCTCCCGTGAAGCAGATATGTCTCTTCATGGTTCCTCCCCAGGGATTGAGAGAAAGAGTGACATCTGCCCACTATCATCATGTGGTGAGTTATATCAACCTCTACCTAATTATTATTTCTTTTGCTAGCTTTGACACAATTTCCTTAATTGCTTTGACACAGTGCACTATACAAGTTTATGCTGTATTGTACTCTACTGCTGCATTTTTGGCTTTTTACACTGTGTAATAAATAATTCTGATTAAGGTCTTTCATCTGGTCGCTTGTCTGTTTATTTGTCATAATAAAGATCTCATTTTATATAAATATATCCATTTTGCCATTACTAAAACCTGCAGGACAAAGTGATTTAATCACACCTCTGGAACTCCTTAAATTTAAACGCTTGACACAGTCCTAGGCTAAGACAGAATTCAGCTGCACCTAAACCCTTCTCTGAGAAGGAGAACAGAAAGCGAGGGCGCCCTTTCTGCACCTCGTGACTCAACAGCAAGGCTATTTTTAATAACTTTGTCTGAGCCTTCCACTCTCCCGTGACAAGTAGACAATTCTTAATGGATCAGGCGAGCCTTGTAAGAAGTTTGGAATGTGACAAATAGACCTTTCCTGCTATAAGAGACCCTCAGAAGAGACTCAGCTTTATCTACTGACAGCCAGGAGGAACCCAGAGCTATCAGCATCTCAGCTGGTTGCTCCCACAGTAAGATCTTAACTGATTCCCCCGCCAGAGGTGAAACAGGTAGACATCCATTTGCATGAATCTATTAACAACTAGAGAACAGGCTGGATTCATTTTGTGCCAAGCCATTTCCAGGAGGTGTTTTGCACTTTTAAGGGCTAAAAAAACACCCTGAAACAAAAATTGTCTAGACACCAGTAGAGCCATGAGCATGTCATGCTCCTTCCTCTCGTGATGCGCATTTGTTATATCCTGTAACACACTCAATATCCATCCAGGGCTTCTTCCTGTTTTTAGGTCAGAATTACCAAAATAATAGATAATAAAATATTAATCATAGATTATGGAGGGTTTGCAACCACTACACATTAAGCAGCATCTGAGGATCTTGAGCTGATTCAGTCTTTCAAACCAGGAGTTGCACTTTCACAGTATAAATATCTTCCTTAAGAGAAGCTGCTGAGTTCACAGCCTGCCATCGATGACTTATAGCTGTTAAATAAACCATCTATAGTACACGAAGTGAGGTAACAAATGACACAAACAGCTCTTTAATAAGTAATTAATAAAGGGAAGCAAAATGCATTAGCGGGGAAGGGTTGTGATTTAGGATTATTTGAGGGCAGTAGTAAATCTTGTAGGTCTTTGGAGTGCATCCTTACAAATATATTAATTTCTAAAAGCCGTCAGCTTTGGTTCGGTTTAATTAAAAGAAAAAAAAAGGGGAATTAAAATGTTGCAATATAGACTTTTGGGGTTTAAAGTGATAATAGAACTCTACTCGTGCTCATTATTGAAGCATTATACAACCTGCTATTCTTCAGCAATGTGAGGCAGAATATAATCTAAAATTTTAATGGATAGATCATAATTATGGAAAAAACAAAAGGAAGTGTTTCTAAGGAGAGGAGGGTGTTGCCTTGTGATTTTTATATTTTTCACTAAAAAAAGTTTTATACTTTGTTTCACTTCTGTTTATGAGATATACCCATATTTTATAAATGGCTACTCACTTTTTATCCTCCCTTTCCCTTCTTTATATCTTTCATTTACTTATGCAGCAATTTTTCATTTTTTTCCCTGATAGATGGGGAGATAAATATTTATTTTATTTTTTTATAATGCCTTATTTTGTTAGGCATAAAGCAACTCACATACCTTTGGGAAGTTTCTCTGCCCCTTTTTCTGGTGCGTTTGATCACTCCTGAATTGCTGTGTCTCCGTGGAGGCCACACATCCTTTACAGCTCTTTCTAGACAGAACTGTATCAGCAAACCTGGGCTTGGGCTAATTTTGGAAAGTCTGTGTCCGCATTGATACGAAATAATACCATTATCTTGGGTGAGAAGCAGCTAAATGGGTGAGTTTCTTGCCCTCAGCAATCACCAAATTAATTTTTTTTTTGGCAGTGACTCGGAGCATAAAAGCACAATATTCCTATAAATCCATCAGCAGAAGAAGGAGGGCTAAGGAGGGTCTCCATCCTTTGTTTGGTGACAAAGGATGAGGAAAAGGCTGAGGTGGGTGTCACTGTCTCCTCCCAAGTATCAAGCCGCAAGTTGAGAGGAAACTGGCTCAGCCTGTGCCAGGGGAGGTTTAAATTGGATATTAGGGGGGATTTTTAGACAGAAATGGTTGTCCAGCCCTGTCACAGGCTGTCCAGGGAGGTGTGTTGCCTAAAAGGGTCAGAAAGAACCCTCTGACACTCTCTTTGGAGCATGAGAAAGTAAAGCATTCTTTGTGGGTGCGTTGGAATCATTTCCAAAGTACGCACACTGTGTCACAGAGGTGCTTTTATACTATTGATGCCTTAAGATTTTAGGCAACACTACAATATCCAACATTACCTCATCTTCTTACACCCACTTCCCAAAATTGTCCGTCCCACAGCATCATCTTTGCCCCACCCCTGACAGACCTTCTGATTTGAGTCGGAGGTCTCGACAACCCTTTATCTTCATCTTGTCTTCCTCTTCCTCATCACCTCTGTCCTTCTTGGAACAATTGCAAGGTTTCTGGGCCTTCTGAGTAGTTTTGACTAGAGTTATATCAACGTGCCTGTTATGTTCGCTAGGTACATTCTATACGGATTGGATGATCTTGCTAAAATCTTTATCCATTGAAATCCTTGGCGAAGAACATTAAACAGTATGTCAAGAATTTGGCACAAAGAGTGATTAGTTCCTACTATTATAAAGTGTTTAAAGCTATATTAAAAACTCTGTTTACCATGGATCTCAAAGATCTTAAGTGCTGGAGTCCCCATCCCTGGAGGGATTTGTAAGATATGTAGATGAGGCACTTGGGGACTTGGTTTACTGGTGGCCTTGGCAGTGCTGGATTAATAGTTAAACTTGATGATCTAAGAGGGTTTTTCCAACCTAAATTCTTCTCTGATTCTACGATTCTGTTGTTGGATAAAAGCAGAAGCCCCTCTAAGCTGGATCTGGAGCCCTGCAGTGACTTCAAGCACTCCCACGAGACACAGGCTGAGTGATTTCCCATTGCCTGAGGAATCTGGAATTGGAATCTGGATGGATGGATTGAACACAATGTTCAGTAGCAGATGGCAAGGGGGGAGTTAAAGGACACAGAGGTGCCCTGCAACATGCTACTCTACCCTATAAAATATGTGGAGCTGGAGGTGATGTTATTGTATTTAGCAGTCATCAGTTGATTGACATTTTTCCCATTAACTTGCCCAATCAATTTTTGAAGATCTGTAAATATTTAGCAACTATTTTGTCTTATACTGAAAAGTCCTGGAGCTTTTTTTTTTTGTTTTGCAGTGTGAATTTTTTAATTTTGCTCATTTTGAGCCTGCCACCTGCTATTTCTATTTCAGAACTCCCAGTACCTCTTTTGTTTCGTCTGTTCAGTTTTGATTTAAAAAGAACATGGTGAATAAACAGCCACTGCCTTTCTGAGACCACTCAAGACCCTGCAGACTTCTGCCAGTTCCCACCAGTCTCATTTTCTGGAATGATGAAACCTGATTTATTTAGTCATTCTTTGCAAGGAGATTGTTCCACTTCTGTGATAATCCCCGTCACCTTTTTCTGCATCTTTTCCAATTTCATTCAGTTCTGTTGGAGAGAGGGGAATTGGAAAGGCAAACAGTAATTAGTGAGTGCATAATAGATATGTACCGTGGTTTGACTAGGAAAACAAACCACTGGAGTTGCCAACACACATCACAATGCCCATTTTTTCTTTTATTCCTTTTTTATCCAGTGGGGTTCTCCTATAAATGGACAGTGAATGTCCTGAAGACAAAAGCCATCATTTAGTTTCCTCCTCATGCCTGGCCCTGTTGAGCCTGGCATTGGATTAAACCTGAGACCAAGCAGCAAGTGCTGCATAAACAGCAGTGCCTGTGGATTTTCATGCAATTGTACAATCACAGACTGTTTTGTGTTGGAAGGGACCTTCAATATCATTCTGTTCCAACTCCCTGCCGTGGGCAGGGACACCTTCCACTAGCCCAGCGTGCTCCACGCCCCATCCAACCTGGCCTTGGACACTTCCAGGGATGGGGCAGCCACAGCTTCTCTGGGCAACCTGTGCCAGGGCCTCATCACCCTCCCAGGGAAGAATTTCTTCCTAATATCCAATCTAAACCTTCCCTGCTTCAGCTTAAAGCAGTTCCCTCTTTGTCCTGTCATTCCATGCCTTGTCCAAACTCCCTGTCCAGCCCTCTTGGAACCCCTTTAGGCACTGGAAGTGGCTTGAAGGTCTCCCTGGAACCTTCTCTTCTCCACACTGGACATCCCAGCTCTCCAGAGCAGAGGGGTCTCCAGCCCTTGGATCATCTTTGTGGCCTCCTCTGGACTTATTCCAGCAGGTTCATATCATTTCTCTGGTGAGGTCCCCAGAGCTGGATGCTGTTCTCCAGGATTCTTTTCCCATGTGTCCTAGATCCATTCTAGGTCTGTGTAAAGATTTATGTCCTGAAATTCAGTGTCACCTTCAGCAGTGTCGTCCCCTCCCCATTCACTTAAAGGCCTCTCCTTTATTTCTTGTTGAAGTCTGTCTGAATTCAGCTTCAAGCAGTGAGTTTCTTTGCCAGATTAAAACACCTTTTATTACCTGGTATTTTCTCCCCATGAAGATATTTATTCCCTCAAATGAACATTCTTTTCAACAAGCTAAGCAGGTTGAGTTCTTTGAAATACCTTTTTTCCCCCCACAATGCAGCATTTTTTCAGCCATCAAATCATTTTTGCAGCTCTTTCTGTACACTCCAGATTTTTTATCAGCATCTTGTTTTAAGTTGTTGACAGCAGAACTGGACTCAGCAGCCATGTATCAAGCTGTGATTGTTATTTCTGGATTGATGTCTTCTTGGAACACATTCCAGGGCACATCTGATTTGGATCAACACAGGGGAGCATGGAGATTAGGATGGCTGTAGGCTTTGGGAAGACAGACAGCATCTGACCCAGCGTGAAGCTCAAGTGACATGGAGAGATGACCCTTCTGTTCTACAAAATCCAACCCTAATACAGCCCATCAACAGTGGCCGTTGGATCAGTGCTTTACACCCTATGGAAGTGTTTGGTTTTGGCCTAATACTGCCAAATTTCAAGCGTGGTGCATCTCATAATTCATCTCTGTTTTTTACACAAGCTCCATTGGGAGATGAAATCATCCCTCAGATCCTGGGATCTCCCATACAGAGCCAGGGCATCAGTGGATATATGTTTTACTATGTTTAAATACTCCTTTTATGCCAGACTAGGGAAATCTTACCACTGCTTCTGCCAAGCACCTCTGGGGTGGGATCCAGTGCCTTCCACTTGGATCACCAGTCACTTTGGGAATCCCACTGAGACATGGAGATGCCAGCAATTTCTGCTTAGTTCTGTAAGGAGATCAGCCCTCGCTCAGCAAATGAAGGCAATGACTACACCTCAGAGCAATCTTAGAATTTAGATTTACAAACTTAGATGCCAAATACCCAGGCAATCAGCAAACACGTGTGCCCTTCCAAATAATCCTTTCTCTGGAAAGGGCAGCTACTGAGCTGATATTGAGATACAATTGGCTGACTTTGCTTGGTCTCCGGCTCAATACATTTAAACTGTCGATTTTTGTTCCTGGGCAGTTTCAGCTGAGCTTATTCCAGTTGTCCATACAGAAGTCCCTGGTTAACAAACGGTTCTGCTGGTAGGACTTGGATGCACTCAGCTCTGTGGGAGTGATTTCAGAGGCTCTGTATTGTCTAATATTTTGCTTGTATTGATGTCCTTAATTGTATGGCTGAATAATTTGGGGTTCCCAACAGCAGTGCCAGGACACTCACACTCAGTACTGTGAGTTAACAGAACTACACTGGCACTGGGTTCATTTTTTTTATTTGGGTTTTGTATTTCAGGTTAATCATTTTTAGCTGTAATTATTAAACACGTTATTTCAATTTATTAGGAGACCTTTAGGAAATGCAGTGCAAAGAGGTTTGTCATCTATGCCTGTGTGTTCCTTGAGGCAGGAGAGTTTGGGGAGGACAATGAGAGGAAACACAGCTGGTAGAGTGGTAGAGTCATAGGATCATTAAGGTTGGAAAAGACATCCAAGATCATCAAAGCCAACCTTCATGATGAAAATCCTTCAAGATCATCAGCCTCCAGCCTGTAATGCCAGGAAGAAAAAATTTTAAAATATTATCATCATAGAATTGTTTGAGTTGGAAAGGACCTTAAAGATCATTTAGTTCCAACCCCCCTGTCGTGGGCAGGGACACTTTCCACTAGAGGTTACTCAGAGACCCATCCAGCCTGGTCTTTGATACTTCCAGGGATGGGGAGTCCATGATCTGTGTGGGAAAACCTGTGCCAGGGCCTCATCACTCTCACAGGGAAGAATTTCTTCCTAATACCTAATCTAAACCTCCCTTCCTTCAGCTTAAGGCCATTTCCCCTTGTCCTATCACTGCATGTCCTTGTGTCCCTCTCCAAATCTCTTGTAGCCTTTTCCAGGCACTGGAAGGGGCTCTAAGGTCTCCTTGGAGCCTTCTCTTCTCCAGGATGAACAGTCTCAACTCTCTCATCCTTTCTTCAGAGTAGCGGTGCTCCAACCCTCTGATCAACTCAGTGGTCTCCTCTGGACTCATTCCAACAGGTCAACATCTTTCGTGTGTTAGGGGCCCCAGTAAAATAGGAAATCTGCTTTCCAAACCTTTCAGTGATCCCCTTCAGTGACCACCATACCTATGAATGGGAACATAACTGACTCAATTACATTTCTTTTGCCCCTGCAGAGAAGGAGAAATCGCTCTCAGTGAGTGAAGCTGATGATTTCTATGCACAGACCTCTCACTTGTGCTCAGACTATCTAAGTGGGAAGTGGTTTTGTCCTCACCCTTCAGGCCAAGCGCTTTTGAAGGAATCACTCTTGTCAACAGCTGGATTCAAAACCTGTGTGACAGAAAAGTGCTCTCCCTCATTTTGTCATCAAAATGCTGCAAATATCACACATTATCTTTTATTATTCCAAATTATGCTGAAGGGGAAATAGATCTTCAGTCCTGCTCCTTTAAGTTTAGCCTATCAGGATGGAGACGAGGAGCAAGTGTCTTTCTAGATGTGATATTTGAGCAATATTAAAGCATGTTTAGGGAGAATAAAACTGCAGTGAGAAAAGGAAGCATTTTCAGCCCTCATGAGTGAAGTTCAAGCAGCTGCCAACATTTCTCAGCAGAAAATCTGGAATTAAAAAAAGAACGCATTAAAATGAATCTGCTCTTCTCTCCTGAACTGATATTTTTAAAAACCTGTTTCTAAGAAGTTTCCAAGAACACAGCTCACATTGAGGCTTCTCCAAATGAAAATGAAGCTCTGCCGTATTCAGTGACATCTGGCCAATGGAAAAGACATGGGAAGATGGGAAAAGAATAGCAAGTTGTGAGAGCAATGAGGTGGCCAGGCTGTGCAAGCGCTCCTGTGTCAGTCAATGTCTTGACCAATAGGTAACTGGGGACCCTGCCAGGATACCACTGGAATTCCAGTAAAAAAAATATGAAACTGGACTCTTATTTTTATTCCATTCCAGACAATCATGAGTTAGTGGATGCAGGACTGGTCAGAAGTTATGACCACCTTTTTCTGACCAGCTTGGAGCATGAAGATCATAGACACAAGATTCATCTGCCTTGATGGAAACAGGATATTTTATTTCTTACTGTTGATCCAGCTGAATGAATTCAAGCTTCACTGCAGATTTTCTCTAAAGGTATTAATTAGAATATCACCTCTGAATGAGAAATTAAAAATGTACACATATTTATCATTGCCAATTGGGCAGAAACAGGTCACCCCTATAAATGCAAGAAGTCATCTGGGCAACAGATGGATTTTAGGGCTGTTTACTGTAGCCTGGGCAAGCATTTTCTTTCCTCTCTGTAAGGAGGAAAGACCCCTTTCATGAAGCACTTCACCAACACATTTCTGGCCTAAATTTTTCGAAAGGACATAATGGAAGTTTAGGAGGAGAGAGAACTGAGATCACTTACTCAGTTCAGGTAACAGTCTCCCATGGTAAGACACAGGTTTAATGCTTCACTCAGGCTCCATCAAGTCTAGGAGCCTTGGCCTGGCCAGATCATGGTGACCCTTCACACAGCAATTAAAAATATCTGATTGAAGATGGAAACGCTGGTCGGATAAAAACTGTAAAGGGAATGAGGCTGCCTTTAAGGAGGAACAGTTTTGGTGCACTGCTTGAAAACCTGCTCCGTTGTAGCAGAATACACCCTGAAAAACAGAGAGCCCTGAAGTGCCTGAAAGACCGTGATCACCAGTCAGGAATTTGTTTCAGTTGCTGATTTTTTAGAATTTTGTAAGTCGAAATTAAATGCATCCAAAAAGTAAAAAAAAAAAAAAAAAAAAAAAAAAAAAAAAAGGTGGTTTTCGGGTTAAGGCAGAAATACTTCAATGCAAGTGTCAGTGCCAGAGTGACACTTAAATGCCAGAGTTCAAAGTGTTTGGACATTAGTCTCAGGCACGTGGTGGGAATTTTGAGCTGTTCTGTGCAGGGCCAGGAATTGGACTAATTGATCCTTGTGGGTCCCTTCCAACTGAGCACATCCTGTGATTCTAAACAGCTTTCCACGTGTGCATTGATGGCTGAGGCTGCTGCTGTGAGTAAAGAGCTGATCAATACGTTCAGCAGGTTTGATTTGATCACCAGAGACAGATGGAGATGTCACAAATGCCACCGAATATCTGCATTCAGGCAACTGGGTCTCATCTATGATGTCTATGACATATCTGAAATTAAATTAATATTAATATTAATAACTGAACTATGGACCAAGATTATCTTTAAGGTCCCTTCCAACCCCAACCATTCCATTCTGTGAAAACCCCATCACTGTTTTCTCTGCTGTAGCATTTAAAAGGTTAGAGAAAGATATTCAAGCAACACCTTTATTCCTGTCTCTCAGCACTTCTTGGATACTAAACCATAGGCACTTTTCCACGTACAAGCATTTCCAGTCTGGTCTTCTTAGAATCCATGTTAAGTCTTAGAAAGAACAACACTCCAGCATTTTGATGTTTTCTGGTTGTGTTTTTTGTATGTTAATGAAAGCAAAAAGGGGTCTGTCGCATGCTTAAAGTACTAACCCGAGAACTGGGACTTCTGAATTTAGCTCCCAGCAACAGCATAAATGCCCTGGGTGGATTTTGACAGGTGCTTTAACTTCCTTATCCCTTAAATATTAATAGATAAGATAGAGGCTATTTTTCCTAAGGCAGTTGAGCTCAACACACTAATGACTGCGAGACATTGCAGTAATGGAGGCTTTTGACAAACGTAAAGAATGATGCTGCTCTTATTAGTGTGATGGATCAAAACTTTACTTTGGGTTCATTAACTTCATACTTTTTCCTTGTCAGTGCATAAACACACTATTTTTGGCAGCTCAGATTCTAAAGAATTCATTAATAGTTCTTTAGTAATATTGTCAGCCTGAAATTAAAAGTAGAAGGGGGTGCAGGGGAGAGAGGTGTTTTTTTCCTGCTTTCTGTAAAATCTGATTGTGCAAATGATGTCTCTTGGCACCGCTGTATAAAGGAAACACAAAAGTTCCCCTCAGTGACCGGCAAGAGGAAAGGCTATTAAGGGCTGCAGCAGAATTTGAAATGAATAAATGTGAATTACGGCAAAACACCCCTGGCAGAACTGGATTTTGGATGAAACAGGGTTGGAACTGAACAGAAACTGATAAACTTGGCCAACCCAAGCTGATCCTGCTGAGCCGTTGGGGATGCCTCTGCTTCAAGGACCAGGTTAAGCAGCTTATTTGCTCTGGTGGTGTGCCCTGCATGAGATCTCAATGCTTGTGTGGTCATCCCTGGGGTCACACGAGACCTTCCATCACCCTGAGCACTCCCTGTGGCTTTGCTCAGAGCAGGATACAGGAGTCATGAGGCCTCACTGATCCTGTGCTGGGTCTCCAGAGTGAACCACAACTGGACAAAACATCTGTCCTTCTCACCCAAGCTGTTCCTTACGTGCTTGTGTTGGCATGGATAACCGGGATTTCGCTCTAAGCATCAAAATGCCATTTCATTTTACAAGGATTCCAAATCTGAGGCATCTGGAGGATGAAGCAACTCCTGGATGAGTTTTTAGTACAGATCACACTAAGTGCAACCCATAGCCATTGCTGAGGGTGGTGATGGATCAAGGTGCTCCAGCTGAGCCGCTCTGGTAACCTCAGCAAGCCTGACGTTTCCTTGGCTGTGCTGAAAGAACAGTCCTGGCCTGTGCTTTAGGAGATAATATAACAATGCATAATACTTTTTGGATGTTTATGGATAATCACACCTTGGAAATCCAGCCTAGGGGGATTCACAGCAAGGGGTGTTAAATACTGCTGCTCACCTTCCAGGTTCTTCTCTGAAGATGGAATCATGGAATCATTAAGGATGGAAAAGATCTCCAAGATCAACCAAACACCACAATGCCCAATCAACCACATCAGGAAGTGGCACTTCTCTGGTTTTGAACACTTAGAGGGGATGGTGCCTTCACAACTTTCCTGGACAGCCTCTTCCTATACTTAACCAGTCTTTCAGTGAAGAACTTTTTCCTAATATCCAATGTGAACTTCCTTTGGTGCAACTTAAGGCCATTTCCCCGTGTCCTGTCACTTGTTGCCCGGGAGAAGAGGCCAAACACCACCTTGCCACAACCTCCTGTCACGTAGTCATAGAAAGCAGGTAAATTAAGGTAAAAAGTCAGCAAGGAGGCTGAATTAACAGATTCGTTTCCTGGTGATTTCCTGTCCATCTCCCTTATTCATTAATATCTTGTTTTATATCTAGTCTCCCATTTCTGGACATTCAGCAGCACATTTTTTAACCTCTTTTTGTAACCAGTGTAGCAAAAAAATCAGCTCCACTGTTCTTTCGCTTGATTAGGAACAATGATCCTGGCAATTTTCTAGCAGTGAGGAAGGATATTTGCTCCCGAGCTTCATCCCAAAACAGGAGAACACAGAGGTACAAAACACATGCCAGCTTCTCCTGTGGGCAGGAAAATTCACTGCTGGGTGTTTGTGCCCTTGGTGAGATGTTTCATTGGTTTATGTGGCATCTCTCATCAGTTTGGCAGGGCCAGGGGAGTTCTAGATGGAGGGTGTTCCTCCATTGCAGGGCAGCAGAGCTCACAGAAGCATTAAGGCTGGAAAAGCCCTCTGAGATCTTGGAGTCCAACCATTAACCCAGCACTGCCTGGTCCACCACTGAGCCACGTCCCCAAGTGCCACATCCACACATTTTTTGAACCCTTCCAGGGATGGTGATTCCACCCCTTCCCTGGGCAGCCTGTTCCAGTGCTCACCAAGCTTTCAGTGAAGAAATTCTTGCTAATATCCAAACTAAACCTCCCCCAGTGCAACTTGAGGCTCTTTCCTTGTGTCCTATCAAGGTGCTGAAAACAACTGCAAGGTAGCAATTCCTCAAACTGGCCAGATCTTCCAGCTCCCTTTCCTCCATCGCTTTTGTTACTTGCCAGAGGAAGAAAGGCTTTTAAAGCCCACAAAAATATGCTACTGTGCTGACACACATAAGTCCTAAACGTGATGAATATTCATGTGCCTGGTGACAGTGGCCTTGCAGTGATTTGGGTGAGACCTGGATGGTCATAACTCAGTGTCAAGCACTGGTTTTTTAACTCAGCCTCTCTGGGTTTTAGTGAGAGACAGTGTCTGAGCTGGTTTTCTCCCCATAAGCCTCATAGGGTGACTTTCCCACTGGACTAATTACTGTGAATTGTGGTGTTGCCGCCGACTTACCATAAATCGTCCCGATAATGAGGCAGGTGAGTGCGGATTCCAAACCTTGGGCTCCTGCAGGTTCCATGAGGATCCATCAAAGGGCTGTGAAAAAACGTGAAACTTGCTGCTTACGAAGCTGCTGTGGAAGAAACACATAATTAAAACCCATCCCCTGGAGAGAGTATTTAATCTTCTTCACACAAGCCACCACTAGCACAGAAAACACAACAAAAGAAAAGATCTGAATCACAAGCCAAAGCATGTCATTTTTTGTTGTGTGATTTGCTGGAATTCCTTGTATTAATTTTACACTTGCTATGGAATTTAAGGTCAATCAATATTGAATTTAAGGTCAATCAGTGAGGCTTGTAAGCGAAAATTGCCAAGTTGTATTTCAGCAAACATGACATTTCTGTTGTGCACATGAACCTCCCGGACTTTTGTTTTCCAATATGCTCACCGGTCTCAAAAGCACAGCGTGGTCTCAGAGAAACAACAGGGGACTAAAACCATGATATTTTATTGAGGAACGCAGGATTTATTAGACTCAATTAGACTGTGGTCTATTTGTTCCTGTTTGTTACCTCAAGCAATGAGTGAATTCCAGCATTTCAAAGGCGAGGGAAATGACAGTGAAGGAGGAGACATGAAATTTGAAGGGTTTCTTTACTGACCTAAAACTCAGCTCTTGCTAAATGGAAACTCCAGAGTGAGCTGTGAGTCCTACAATGAAATTTGGGTGAAGCTTTGACTAATATCAGGATGAAAATTTCAACTCTATTCAGACTAAAATGAAGGGATGACTGTGTCTGGCTTTTAGGGATGTGATATTAGTAACATTTATTAAACACATGATAGCAGTGTCTTGAGGCACTAGCCTTGGTCAAAGCCTCCTTAGTTTCCACACTGTATACAATAAAATAGCTTCCCTTCTGGGTTTCCCTGTTCCATCACATTTTCAGCAAAAAAGAGGAGAAGAGTCAACAAAAAGAAAGATTATTTTCATCAAATCTTAGTTGCTTTTTGTCCCTGACTCCCTCAAAAAAAAAAAAAAAAAGAGAGATAATTTTAAAGGGTGGACTCTTTTAAACTTGTAATTTTAGTGTCCATTTCTTGGCTGCAGAGGAGAGGGCTGTGCTGCCAGTTGTAATTACACCCACTAAAGGTGGGATAGTTACTCAGTCCCATCACAGAATCATGGAATTGTTTGGGTTTGAAGGGACCTTAAAGATCACCAATTCCACTTCCCTGCCATGGGCAGGGACACCTTCCACTATCCCAGGTTGCTCCAAGACCCATCCAACCTGGTCTTGGACACTTCCAGGGATGGAGCATCAACAGCTTCTCTGGGCAACCTGTGCCAGGGCCTCCCCAGATTCTGGAATTTTGGTCCCGGCATCATTTGATCCCGTCTGAAAATCCTGGCTTGGATTCAAACAGCACTCCCTGCCAATGTCAGAGGCATTAAAACCAGAGAAGGTCTAAGGTCCCTTCCAACCCAAACCATTCTGTGATTCTGTGGGAGGCTCCAGGTGATCCAGAAGTGAAGTCTGGGACAAATACAGGAGATCACATTGAGAATTGAGAGTGTATGCAACAGATCTCACAGCTGAATCTTTCTTAATAAACTTTGTCTGTATTGATCTAAATACAGGTGACAGTTTAGATCTCTCTCCGAATGCTTGTTGACCCAAGGGAGAATTTTCTATGATGCTCAAACTACAATTTTACAAGATGTGATTGAAATTGCTTATAATTAGGGTAGTAATAATGACTAGGAAACAGCTAAGTTTTCCCACAGTTTCATTCTGTCTGTGCATGATAATGATGAAACAATAAGCAAAACATTTTTGGGTGGTTTTTTTAAACCTTTGGAGATCATCTTTGCAGCATGGAAAGCATGAAAAGAAACTCGCAGTAATTCTGATCTCCAGTCAGACTTCTGCAGCATTTCAACACATTAAGAATTTATACCATGTACTTTCTGTGATCTGAGATTTCCTGAACAATGAAGACATTCAGTGTGACCAATCTGATCTATTCTTTTTCCAAACGCTTTGGAAATACATTTGGAGGGAGCAGGGGAAGCAAAGAGAATGCTGAATACTTCTAGAGAAAACAGAGACAGAGGACTCATGGAATCACAGAAAGGTTTGGGTGGGGATGTAAAAATCTTCTTGTTCCACTCTCCTGCCATGGGCAGGGACACCTTCCACTAGACCAGGTTGCTCCAAGCCCTGTCGTACCTGGCCTTGGACACTTCCAGGGATGGGGCAGCCACAGCTTCTCTGAGCAACCTGTGCCAGGGCATCACCACCCTCCCAGCAAAGAAATTCTTCCAAATAAGCAATCTAAACCTGCAATCTTTTTCTTCTTTTTATGTCTCAGAGGAGCCTGTGGCAGTTTTGAAAACCCCTCAGCTCCTGAGACCCTTTATAAGGAGTTCATGTTGTGCTGGTGATTTATAATTTTGCAACCCTGCCAGCCCTTGAACCTTGAATTAAAAGGGAGACTGACCTGAAAAATCATCTGCAGCAGCTGCATTAGGGTTCATTAGGACCCCTAATTTAGGAGAAAGCTTTTAAAGGAAAAGTAAAGGATCCCCAAGAAAATCACAACCCTTGGCAACGTTTCCTGTTGCCCCTCAGGAGAAATGCTGGTTTCTGTCTCTCCTGCCTTTGGGATTGGTGTCAGAGACAGTGCAGGGATTACCTGGGTTTTGGGGACTAGTGATCATACAGATGGTGCCTGGAACTCATGGGGGTGCTTGGCCAAGATGTAACACCACCATAAAAGATGTAAACTGCTTTTCAGCTATTTTGCTTGGAAGGCAGCACTGCTGTGATTCCCTACTCTGGCCTCTTGCCTGCTGACCTAGCAAATAGGATTTCTCAGCTCTAATTTCTCCTTCAAATCTAACCGTCATGCTAATACTAAAGCTTAACTTCTAAAGAAGGAAAATCCACTATAGTGAGTTAAAAAAAAAAAAAGTTCTTAATTTAATAGTTGCAGGGATGGAGAATCAATCACAGCATTAGTTAAGCAGATTAAATAGTTAACAGCAGAGCCCTGCAAATGCATTCCTTAATTTCTTCTCTAAATTAGAGCTCTGCAAATAATTGATATTTTGGTTCACTGGGCAAATTAAAAATAAAAAAGAAAGAAATTGATAAGTCAAGAAAACATCTTAGCATGAACAAACTCCTCAATTTGTGAACTAAAACACTGCTACAAAGGTCTGAAAAATGGGAAGTCTAATTATAGCAGCCCAGCAACTGTAGTAATGAGGGACCAGNTGATTTATAATTTTGCAACCCTGCCAGCCCTTGAACCTTGAATTAAAAGGGAGACTGACCTGAAAAATCATCTGCAGCAGCTGCATTAGGGATCATTAGGACTCTTAATTTAGGAGAAAGCTTTTAAAGGAAAAGTAAAGGATCCCCAAGAAAATCACAACCCTTGGCAACGTTTCCTGTTGCCCCTCAGGAGAAATGCTGGTTTCTGTCTCTCCTGCCTTTGGGATTGGTGTCAGAGACAGTGCAGGGATTACCTGGGTTTTGGGGACTAGTGATCATACAGATGGTGCCTGGAACTCATGGGGGTGCTTGGCCAAGATGTAACACCACCATAAAAGATGTAAACTGCTTTTCAGCTATTTTGCTTGGAAGGCAGCACTGCTGTGATTCCCTACTCTGGCCTCTTGCCTGCTGACCTAGCAAATAGGATTTCTCAGCTCTAATTTCTCCTTCAAATCTAACCGTCATGCTAATACTAAAGCTTAACTTCTAAAGAAGGAAAATCCACTATAGTGAGTTAAAAAAAAAAAAAAGTTCTTAATTTAATAGTTGCAGGGATGGAGAATCAATCACAGCATTAGTTAAGCAGATTAAATAGTTAACAGCAGAGCCCTGCAAATGCATTCCTTAATTTCTTCTCTAAATTAGAGCTCTGCAAATAATTGATATTTTGGTTCACTGGGCAAATTAAAAATAAAAAAGAAAGAAATTGATAAGTCAAGAAAACATCTTAGCATGAACAAACTCCTCAATTTGTGAACTAAAACACTGCTACAAAGGTCTGAAAAATGGGAAGTCTAATTATAGCAGCCCAGCAACTGTAGTAATGAGGGACCAGAGAGCGTGACTGATGAGCAGAAGATAATGCTCTGATGGGCATGATGTGCACAGCCCTTGGAAGACTCACAAAAACCTCCCTGAGACATCTGTGGGTTTGTGCAAAGGACAAGGAATGTTTGAAAACAGTATTTAAAGGTGAGGAATAACCACTGAACGTGGGGCTCTGCTGGTGAGTGGATTTTTCCTGCGTGCTTTGAGCATGGACGAGGTAATTAACTGGCTAAAACGCTCACATCCACCAGCAGGAAAGGTCCTGAGACTAAAAGTGGAACTTAATCCTCTGGATTGGTGGGCAGCTGGGCCCTGCTGGGTCCTGGCTGGGTATTAGCACGTGGATTTGGGCTTGTTACCCATTGTACTGTATGAGGAAAGAGAAATCAACCCAGAGTCCAGGTGGGCATTTACCTAAAGTTTAGGCTGAGGATGGGAGAGGTGAACAGAGAAAGACACTGGAAGGGACAAGGATTGCCAGTGGGTGAAAATAATGAGAAAAATAATGAGANCTCTGCCTCCACCAACATGGGCATTTTGGCTGCATCATGCTCTGTATCCTTAATATACATCAAAAGGGAAAAGAAATCTCTTTTCTTAGAAAATGACACCTTTCTAGTAATGCTTTTAAAAAGTTTCAAAAATATCATCCATTTCTTTACGTAATTAATTGGTAATTTCAGACCAAGGAGGGTGGAGGGTGGGGAAAGCAATCCCAAAACTATTCTTTCTTCTGTTTCTTTCTGTTTTGGGTCCCTCTGGCTTCTGTTTCTGAGCCCGTTGCTCCTGTCCTTTCATCATGTGAAGGACCCTCAAAATTCCTGGCAAGTCAGTGATGGTTATGCTGCTTTTCCCCTTCTTTTCTTCTTTCCTTTTAAAATACAGCCCCTTAGACTCATTTATCTCTTTGGAAGCAGGTAGAAAGCAGGCAAGAAAAACAATAAATGCAATAAATGGGGAAATCTCCAACAGACACACATAATAACTTTTCAACTGGTCAAACAGTTCCATGACCAGGAACTTTGTTATACCCAAAAGTGACAACTTTAAAGCCAAGCTCTGAAACATTTCATTCCTCCCAAATCCAGTTCTCTGCCTGGGTTTTCAGTGTGTAATGAATGTCTTTTTGGGCCAACAGGCCATGATTAAGTGAAATACCTGTAAAGCAAATTGAATGAAAAGTTATAACTCCAGCTGAAGGGCTAAAGATCCCAAGAAAAGAGAATTAATCTCCTGTGGGGACAGAAGAAATAAGCAGCACATGTACACCAAAACCTGGTTGTGCTTTTCAGATGTGTCCAACTGTGTCAGGTTTTGTGCTGCAACAAAAATTAAGACTCACTTTAAAATTAGCAGATCATCGCCAATCCTCTCGGCACCATCCCGGCTCTTTCAGCCCCACTGATATATCCCTGGATTACAAAATTAATTTAAATTATATTCCCATGCAGTGGATGTAGGATTTGTGAGATGACACTGCATTGCTTTGTCTGGTTTGGGGTGTACCTGGTTCTGAACAAGGGAGGAGAAGGAAGGAAGGAAGGAACTAATTAGACATAACAAAAAATAATGAACTCTGAGTTCACAGCATTGTTGGAAGATACCTGATGGGATGAGGGATGAAGGAAAATGAATATCAACAGGTCAAGCATTGTTTTGCTCTACTAGGATACCTGATATACCAGGAACTCCTCATACCCAAATGCAGTGTGATCCTTCCAGGAAAAAGAGTGTAAAAAGCAGTGGATGAATCAAGGAATGGGACACATGGAAATAATTCTTCCCTTCAGCAGAGGGATCTTCAAGGGACTGGGCAAGGGAGGGTAGGTAGGACAGGCTTCATATGGGATTTAGGACAGGCTTCATATGGGATTAATCACAGGCAAAATCTCAGAAAATGCAAAGATTTGCAGCCCTTTGGCCCAGGGCAGAGCTGTGCAGAACCACTTGGGAGAGAGAAATCTGTAAAGCTCCGTCTGTTCCTGGAAAGTTCTAGAGGCTCCTAAGAAGCCTTCAGCTGTCCCCAAGCGGCCACTTTTCTGTGTATTCCTTAGGATGGTTTGGGAACTGGAATGCTTTCTTTGGTCTTTGTTTGACTTACGACCCCGAGGCAACTTCTGCAGCATTTTATTGAAACAAAAATTGGCAAAAGGCTCCTGTGGACTTCCCAGGTTTAATTATTTATTTTGTGTGGGTGCACTCTGGCACCTCCAGTTTTTGACAAATCCTCAATTGAGAGACTGAACTTTCAACTTTCAAGAGAAGGTGGCAATCTTTAATTCACTGCAAGCAGAAAGGAGTATTTATGATTTATAATTGCATTTAAAATAGTTGCTGTGTCTGAGAGTGATGTTACAGATCACTGTAAGAAGAGATGCTCCAGGGAGGTCCAAAAGCTCAGGCTACTCCAGTGTGTTGTCCCCTCCAGGGAGCAGCAGCAGATGCTTCAAGAAGAGTGAAAAAGCTGCTGCCTCACCACTGTACTCTCCCAGCCTCCAGCATTCTGCCCTCTGTGAACTTTCCAAGCCAGACGTGTCATCTCTTTGCTGGAAAAAAAACTTTGCTGAAGGTTTTATTTCGTGGCATTGTGGATTTGCTGGAGGAATAACTGAACCTACGTGATGCAGGCTGGCAGATGAAAGCAGCCCTTGCCAAGCCGTGACTCTTGGGCAAAACATTGTCCATGAAAGTCGTGAGCACAAGAAGAAACACAGAAGTTTAGACCCACGAGGAAGAGTTGTGGGAGTTTGTGACCAATATGTTCCTGTCTGCATAGATTTGAGTTGAAAAAGACCTTGGAAATCATGGAGTTCCAACTCCTGGACATGGGTAGGGACACCTTCCACTAGACCAGGTTGCTCAATGTCCCATCCAACCTGCCCTTCAACACTTACAGAGGTGGGGCAACCACAGCTTCTCTGGGGAACCTGTTCCAGGGTCTCATCACCCTCACAAGAGAGAATTTATTCTGTATATCTAACTTAAATCATCCCTGTTTCAGTTTGGAGCCATTACTCCTTGTCCTATCACTGCAGTTCCCCTCTGGCTTCCTTGTAGGCTCCCTTCAGCTCCTGGAAGGTGTTGTGAGGTCTTCACACAACGTTGTCTCCTGCAGGCTGAACAGTCCCAACTTTCTCAGCCTGTCCTCATAGCAGAGATGCTTCAGTCTCCTTATCGACTTCTTGGCTGTCTTCTGGGTTCGCTCCAACAGTTCCATGTCCTTCTTATGTTGGCACTGGCCATGGGTGGGAGACAAACCCCATTACCGCCCCAAATGTGCAGAGTACTCAGAGACACAGTTGCTCATTTCAGGCGAGCCCCAAATGATATTTGAGACTTGTGGTTTGGCTGATTAAAACCCAGTGGTCTCAAAATCCTGGTTTTGAGCAAACCTCTCCCCCTTGTTTGAGCTCTTTCAGCACAGAAACTCCTCAGCTGGCTGAGCAGTGGCACACTCTGTTCTGTTTCTACTTGGTTATTAATATTTTTCTAATAAGAAAAAATAATGAAAACCAGAGAGGAAGAGGAACAGCCCAGTAACCTGCTGGAACACGTCAGATGTTTTGGATTTTTCACACTCCTGATATTTTTCTGGGCGTGGATTGGGCCCAACGTTGTTAATTCACAACAAGAACATTTTGTTTATTAGGAACATGGAGTGAATTATAATAGGAAGTGACTGACAGTGGCTGAGAAATAGCACAGCCCTGTGGATGATCTGTTCTCATAGCTCAAAAATCTGTGGAGTTTGGTTCATTATGGACATCCTCCAAGAAATTCCTTGGTCAAGACTGAGAAATGCTTGGATAAAAACTTGATGTCTGCTGATTTCCAGGACTACATTACTTCATGGCTCTCAACTGAGGCCTAAAAAGATGGGTTTGTTACTCAATCTACCCTCAGGATTTGTGGGCTGCTGAACTAAGTCTTGTCTTGAACTTGGGCTTGTCTTGTTTGGAGAAGAGGAGGCTGAGAGGAACCTCATTGTTCTCCAGAGCTCCCAGAGAAGGGAAGTGGAGAGGGAGGTGCTGGGCGACTCTGTCTGGGATCCAACAATTGGATGTGTGGGATTGGTTTAAAGGTGCATCAGGGGAGGTTCAGACTGGATATTGGGAAGCATTTCTTCACTGAAAATGTGGTCAAACATGGAAAAACCTTCCTAAGACGTGATTGATGCCCCATGCCCATCAGTGTTTGAGAGTCATTTGGAAAATGTACTTAATAATATACTTTACCATGACCAAAAGTTAAAGTACACTATTAACTATATTGTTAAGCACATTTTCCAAATTTTTGGTCAGCCTTGAATTGGTCAAGCAGGTGGAGTAGGTGATCATTGTAGGCCCTTCCCTTCCCTTC
>VWZF01002253.1:511850-548394 GCA_013396755.1 Sclerurus mexicanus | reverse complement strand
CCCTTCCCCTTCCCCTTCCTTTCCCCTTCCCTTCCCCTTCCCCTTCCCTTCTCCTTCCCCTTCCCTTCCCTGTCTCCCATGCTCCTAGGATGAGATGAGGAGCTGTTTGATGCCTTCATGTGGAAGGTAATAGCTATGTTTTACTGGTCACATGAACTTCCAGTCTTTTCCTTACAATTTTTCTTCTTTTTGGAACATGATCACCTGGTTGCAACCACATCTGAGAGCAATAAAGAAGTGGAGGGTGAGCTGGAGCAATTTGTCCCTTCCATGAGCCATTCTTGGAATATGGAGGACCGGAAAAACAAAATGTGTTTTGAACCTGCAGCCAGAACAGAAGGAAAAACAGAACTCACAAGGGAAGAATAAGCCAATTAATGGTGACCTATCTAAAATGAGATTTGCAGAGGGATGTCTCAAGGCATCAAACCCAGAGTTGAGTATAGGAATAAACCAGTGCAAGAGACATTTTAGGGAAGGAAAAAGAAAGGCAGACTACATCTTGAGCTAACCAGTTCACAAAATGGACTTGGACATCGCCCAGTTTTACTGTTGCCTCCTCACAGAACAGAGAACCAGGAACCTGGACCAGTGAGGTCACAGAAGAGATGCTTGTCCCCAGGGCAACCTGCAAGGAGGTGATGCCCTACTGGAAACTCAGACAGGAAAAACACGGAAGCCACTTGATGTGAGGTTTTACTCAGGGAATACACAAAACCATCAAAAGCCTCTGCTTGTCTCATCCAGACCACTAATGGGCAACACCAGAGGAGTTGCAACCATTTTGAGAAGAGCTCGGCAGCAGAGCAGGAGGTATTGATTACAGTAAACCGTGTCTCCTGACAGTGCCAAGTCAATCATGAAAGCGTTTATGAAGCTGTCTGCTCCACTTAGGCTGCCCAGAACAGACCTGCAGGCCTTCTCTGGAGGAAATGAAAGAGCAGGGCTGCTGCAGTACCTAATGAATCTTCGTGACAGAGAAGAAACAAAACGTAGGTCTGGATTTACTCCGTGAATTCCACTGAAACCACGCACTGAGCTTGAAGCTGCCTGGAAGAGTCCAGCCAGGAAGGGCAACCCAACTCAATCCATCCATGGACTGCGGAAATAATCTGTGCTGCTCATGAAGAAGACATGCCCAACCCTCCTTTCTCAGCTGGTTGTTTATAAGACTAAAATCAGATGTTTGTGGGAGTGTCTGAGAGTATCAAATGTCAGCCAGACTTGTGGTTTCCTCCACCACGGGGCTTCATGCCCTGATGTCCTGCAGCCAAACAATAGCACTGGTGCAGCAGCTGAACTCAGCACCTGCTGGGGAAAGATTTAAGGAACAATGATGGAATTAAGTGCCAGACCCTCCTTGATTTATATAGTGATTGTCAGTCTCTTTGAGCTGAAGGCACTGTTTTATGATCAGGATTGGTCCATTCCAGCTAAATGCAATCTCAGTAGTAACGGGCACTAACCTCAAAAAAAAAAATCCCATCCCAAACCAAAATGAAACAAAACAAAAAGCTCCCCTGGGTTTTATTCTGGGGGCAGTTGTTTGCTTTCTTTCCTGTGTCCAAGGTCTTTAATTGCTTCTTCTTTCACTCATTATCTCCTTCACCTGTATTTTCTTGGAATATTCCAGAGCGGAAACAGTCAAATGCCCCTACTGAAATTCAATAGTTCCTTGGCAGCTGTCATTCTGGTTGTTAAAAAGAAGGTACAAAATTCCTTGTGGATATTTCAGTCAGCCATAAAACCTCAATAAAATTCCCAAAGGCTGAAAGGAATTGGGTGTGAAGAGTGGGCATCTGTAGCTCTTATCATTTGATCTGAATCTATAGAAATGATGGCCCTATTAATATTCCCTGACAGTGTAAAGAACCTGAGCAGAGAGGTCTCAACAACACTCCCTAAAATCCTGCAGGGTGGCCAAGTTTTTGGCTTCCCCTTTGCAAGGTGGTGCACATTGTCTGAGTGATTTTCTCAACCCCAAAAAAGCATGAGAGCACTGAAATTCAGAGATTAATTCCCAAATAAAATATGGATAATAATCCTTACCATCCTAGAATAGCTTTCTGATATCCTTTCCCACTTGCATGAGAGTGGCCTTTCAGACAGGTATCAAATGTCCTATCCTTCCTAGAGCAGGTGTGGTCATGTTTGAAACCAAATACGCACTTTATGATTGAATTTTGACAATTTCATTGACTTTCATGACCATGGGAGGTCCCTCAGGTGTGCTCAGCATCATTAAGAAATGAAAAGAAAAAGAGGTGCTATATCCCTTCCTAACACTTCTTCCCCTTCCCTTCCTCAACTCTGTCTCCTTCCCCTTTTCCCTTTAAATTGTCTCTCTTCCACACATGGCAGCTGAGTTAATATAAAAATCAATGCCTGTTTCAAGCTGGTTGTGTGTGATGTGATGAGATCGTCTTCTTTTACACTTCTCCTGGCAACTCTGGCAACTCCTTGACTAATTTTTTGCTGTCTCTCCAGACTGAACAGAGTGAGTCATTTGCATTTTCATGATGAGCAGCTTCCATGGTCTGTGAATCTTTACAAGGTGCAATAATCATCTTAAGGGTCTTTTCCAACCTGGATGATTCTATAATTATTCATGTCCTACCTGCTTTCTGCATGTCTCTCTCTTCTCTTCTTCTCAGCCAAACCATTGTATTCTCCCTACCCCTGAAGGCACCAAAACCATCATAAGATTTGTAGGGTATCTACCAAGGCACATAAGGTTTGCTTTGTGACTTCTGGTCTTACAAAGTACTCTCCAAGTAGCAGTTAAATCCTATAAATTCGCCTGATTGCTTGAAGAAATTGAGGGAAGGGGAAGATGCTGAAAATATTTCAGCTGACAGGGGAAACAATTGACAAATCAGTTTTTGCTCTGCTTTATTGCAGATAATTATGAGAAGTGGGATCTACAAAACTGGCTTTAAACCTGATAACGGTGTGACAATTCATATACAGGACTTGACTTGCAAGTGTAATCAAAGAGAGGGTCTCACCTCAGGGATTTAGTCAGTTCTGAGTTATTGCTCTGCCAACCAAGCAGCAAGAGCTCATCTGGATTTTATTTGATAAACGTTAAACTAAATTGAGCAGATATTTTATTTTCCCTATCAAAGACTTGCTAACTGCTGAGACAGGACTGGGAAACCTCATCCTGCCTATAATGTCTTCAGGTGCTGTTTCTGTGTTAGAAGCACATCCCTCATTCTGAGCAAAACCCATTTGGATGTTCCTGGTGGTACAACATGGACAAAGCAGCGTGGGCTGACATGGGGGTCAAAAACCTTCCCTGAGTGACAGGCCAGATGATTTTTCTTTCATGAATTAGAGATGAGATGAGATGAGATATGAAATGAGATATGAGATATGAGATGAAATAAGATAGAAAAAATGCAGCAGAGGCCAAGAAATGCAAAATGATAAAGATGTGGTGGGTCTGCTGATGACTAGAACTTGCTTTTCTGCAAAGTAGTGATTTCTGCTGAGCTTGAAGGTCCACGGGAGCTGTTGGAGCCTTTAGTTGTTTTAGCTACCAGCCCAAAATTCCCTGTGCTGCAGGTGGAAGCTGTGCTTTATGGATCTCTCCAGGGAATGCTCACTGTGCCCCAGCCAAATGATGTGTCCGTATTAGTTGTGGCTGCCCCATCCCTGGAAGTCTTCAAGGACAGATGGGACAGGGCTTGGAGCAAGTTGGTCTGGTGGAAGATGTCCCTGCTCATGGCAGGTCCCTTCTAACCCAATCCATTCCAGGATTCCATGATTCACATACCCTCTGGCTCTCAGATACAACCTTTTCCATGGCTGGGCTTTCTCAGCAAGGGAACTACTTGCTTTTCTCTGAATTTGAAAGTCCTGGGGAAAAAAGAGAACAAGGGTACCCAGAGGTGTGGTCTGGTGTCTAGATCACCACACTGGGATGTAAGTTTACCCTCTAGTTCTCTACAAAAATACATTCTATATCCTTCCCCAAGGTAATTATTCTAATCCAGGCTCAATAAGACCACAGGTCTGATTCAGTTTGGCAAAAACATACCTTGGTTTGGGAGTGATTCTTTTTCTGGTTCTTTTTTTCTCCATGGAGGAGAGCTGGATGCACGGACTAAGTTTCAGTATGATGGAATTTTACAGGAATTATATCAGGAGATACAGTGGTCATGGTGTGGTCAATGGGTATGAAAGTGATGGAAGATGGACCACATGATTATGGACATTGTCAATACACTGAGCTACAAAAATACAGCTTCCTAAATCCACATCATTCCTGCTCTTTGGGATTTGGAAATGAAAAGGTTGGCTTTCTGATATAAAATGTTGACCATCATATTGAGAATAAACTGGAACTTATGAAAGAAGGAGATAATAAAATAATTGTTTATTTTATTATAAAGCAAGAGCAAATGCATAAACACTAAGAGCAAATGCATAAACAAAGATAGAGCAACGAGAAAGATAAGTTTAGGGTTTTTTTCCATGTAGAATGTTTCAAACAGTTCCTTTTTAACATTTCTGTAACTAGTTTTGAGTAGCAGAGGCTGAAAGAAGAATATAGGTTGATTTTGAAGTGGGATTAGCATAGTGAATCAATTATTGAGGAATCTTTTATAATAGCAGAGAGTGCTTTTTCCATCTTTAGATTTCGAAAGCGCACAATGCACTTAAGAAAAAACAGCATTTTAAGAAGCTCACAATGGGATTTTCAACTGTGCTGCCCTGGATCTATCACTTGATTTTGCAGTTCACATCCCTGTTGCATATCTCCATCAAATCCTTGAATAACTCCTGGTAATAAGAGAATATTTTTTTCTGTTTAACTCTGCGATTCACTTTTTACCTCTGAACACGAGCATCAGGGAGCCAAATTTCTTCTTGTTCTTAACGGGTTTTAACCACACTTCAAAGTCAGGTCAGGTACAGCCATCCTATTATCATTCCTTGGTCCTAGAATAATTGCATCTTATGCTTCAATCTGTGTTTAACGCATATCACAGATGAACTTGGGAATGTGAAACACCATGCCCTTCTACTATAGCAGTTTTTCTTTTAGGATTGATGGGAAGGGGCATTCAAGATGCTAAACTGGCAAGAAGATCCAATATAGAGTTTGGTAATAAACCACAGAAATGTAAATCTGCTCCTTTCTCAGAGCATTCCATCTCTACACCACACACATGAACTAGGTGGATGATGTCTGCAATTTAAAATAAAAGAGGAAAGGTTTAGATTAGATTTCAAGAAGAAATTCTTTTCTGTGCTTGTGGTGAGGCCCTGGTGCAGGTTTTCCAGAGAAAATGTGGCTGCCTCATCCCTGGAAGTGCTCCAGGCCAGGTTGGAGCAGTCTGGTCTAGTTGATGACATCCCTGCTCATGGCAAGGGGATTGGAACTGTGTGGTCTTCAAGGTCCCTTCCAACCCAAGCCTTTCTATGATGATTCTATGATACAACCCATAGAAGATCCAGGAATGAGTTTCTTCGGCAGGATGGTAATGAATTATCCAAATATCCCAGGAATATACAGGTCTGCCTGTAATGGCAAAAGGGTGTCAATTAAACACTTCGCAGAGAAATAATCAAAGCAAAGAGATTTACAAAATGTTGTCATCGTAGTCTGTGATGGCAACAAGAGCTTCTACTTCATCCACTGCAGATCCAGGGGGACAATAAAGTTGTCTCACTTTTTCCATCTTTTGGTGGAAGTCCATCTTTTAGTAGGAAGTTCATCTTTTAGTGCTGTTTTATGACACTTTATTGCCTTGCATATGTTTCTTGGTATTTAGTTGATCTGCTTCTGTATAAATCAGTGTAATTTTCCTTGCGAGTCTTTCACTCTGATTTGCCTCATTTTCTCCTCCTGTATATTCCTTTAAATAAGGAGACTCCATGGCAATCCTGTGTTTGCTACTATTCATTCTCCAAAGAAACACATATTTTGAGGGAAAAAAAGCCTTCTGCACAGGTGCTGACAAGTAGATTTCTCAGAGCTGCTCCTGTACATGACTGAACACAATTAGAACTCATCGCACAATGCTATTTGTCTATTCTTACCCATATGGAAATATTTTTTTCTAACATAAACATCATCAATTTTGCATCTTCTCTGGTCATTTTAAAACTCATTAAGTGAGATCCAAATTGAGCTTGAAAGGGCAGCAGCACCATGGTGAACACATGCACTGAAAGAGCTTTGACATCTCATCCAATGCCAGGAAACCCAGACTATCTGTTTATTCATGACCTTTGTCTGTCCACAGTCAGCTGCTGGTTAGGTGTGATTGTTTCTGCTTTCCATTGAGATCACAGAATGCCTTCTTCTCAAGAAAAGTCAAGAAAAAAGCAGTTGGATATTGAGAAAGTGGAGCTGGGAGGTGGTTGAAACACCTCAGTGTCTGAATTTTGTATCTGAAAGGTTTGGTCTTGGGTACAATTCCAGATGTCCCCATCTCACATTATCACAGGTAAACTTTTCAGGGATAGAAATATGCAAGAAACACTTCTGCAGTGACCCCAACCAAGCCACTGAGAACATCTGTTTGCAGAAACATCCCAAATCCACTGAATTGAAGACTTCCACTGATATTTGAAGGTATTTTTTGCCAGCTCCCATTTCAGACCTGGAGCAAACAGAAGCAAAGAGTGAGTTTGACACTGCTTTGGCCTTGCTAAGTCACTTCAGAAGTGTCCCCTCCTTCACACTGTTGCTTAAAAATGGGGAAATAATTCTCTGGACAATTTTAGAACAGAAAGGTAAAGAGCAGTCCTTTAAGGGCATAATATACACATGGCACATTGCCCCTCCCACAGCAGAGGTTTCTATAATTTTATAATGCTAACTAATTATAATATCTAACCATTCCATCATGTGATACTCCCAGCCCAAATATTGTCCATCCTCTTGGGCCTCCCTCGAGCACACCTCCTGGATTTGAGTTGGTGGCCGTACAAGACCCCTCCTTCCTCCCATCTTTGTCTTCATCACGGTGCTCTGTTCTGCTTGGACTGGTTTCAAGGCCTCTGAATCCTTCTTGGGTAGTTTTGACTGGGATATATCAAAGAATCTGCCTGTTATGCTCTTCTAGGTACCTTCTCTAAAAAGAAGTTCTCTGCCTTGCTAAAAAATCTCCGTCTATTGAAAGTCTTGATGAGAAATATTAAACAAAATCTCAAGAATCTCGTACAGAGGTGTTAACAGACCAAAGCTCTACCCACAGTGTTAAAAAGCTATACTAAAATCTATATAATGTGCATTTAAGGAACCAACACTGAGATGTGATGCAGATGCCACTGAAATCAATGGAGAACTTTCCCTCCAATTAATTCCACCTTGTGGCAGACCCAGAGGTCTTTGTGACAGACAGGTCAGCACTTGGCGAGAGCGTTAATACACCTGGGCTGGCAGCCAGGGATTCCTGGGTTTGCTGAGGTTGTACTAAAACCTTTTCCAATGTGTTCTGTGTCTCAGTGCATGAACCCATCAAAACTGAGGCTGGAGTGGTGTTTGGCCAAAGGTTGGACTGAAGGATCTTGGAGATCTCTTCTAAGCTTAATGATTCGATGGGTCTAAGTGATTGCAGCCTGTTTCAAAACCTGTTTAAGCTTCAAGCACCCTCCTCTCCTCTTCCTGGGTTTTCTTGGCCAGGTGGTGTCTTCCAGGTCTTAGACCTCATCCAAAATGCAAAGCTCATATCTGATGTGAAGGCAGCTCTGAGAGCTGCTGTACAAGCTGTTGGATCTTGTACAAGCCTTTCTGTGCTTAAAGGGGCTCTAAAAGAAAGGTGGTAACAAGTCTAGTGTGACAGGAAAAGCGATAATGGTTTTAAACATAAAAAAGGAAGATTTAGACTATATATAAGGAAAAAAATTTTAAGGTGAAGGTCGTGTAACGCTGGAACAGGTGGCAGATGTCCCAACCCTGGAAGTGTTCAAAGTCAAGCTGGACAGGGCTTGGAGAAACCTGGTCTGTTTGAAGATGTCCCTGCTCATTGCAGGAGGGTTGGGCTAAATGACCTTTAAAGGTCCTTTTCAATCCAAACCATTCTATCATTATGTGTTTTTGTAAAGTAACCTTCCTCCCATAATGTCTTATTATGATTTTCATAAATATAAAAATATATATTTGCTGTTTTTATAACTCATACGTTTTGGACAGAGGAAAAAATTCATAATAAATAGCCAATGAATTTTGACCCTTGGAAAACTCTCAGTGCTCTTGGGGCCTTTGCTACACCACTGAGATTTCTTGAGCTCAGTTCAATTCCCCCCTTCTCTGCAAGTGGCCAGAGCACCCATAAAGAGAAGACATAGATAAAACAATGAACTGACAAAAGAATCTTTGTTAGGGGTTGGCAGCAGCCACTTGGCTGAGGTTGGTGGTTTGTTGGCACGTCCTCTGATCTACCTGAGCAGCCATTTCCTTTGACTCACCTTGGATTTTTGGCAACTGAAGCGCTCCCATATATTAAGTAGCAAAAGTCCAACTGAATGACCTTAACAGAAAACTGCCAACAAAAGCACAAAAAAAAGTTTAATGGAATTAAGTCTAAATAAAATGATCTTGAAGTTTTAACACAGGCTTATCTATTGACATTGCCTCAGAGTTACAATAAAAGAACAAAGTCCTCGTTCTGCTCTTTGCAGAGCAGGCAAATTTATAAAATACAGCAAAAAGAATCTGAAAGGCGAAGTCTTCATATAATTTTTAATCCAGCATTGGAAAGTGAACATCACAGGTGCTGCTACTGAAGTGTGGAAACCATCATATAGGGAGTTTGGATCCCAACAAGGTCAAGCACAGGGCACATGTTCTTTATCCCATGTATGACAGAGGCAAGTGCTGTTATTATGTCCCATGGGTACATTTTCTTGGTCTCAGCACGAGTCTGCCATATATTTGGGATTATCTTCCTTGACAGAGGAGGGAGAAGTAGTTGGAAGGTGATTTTGGTGTTTTTGAAGGCTAAATACCACTTTGAATATTGTAACAGCACCAAATATCCTCTTTTCTCAGACAGAATATTGTGTGATGGGTGTATGGAATAACCTGTCTTAACCGCTCTCAGTATCGCATATATACATATATTAAAAGTTTACTTCCACTCTTCAGCTCCAGATATCCCATCTTTTTCCTCTTTTCCATGAGATGTGTCCCTCTTCTTACTGCTGTAAGACCATAAGCCTTTAGGGAAGTTGTACGAGGGTTGGCCAGTCACCATCTCCTGTGCTAGAACTCGGTGAACCAATGCAATGACTGGAAGGTAGATATTAAACAGGCAAAAGGACATGATTTTTAAAAGAAGATCTTGTTGTGCTTTAACTCCAACCTCAGCCCCACAGAGCCTCTCCCTTGCTCCTTCTCAGTGGGATGGAGAAGAGAATCAAAAAGGTAAAAGTGTGAAAATTCCTGAGTTGAACAAAAGAAAGTCCCACATTCCTCCTTCTCCCAGATTTTATTGCTGAGCACGACATCATTTGGTATGGAATAACATCATCCAGTACGGAATATCCCTTTGGCCACTTGGGATCAGCTGCCCCAGCTCTGTCCCCTCCCAGCTTCTCCTGCACCCCCAATCTTTCTGCTGGTGGGGCAGTCTGAGAAGCAAAAAAAGCCTTGCTGATGTGTAAGAGCAACACTGTTTTCATCCCAAATCCAAAACACAGCCCTGTACAAGCTGTGATGAGGAAAATTAACTCCATCCCTGCCCAAACCACTACAGCTGTAGATCTGGAAAGCTTCTTCAAGGGATTTCTTTGTTGCAAGATGGCAACACGAGTTCAAGCCAACTTTTGAGGTCGTATGAACCCTCAGAAAAGATTCCTGTTGCAGATCAATAAATGGGCAAGTTATAAATAATAACTTAATAAGAATAAATAATAAATAAAGAGACAAGCTCAGGTAAAAATGCTCAGAAAATGGGAGAAAATCAGATCTGTCTAGATCATCTCTACCTGCTCTGTTCTTACTCATTCCCAAACATTCATATTTACTTATTTTGGAGACAGGATGTGCTTGGCCTGAAGCTGCTCCTGCCCTTCTGTTCTCATGACTCCATCCCAAACTGATACAAACCTGTGTGAATACTGTGCCCTGATGAGGTAGTTGAAACTTAATCCAGTTTTGATGATTAATTTCAGTAGCAATAGTGGGGAACTGCTATTTGTTAATTTTCAGATTTCCCCATGCTGTTGCTTGGGAGATAAGGCAGTTGGAAACCAAATAATAAAACTTAAGATGAAGGGGTTATTACAGTCCTTCTAAGGACTTGGGGGAAATTATCCTACAAACAGATGGTACTCTGAAAAAGTGTTAGAAATACTTCAGAATAATTTGTCTGATTGACAAAAAGAATAAATAATAAAGAAATAGAGAGATAAAATTATGTGTGAGAGAGAAGAACCAATTTTTATAATCCCTCATGGAGCTGCAGCATTTCCAACTTCTTTCTGATTTTTGCTCTGCTCTCTTTCATTTGGGATCTCAGACCCCACTAACATTGGAAAAATTGCTGAAGTTTTTGAGACTATCAGGATCTTTGTTATCAGAACAGGGTGTTCTTAGTTTCCATCTGTAAATTCAGGCCTTAGGTTTGCCCTCTGTGTTTTCCTATGATCACCTTTTCCTTATTTACCTTATAATCACCTTTCCTTCCTCGACTGTTTCCTTGTACATGGCTGGATGAGTAGTCCGAGCCTCTGCTAAACTTGGCTTTCAGACTGAGACAATTTCCATCATCTCATGGGTGTGATGTCAAACTGCAGAGCAATCGCTGGTTTCTGCTGTGATCCTGGACTCCCTCATCTCCTACTCTCATTTTCATTAGATGAGAAGTGGATGAAGGAGGACAGACTTCTTCATCCATTCAGGGTGTACCAAGGATGGAACACAAACCAGTGAAACCACCTGACTGGAGACATTCCTCTCATATTGATCTTATAGTGGTAGAGGATTAGAAGGAAAAATCATGGAATTATGGAATGATCTGGGTTGGAAGGGTTTTTAAAGATCATCTCATTCCAAACCCATTTCTATGGGCAGGGACACCTTCCACTAGACCAGGTTGCTCAGACTGGATAAATAAATAAAGGAAATACTTGTTCTCACTCAGATTATAACAGGATGAATCTCAGGGAGATGTGTTTGACCTATTCCTTGGACAGTACTGTCTTACCTGCATAAACTGCAGGAGGATTGAAGGCCAAAGTCAAAACTCTTACTAATGACAAGAAATATCAAGGCCCAGAAATTGGACTCAAATATGAAACAAGATATGAGTGGTTTTTATCTGGGTTGGCTCAGTCAGGAGCAATCCTTTAGCCTTATGGAATCAGTGATGTGGGAAGGTTTTAGGCTGAAAGAAAGTAAAACTAAATCAGATATTAGGAAAAAATCTTTCCTCCGACGGTAGAGAGACAATTGAAATTTTCCAAAGAAGCTGTGACTGCCCCATCCCTGGAAGTGTTCAAAACCGGGTTGGATGGGGCTTTGAACAACTTGGTCTAGTGGAAGGTGTCCCTGTCCATGGCAGGGGAGTTGAAAATAAGACAGTCTTGAAGTCCATTTCCACCCCAAACCATTCTATGATTCTATGAGGTTCTTTCCCTCACTGGATGCTGCTGCTGAACTCCCTTTCCTTCTGTTTAACCTTAATTTTATTTCTCCTTCTTTCCATGTTTCCTGGCTGAGATCACTTCCTCTACCCCAACACTCCCAGCTCAAGAGGAGAAGATGAACATGCACATCTCTCCCATCTCCAGATGTCATAGACAATTACTTCCCTGGGCAAACAATGTCCACCTTTAATCAATTTCCACTAAATTAATTTCTACAAGTGTTGCATTATTACCAAGGAGGGAGATGAACAAAGGCAGCGAAGACAGACAGAAAATCCCAGGACACCAGTGCCTTGCTCCGAGAGGCAAACATAATTAATTGCAGTGCTTTAATTTCTGCCCCTTCTGTTGCTCCCATGTCAAAACCCACGTGCTTTAACTGTCTTGTTAATTAGTTCTGTGGTAGCAAATGGAGACTCCATGATTGTTAAAGGCATAAAATTGCAACAGCAAAATCCTTGTGCCCTGGACCAGCTGACAGTTACCTGCTGTATTTAAGCAGGTCTATCCAGAATGCAGATGTCTGAGGAGAATAAACATAACAGGGGCCAGGACTCACTTGGGTTCCTGTCATCACTCATGAATCATGACCTGATGTCATCGCAGAACAACACGAGGGGAACTTTCCCATTGCTGACCTGCCATTGATTTAAGTGTTTCCCAAATCCGTGTGGACTGGGTGGAGCAAAGGAGCAAGACCAATATATGGAAATAAGAAGATTTGCACGTTTCTTAATTAACTCCACAGCTGAGGGATTCACCTAAAGCTCCCTTTGAATCCCCTTCAGTTCACAGCACACATGACAAAGCACCCCAGTGACAGGACAAGGGGGAGTGGCTTTAAGATAAAGGAGGGCAGATTTAAATCAGATATTAAGAAGAAATTGTCCCCTGTGAGGGTGGGCAGGCCCTGGCACAAGTTGCCCAGAGAAGCAGTGGCTGCCCCATCCCTGGAAGTGTCCAAGGCCAGGTTGGACAGGGCTTGGAGCAACCTGGGCTAGTGAAAGGTTTCCCTGCCCATGGCAGGGGGGTGGAACAAGATGATCTTTGAGGTCCCTTCCAACCCAAATCATTCTCTGATTCTATGAAACAGGAATGGAATTTCTGCAATTCTCTTTATCCTCACCATAACCTCACGAGCTGGAGAAATCTCACTTTTATTAATGTCTGGGGAACCGGGACAGCAAACTTTTCATTTTGTTTTGACACTGTTCTTACAAAGATTCTCTGACAAGGCAATAAACTGAATCTATGCCCCGTTTGCTCTTGATGCCTGTGAAATATTTTCAGAGGCAAGGCTGGACAGGGCTTAGAGCAGCCTGGTCTAGTGGAAGGTGTCCCTCCCATGGCACGGCTGTTGGAATGAGATGATCTTCAAGGTCCCTTCCAATCCAAACCATTCTGCGGTTCTTTAATTTATAAATCCAAATCCGTTGATCCTCCACACTGGAGGAGCCATTCACAACAACATCCTCTCTTAAGCACAGGCAAATGAAGCTAAAAATTGTTTGGGGTGACAACGACCAGCTGAATTTTTGCTTTAATTCCAGAGGCTTCTGCACTGACAAGACAAGAGCACTTGCTAGGATATTAATATATTTTCCTAAAGTATAAGTTTAATTAGAAAAGCTGAGCTGGCTTACACGGTATGAAAAGGGAACCTTCACCAGTTCCTGTATTTATGAGGGTACAGGAAAATAAACTGAGGATCTTATTCACACTTTTTAATATCTCTGCTTTTCATGCAACCCACTGATCATTCTTCAAATAGAAATATAATTGCAAAAAGAGCAGCCTCTTTCTATTTTCATAGTGATGATGGAGTAAAAGCCAGAGGATTTTTAAGGCACCCTATACAGAGATCCTACAGGCTTTTTCCTGGTGAACTCTCCCATCAGTATGGAAATGAAAACTTTAAATTCATTTTGTTCTCACAATGGGAAAAAGTCAGTCTCATGGCATTGGGGCTTTATGAAGTATGCAAAGATTTACTACCCTAAAGCAAAACTGGAGTGATATTCTGTATGTTCCAAGAATAAAACATCCCCTTGGAAATGAGCAATTCAGCCCTTTGAGAAGCTGAGTGAGGGCAGGAGGTATCATATGGAAATCTAATATTGCAGTAAACCGTGGAGAAAATACCAGTGCCATCTATTGGCATGAAAATAGAAAGGTAGAGAAGCTCATCTGCCTGGATCCAGAGGAGAGAGGAGGCTGTTTGTTTTAATCACGTCAAGTTAAGATATTTGCAAATATGCAGTTTTATGTTTAGTCTTTTTAATGATGTTGTATTTTGGGTAAATATGTTGACTTTCAAATTAATCACCGTTGTAATCAAGCA
This sequence comes from Sclerurus mexicanus, assembly GCA_013396755.1. Lineage (NCBI taxonomy): Eukaryota > Metazoa > Chordata > Aves > Passeriformes > Furnariidae > Sclerurus > Sclerurus mexicanus. Next base: position 534,440 of record VWZF01002253.1, on the reverse strand, counting down.
GCAGTGAAAGATGGGGATTTGCCTGTAATGGGAATTAGGAGTCACTGCTGAGTGGATAAATGCTGGCAAACTGTCTAATGCTCTTAAGCAGGTTTGCAGTGTCATCACAGGCTGCATCCAGGCTAGTGAACAGGTTTAAATCCCCATGGAATAAAAGGTGGAAGAATCCTTAGTTCCTAGATCTTTCCTGCCTTCCCTGATGAGCTGCAACTGGAAAATATTTTCCTGCCCATGCCAGGACTGGAGAAAAGAGGGATTTCCTTTCCCAGCGAGTCAGCAGGAGGCAGCCAGCCAAGATGGGCATCTGGCAGTGGAATTCAAAGATCTCTTTTTGGGATCAGGAAAACTGGATTAGAATCAAATGGTCTTCTACTTCTCAAATTCACATTAACCTCTCTCCCTGCATTCTCACTTGTTAACAGAGCAAATCAAATTTCATGGACTCGGATCATCATTTGGCAAATCAGGACCTTCCCAAGCCAGCATGAAGGACCCTGTTTAGGTTATGGGAATGTTTAGCTCTCTGCCTTTGGAACACCAACCCATGGATCTGCCCTCATAACCCACCTCAAAATGCAAGCAGGATAAGAGGCAATAAATGAATGATGTATTTCACACTGTGTTCAGGCTGTAATTTGAATCCATGATGGGATGTCCCTGCAACCACTCAGTTATTTCAGGAAGTTTCAGGTCTGCAAATAATTCCTTTCTGCAGGAAAAAAAACCCCAATGTTTGATATCAAAATCCTTAAACTAAATTTTAAAAAATAAGTTAAATTGAATTAAAATTTTAAAAAGTTAAAGCTTCAAGGGACTTTGGGACATAGCATGGAGCACTGAGCTCATCCATGTTTTTATATGGAGCCACTACATTCTGATGGAGACAGAACTTAATTTTTAAGAGAGGCTTAGAGGGAAAAATCCTGAGCAGTGCTGAACATCTTTCCCCTACACATCCTTTTCCATTGAAAACCTGTGAGAAAGTTTGTGAGAACAGTGAGTGTCTCCCTCGTTTTGTTCTTTCAATATTGACATTATTGTAAAACTTACGTGAGGGGAGGGAGAAGCTCTTCGTCAGGACTTTGGGAAGGGGCAATCAGGTTTTCTGAAACTCGTAATGATCACTGGAGTCATCTTGAACAAGTCTGAGCCCTCCTTTCCCAGCCCCAAAACGGTTGCAGTAATAACTCACTTTGCAGGAGTGATGTGAGGTTTGCTGTTCTTTGCTCCGTGCTTTGCCGGAGGGCTCGATGGAAGGACAAAGATTTGTATCCACCAAAATGCTGTGACATTTTCCCACTGTTTAAACACCCTCTCTTAGGTACTGCAAGTTCAGTGCCTGCTTAAAGAAAACTTTAAAATGAGTCTTACAGGGTTATTTGAGCACCTTCCACCCATCCTCTTGATTCCTGTGGTCCAGGACCACCGTTCTGGTCTATGTCTCATTGTGCCTCAATCCCTGCAAATTCAGGGGGAATTATTCCCACTTCCCCAGTGAGCAGAGGCACAAGAAGAGGATCCAACCACCAACCACATCAACACACAAACCCACTCTCTTTTACATCCTGTGGCCAAAACTCTGCATCCAGCTAAAGAAGTCTGGAGGTTTTCCTCTCTGGCAGGCACTTCTTTTTGTCCTATCAATCCTCTTAATCTTTTCAATCTTTTTCAGAACTGATGGCACTACATCACTCTCCAGAGCTGCAAATAAATAGCCTTAAAGACAAAGGATGTATGACATAAAGAAGTGTGTGAGTCCTTGCCTGAGTAGAAAGATGTAACTCAGAGTGAATGAAGAAAATAAAACATGTCAGCCGAAAAAAAGCCCTGGCAAAACAAAGAATTTTTAAAATAAATCAGGTGCAGAAAATGATGTTCAAAATCTTCTCCTCCATGGGAATCCTCAACAAGGATCATAGAATGGTTTGGGTTGGAAAGGATCTTAAAGATCATCTAATTACAACCCTTCTGCTGTGGGCAGAGACCCCTTCCACTGTCCCAGGTGCTCCAAGCCCAGTCCAATCTGGTCTTGGGCACTTCCAGGGATGGGGCAGCCACAGCTTCTCTGGGAAACCTGTGCCAGGGCCTGCCCACCCTCCCAGGGAAGAATTTCTTCCTAATGTCTAATCTAAAGTTACTCTCTCAGTTTGAAACGATTCCTCCTTGTCCTGTCACTCCAGGCTCATGTAAATCATCTCTCTCCGTCTTTCCTGTGGGTTCCCTTCAGGTATTCGAAGGTCTGAGTTGAGTCAAATGTTTCATCTTTAACCATTCCATCTACATAACAAAAAAAAAAAGAAGTAGTTGAGAAGATGTCTCAGGACTGTCCACCCACCTACTGAGCTCTAAGCTTACGAGACCATCACATGGATGAGTCCATCACCTTCCATGGCTGCACTTTTGCAGCTCCAAATGAAATATCACCATTTCTCTGCAGCCTTTTTATGAGTCACAGACAGAACGGCTCAGTGTCAGCTTCACCTTCCTTCATTCTGCCCCACACCCAGGTCCAATTTTGGCTTTCACTATGCTTGAAGACATTTTGAATGTGCTGGCTTTGCCCAGAGCCAGGAGCTGTTTGAGCAGTGTCTTCTGCCTGCATTTCTCTTCCCAGTGAGCCAGTCTTGCTCTTAACTCCAGCCAATGCACAGACTCTGTGAATGAGAGAGATGTTTTGGCTTGATGGACCCAAGCTGAGCTTTAAATAAATGTGGCAAGAGAAATAAATCCTTCTGTGGGGTACAGGTAGCAAGCAACCTTCTACAGTGTGATAGACAAAGGCAAGAACTTGTGATGGGGAGTTCTAGAGACCAAGGTGACAATGCAGGCAGAGTTACTTCTGTATTAACTGTGAAAAGAGAAGAAGAACTATATTCCAGAAAAATAGATCAGAAGGGTGCGGGTAATCAAAACCCACATGGAAATCAGAGGTAAACAAGGCTGTTGGAGTGGAGAAGGCATGGCCAGGCAGTGAGGGCAAATAAGCATGGTTGGTGTGAACCTCCTCTGTTGTACTCACCATTGAGCATTGCCTGCAAGAACCTTCAGCACGGAAGGGGCAGGAACAAGCCCACATACCATAGATGTGCTGAGAGAAGGAGGAGGAAGAGGGCAGTGGAGCACTGGAATGGACTGCCCAGGGAGGTGGTGAAGTCATCGTCCATGGAGGTGTTCAAGAAATGACTGGATGTGGCCCTGTCATGAATTGGGACCATGGCATGAAGGCCACAAAGCCTTTCCTGTGCATGGTGACCTTTTCCTCTGGAAGCTGGATGGTATAAAGGAGAGCTACAGAGGTGATGGAGCCACCCCTTGAACTGGGGAAAAGTAGAATAATAGAATCCTACAATTGTTAAGGGTGGAAAAGACCTTTAAGTCATCAAATTCAACCATCAGCGTAGCGCCACCATCACGTTCATCATTAAACCACGTCCTCAAGTACCACATCCATGTGTTTTTTGAGCACTCCCAGGGATGGTGACTCCACCACTTCCTTGTGCAGTGTGGAGACATCTTNTGGGCAGCCTGTTCTAATGCTTTACAACCATTTCCGTGGAGACATCTCTCCTAATATCTGATCTTAACCTGTCCTGGCACAACTTGAGGCTGTTTCCACCGGTACCTTGAGCCTGGCTGAAACAGTGTTTTGTCTTTGTCAACCAAGGCAGCTGCCACTGGGACTGTTCATGAGTAGAATTTCTTGAAGAAATGTAGTTTCTTCCCTGCAACTCTTCCCCCAGAGCAGGTTGCACATCTGGTGTGGTAAGAAAGCAGGCAGAAAATATTTTGAGAGTGGTGAGGCCCCGGCACAAGTTGCCAAGAGAAGCTGTCATGCCCCATCCATGGAAGTGTTCAAGGTCAGGTTGGATGAGGCTTTGAGCAACCTGGTCTAGTGGGAAGGTGTCTAAGGGTTTTTGGGGGGGGGCTAAGGTTTTGGAACTAAATAATCTTGAAAAGCCCCTTTCAACCCAAACCATTCTATGATTCTTCTAAAAGATGAAAAATGCCCTGGAACAAAACATCTGTGAGATATGTAGATGAGTATTCTGGGAATACATAGTTAGAATAACTATGGGACTTTGGGAATCCAAGTTAGCATAACTTCAGACCACCAAATTCTGTGTCTGAAGAACCTCCCGTGTTGCAAATCAGCTTTTTCTCACCTCTGTTTTGGTTTCTTGTTTGGTGCCTTGGTCTCTTATCTCCCCCTCAGTCTGCCCTCCATCCCTCTTCCATCCCTGTTTGCACACCTCCCTTCCCATGGTCTCCATGCCTGGGGAGCACCCAAACAGGAATTATTGCTGAAGGCAGCTAGAGTCCAGATTACCAGTGTTTGCACACAGATGCCTAAGTGACCTTTGGAAATCTGTGGACATGAATTTTCTATCTCATTTCCCACAGGAAAATATTTACATGTTGTTGAACGGGCTGAGCTTGTTGTTACCGTGTTGTTATTGTGGCTTACAAAACATTTCCAGGAAAGAGAACAATAATAATAACAACAACAAACACCAGCATTTGTTGGAATTGAAGCCTGGGAGATCAGTCGTGGGTGCCTGGGGCACCAACAAAGTACAGCATGAGAGGGTGCCTGTGGCATTCACTTCCCACTCACAGTCCCTCTCTGCTGCCTTCTCCACCCCAGTTGTGGTAATTTATTCACACACCTTGAGAAAATAAGACTAAACCTCCTAGCAGTGTGTGAATATCCAGTTTTAAACAAGGCAGCTGATAACATTCTGAAAAAAAAAAGAGGTTACTGATAAGCAACAGTCCTTAATTTATACATGAGAGTGAGATTTATAATGTGAGTAGAGGTGGAAGAGAGGAAGGCAGGGTGACCTTTGTCTTTCCAGCACCATAAAATTTCACATTCACAAGACCAAAAGTGGCCTGAACACCATCAATTTTTTTCTGTCCTCTTTTTCACATTGGTTTCTGTCAGATGTTAGAAGAGGGAGAGATAACACCAAAGTGGGGAAAAAAGAGATGAAAAACAACACATTCAGTGACCCTCCATCTGTGCTCTTGACAAGATCTCTCAGCTCAGTGTGTGTTTGTTTGGTTGTATGAGTGGTGAGAGGGAAAGACTGGGAAGAGTTTTTCTGGATATACCAAAAAAGGATACGACTTTCATTATTAGCTTGAATTTGAGATTAACATGTGAAACAGAGGGTTTGAATCATGGAATCAGTTGGGTTGGAAAAGACCTCTGAAATCACCAAGTCCAACCTATGACTGAACACCACCTTATCAACCAGCCCAAAGCACGGATTGCCATGTCCAGCTGTTTTCTAAACACCTCCAGAGTTGGAGACTCCACCACCTCCCTGAGCAGCTCAGTCCAATGTCTAACCACCCTTTCTGTGAAGAAATTCCTCCCAATGTCCAGCCTAACCCACCCTGGTGAGACCGTGAAGGTACAGAGATCTTCCAGTGAGGTGGCTGTAAAAGCTACCAGTGGGTGCTGACCCATTTTCCCAGTATTGTTTAGGATTTTCTTTGCTTTACTCCCATCTGAGAGCAGGTTTGGGGTCTCATCTTTACGTCTTTATATATCTTTATGTTCTGCATTGTGAATACAGAGCATTGTGAACTCCTGGAGCTGCCAGATGCTGCTATATTACAGGTATCAAATATCTACTAGTTAATCAATAATTGCTCTATTTTTAGCATCTATCATTTAGTAATACCATGGAACTGATCTGGAGACTTTGAGGCTGTAGCACCTTTCAGATGAGGGAAGTCTGTGTTACAACACTGAAGCAGTTGCTACAGTGGATATTCCCTGATACTGCTGCTCACTTCATTTCCTTTTCTGGTACATAGAAAATGTATATTTTAGCATAATTTAAATAAAGCAAAAGACATCTTTAGACACTAAACACAACAGTTTGAGAAAACAAGTTAATAAACTACAAAGTCATTCAGGACAACTCAGTTTCCGAAAAAGTGGGGTCCTGCTTGAGTGGGTCCCATCTGCAGTAGAAGAATCATAAATTGCACAGATTTCCCCGTATGTCAAAGCATAAATTACTGTCACACAGTTCTGAGCCTCCTGCTTTATCCAGCTGCTGCTCTGCCCTGGGAATGAAAGACAAGATGGGCCACAGTTGTCAGAGGGTGGTTTTTGACCAATCTGGCCCAGCTCCTGTGTCTGACGGGTTTCCATGTCCCCTGAAAGTGGTTAAGTGTTGGAACAAGTTCCCCAGGGAACTGGGGAAGTGCTCAAAAATCAAGTAGATGTGGTTCTTTGGGATATAGTTTAGTGGGAATGGTGAAATACTTGATGATCTTGGAGGTCTTTTCCAACCCTAACGATTCAGTGAATAGAGGTTATTTATTGAATCCCCTAAAAGTAAGTATAGATCAGTTCCTGGGATCATTCCTCTCCCTCTGCTCATGCAGTTCACCCAAAGTAGGTGTACCCCAACCAGCCATCCCACCAGCTTCAGCATTCAGTGTGGCAAAAGTGGCCTCAAATCACTGTGATTCGTCCCTGAGAGCTATTTAGGGGGACTCTTCCAGCTGCTGGTTGAAGATCACAAAGGGTTTATTGCCACCACGCTCATCACTTATGATTTCTGCCCCATGGGTTGATCTTTCCAGCAGGGTTACGGATGAAAAACAGGGTCATGGATAGTCCAGAGAGGTGCTTGCTGATATCCAGGGTCCTCCCCTAGAGTTCCTGGTATTCCTGTGGTCCTCCCCAGTGACAAGGAACTGGCTCATTCCTCTCTCCCTATAGGTAATCCAAAAATTAATTAATACCTACAGGAAATGTGATAAGAATGTTCCTTTCTGAAGGAACATGAAGGTCCCATCACACTCAAATTGCAAAAGCAGGAACTGCCTGAAGGGGTCTGAAAACCCTCTTTTGTCCTGCTTTTCACAGGTATAAAATCAACATCCAAATTGCTCATAAATGAGCCAGGCAAGGAGGTTATGGGCTTCTGGAATGTCATGAACAGCCATGAGAAGAAGAGGGTTTTTTCCTTTATTTCTTGCAAGGCTGTGGAGTGATTGGACAAGGGGGTAATGGGTTTAAATTGAGTGAGAGTGTGGTTAGACCAGATACAGAGAAGAAATTCTTCCCTGTGAGGGTGGTAAGTCACTGAAACAGGTTGTTTGGAGAAGTTGTGGCTGAGCCATCCCTGGAAGTGTCCAAGCCCATCATAGATGGGCCTTGGAGCAATCTGGGATAGTGGAAGGTGTTCCTGCCCATGGGCATTGGATGCAGATTATCTTGAAGGTCCCTTCCAACTCAGACCATTCTAGGATTCTATGAGTGTGTGACCCAGAAGAGAGAAGGCAGACTGAGGGTGTCTGGGGTCAGCTAAGGCACACAATGTGTCCACATTCAGGGCAGAGCTGTGGGTAAACTCAGCTGCTCTTCTCTACGTAGAAACTGGAGAGATGGACACTGAATGTGCTTAAGATGCACTAAGTCTGGGTTTGAACAGGATATTCTGCCTAAATTATGCAGATTCCTCAGGTACTTTAATAAATTAAAGCAGGAACAGCAGCCTTTGGAGGTTGTTCACATCTGAGACCTTAAATAAGATAAGGATCTATCCCATGTATCACACCCAGTGAGTGATATAAAAGGCACAAGAAGAGCAATCAAAAGAGAAAACAATAAACCCCATATTTTATTTATCTATGCCTTCAAATATTTAAAATTAAGCCAAATCCCCAGATTTGAGGCTTGACTCCTTCCTATTCACAAAGAAAGATGAAACAGTTTTCATTTCCCATTGAAAGGCACCTACTTACAACTAAAGATCAGATTAAATGGGTGTGTGACACTTTCAGCCTCTCCAGAGGAATTAAGTGGGGCAATCACCATCCCTGTTATCAAATGCAACCATGCATCTTGCATGAGCTGAATGCCTCTTTCCAGCTTGGTGGAAGTACCTAAATAGGGCACAGGAAAAGTTTCACCTGGGGAAGGGTTGATGGACGTGGCCCCAGGTTGTTTCCTTGCACTACCTGTGGTGGTGCAGCCAAATCATCTGGAAGGTGAAGGGCACCTGCAGCTCCCTGACCAAGAAAGGCTGGAATTGGGGTGTAATCCCGATCCCTGCTGGCTTGCCTCAGGGTCCAGAAGCAGCAGAGCACTTCAAAATCCCCATTTTGCTTTGAAGTTTTACCTGGGAGGGTCTACAACAACAATTTGGCTTTCTGAAACCGAAACTTTTCTGTTTCCCTGGGTTATAACTGAGCCCAGCAACAAACAACAGAAAAGCCACATGAGACCTGGCTGTTGCACTATTTTCGTGCTGTACTGTCATCCCTTCGCTCTTTCACTGCCACAAGGGAGTTTCCCTCTCAGCGATCAAAAAGGGGAACACCACCCTCATCATGGTGGATAACACTTCATGCTGCTTGGTCCTCAGGAGGTGACAATCCTTGTCCCATCACCAGTCTCAGAGATGACCCCACCCTTAGGATGCAGAGGACCTCTTTGATCTTATTCCTGTGGTCTGTGCCAGGGAAACACAAACACAGAGGATGTCTGGTTGGCCTCCAGCCCACTTCAGATGGCAGGACACATATGGAAGTGAGGGTGACCATACTGAACGCTGCAGCAGAGCTGCTCTCCTTAATTGCACCATCTGCTCCAGTGCCTTCCAAGCATCAGTACCCCCTTTCCTTGCTCAATGCACAGGGTCAATCTTTGAGCTCTGCTTGGGCAACTCGAGTTTTTCTGGTCCAGACACACCTGGAAGACTGGCAAAGCTGGGAACACATGGATTGGATGGGTTGGCAGCCCGGGGTTAACAAACAGGGTACATCTGGAGATCATCCAGTCCAACATGTCTCAGGCAGGGTCACCCAGAGCAGGTGACACAGGAACAATTCCAGGTGGGTTTTGAATGTTTTCAGAGAGGACAACTCCATGACCGCTCTGAGCAGCTGTTCCAGTGCTTTGCCACCCTCAACATAAAGAAGACCTTCCTCATGTTGAGGTGGAACTTCTTGTTTTTTAGTTTATGGTCATTGCTCCTCGTCCTGTCACTGGGCACCACTGAAAACAGTCTGGCGCCGTCTTCTTGACATCAAGATATTTCTACAACACACCCATGAAGAAAGAGCTCGGGGATATGATTTCAGGCACTTATCCCAGTTCTGTCAATCCAAAGGGTAGGAATGAGTGGCCTTGCTCAATTTACTGTGTCTTGATGATCTCCAAAGGCTTAAAAGAGTATATGCGCTTTTTTTTTAACTCAGGGAGCTTTCATTTTCCCCTCACAACTCTATATTTTAGTTTCATAGAATCACAGAATGGTTTGGGTTGGAAGGGACCTTAAAGATCACCTAGTTCCAAACCCCCCACCATGGACAGTGACGCCACCACTCTAATTTCATAGAGAACAGGAAAAGATGGCATCTAACCAGAAACCTTTTCAAGGGGAACTCTTTTGCTGGAGTCTTCTTCTACATCTTTCCTCTTTCCCCTGAAGAAATGTTTAGGTCAACAGCCCTATAGCTTCTTTAGGCCTTCACAGAGACCCTGAGAGCCCATCCCATCCTCACATCATGGGCAGGAAACCTTCCACTAGACCAGGTTGCTCACAAATTCATCCAGCCTGATCTTGGTCACATTAAAAAGTCAAGGCAAAATCATGCCCAAGATGTTCCCAAACTTCTGTTCCTGTTTCTGGTTCTTTAAGGTCTGACATATCCTAGGACTTTCTCCACGTTTCAGATATTACCAATCACCTGCTTTGTCCTCACATCCTTTCTTCCCCTTTTTAACATCTTCCATCAGTCTCTTTTCTGAGTTGAAGCTCCTGCTGTTTGCATTTCCCAAGGCTGCTCACCCTGCAAGTCACATCTTTGCACCAATCCCTACAAACACCTGTAACTGCTTTGTATCCTCTGGTAAACAAATATTTGTTTTCCTTAAAAACCCTGACGACCTGGTCTAGTGGAAGTTGTCCCTGCCCATGGCAGGGGGTTGGAACTGGATGGTCTCTAAGGTCCCTTCCAACCCCAACCCTTGTGTGGTTCTGTGACCTATGACATTGCAGTTTCTCCCCATATTTACATCACAGATCTTGGAAATGGCTCTTCCTGAGGATAAACTCCTCTCATAATGGGCTTAAACACAGATTATTGGTCACTCACCTTAGTAGAGCAGGGAATATTGTAATCTCTGTTGAATTTCTATTGATAGCACAAGGGGGAATGGTTTTAAGGTGAAGAAATATAGGTTTAGATTAGATTTTAGGAAGAAATTCTTCACTGAGGAGGTGGTGAGGCCCTGGCACAGGTTGCCCAGAGAAGCTGTGGCTGCCCCATCCCTGAAAGTGTTCAAGGCCAGGTTGGACAGGGCTTGGATAGTGGAAGGTAAAAGGTGTCCCTTCCCATGGCAGGGTTGGATGAGATGATCTCTAAGGTCCCCTCCAACCCAAACCATTCTATAATTCCATGATTCTATAAATGCATGCAGAATGACCCAAAAGCCTCCACCACATGAAGCTTTCAAATCAGGTCCTTGATAAAAAAGATGCCAGATGTTGGTAGACAATTAGAGAGCACAATAAAAACTCAAGCACGTTGGTCAGTCATGAACCACCCTTCTGAGACATCAACTGCTGGTTCTGCTGGAAAGTCCCCTTCCCTGTGGGGAACAATGAACTCTTCCAATTTCATACACTTGAAAAATCTCAAGCAGAGGCTGAATTTACTTGTATAATTCTCCTTGTTTCCAATTCACTTTTCTTTCAAGGTCCCATCAAAGGCAAGTAATTTTGGGGGAAATATGTTTTAAAAGGTGCTTTAATACCTTCAGTACAGACTGCCTAAGGCACACCGTGAATGGAGCAACTATAATGCTCATTTTAAGATGCAAGTTAAGGAATATTTACTGGCTGTTACAAGCTGTCTATGCCAAGGTGACACTTGTCTGTTTTGTTCCAACATGACACTCGTTGCCTTTCCTTGTTTCCACCTTTTCATCACAGCTACTCGCTGGAAATGTCAGGTATCTTCTTTTGTTGAAGGTGTTAGTCAGAATTTGATTAAAGTGCTCATATTGTTTACAGCAAGTGTTTTGCCAGATTTTATTCCTGAAAATGAAGATTTCAGCTCGTAGCAAAGGCTTGGTCTGCCTTGGTACAGATCGTATGCAGTCAGCCTAAGATTTTTAGGCATCTACATGTTAAGGCAGCTCCCAGCCAGCTGGTCCTGCTGAAAAACAGGTTCACAAATATTTATATGGAAGATGGAAAGCCGAGAGATCTTGCTGTCCATTTTGTCAGGTAGTTCAGCTTGTTACAGTCAACACTTAATCCTAATAGATTTTTGTTACAGTTCAGTGTAAACATCTTGAGAAACCTTAATGACTTGCATGGAGCCCAGGAGGAGAACAGATTGCAGGTTGGATTGGTTTGGGGAGGCACCAGTCTGTTCACTACCAAAGGGAAGCTCTTCAAGAAGCTCCATAAATAGTTCCTTTCATGAAGAATTTCAGTTTCAGAAGAGCAGAATAGCAGCACAAACCACCAGTGTCTCCAGTCAGCAGGAAAATATCCCACAGGCTGAGAGATCTCTATTTTTACTTTAATATTGCTTTCACTGAAGGCCATTCCCCTTGTGCTGACCTCCAAACTCCTAGTTCCTGGGAGTTTGGAGGACCAGAGATATAAAATGAGTTCAAACTTATCCAGGAATTATCAGCCTGCAGGCCTGAAGTTTATTCCCCAGAATCAGAAAAGAGAAAACTCCAGCTGTCTGCACGGTATCTGCTTACATCCACTCCTCTTATTAGAATCATAGACTCATTGAGGTTAGAAAAGACCTTCAAGGTCATCAAGTCCAACCTTTGACCAAAAATCCAACCTTCAGTTGAGGGCTGAACTGTCTCTTCCCATCCTGGAAAGGTAACACCTGCAGAAACACGTAAATCCAACTGGATTTTAGGAGAGGGTTAAAAGGATTCAATAGGGGCAAGACACCAAATGCTGAGAAACATCAGTGTAGAGAAGCATAACTGAAGATTTTCAAGTCATTCTACTGGTTATCCCAGTAGACAAGAGAGACCTGTAAAACAAAAACAAAACAAAAAAAAAACCAAACAAACAAAAAAAAACCCCAACAAAAAAAGATCCTGAACACTTTTAAAGTAGATTTTACTTCATTTACCCGCCTTTGGAATCGTTTCTTTTGACCAGAGCTCCCAGAATAACCTTTGTAACTTAATTTTCAAATGCTGCTTTTACCCACATGATGAATTTGGCCCAGTGAACCCAAAAATTCTCCCTTTTAAACCAAGACCTGTTATTGCCTCCCTTTCCCCATTCAATATTGCAGGTGGGGAGGTGGAGGAAGGAGTCTGACCACACATCAGCCACTTGAATTTTGAAGGACAACACAGTTCAGCCAAAACACAGGGTCCTGTTCCTGTCAAATCAGCCCAGGATGATCCTTCCTTCTCAGGTCCTCTTTTTGCTGCAGAAGGTGGCAGCCCTGTGGCTGCATTCCTTGGGAAATAAGGGGCTTTGGAGCAAGATAACCACTAAATAAAGCAGATTTTTAGCACACTTTCAAATGGAGCAGCTCCAGCTATTGGCAGCCGCAATTATTTAATGAAGCAAGGAGTTTCTATTGATTTTGTGACTCCAGATGGAAATTAAAAGGCCTGTTATAATTAGCTCTAAACTCTCCCATTTATTATTGAGCTGAGCCATGCCAGGAAGAATCTTTGTGGTTGGAAATGATGGTGTGGCTGCATCTCGTATTCTGTGTGTTGATAATTCAGGTTCAAATTCACATCAGGGTGTCTGTGTGGGGCGGAGGAATCGTTTTGTAACTTTGCCAAATGCCCTTATGTCAGGAGCAGCTGCCTCATGTGAGGAAATGGAGAAGAGAAGGTTCCAGAGACACCTTTCAAGAAGAAACTTTCAATACCTAAAGGGGCTCTAAGAGCACCAGGAAGGGACTTTTTACAAGACTATGCAGTGATAGAACAAGGGCAATGCCTTTGAAATGAAAGAGAGTGGGATTAGGCTAAATTTGAGGGAAAAATCCTTCACTGTGAGCATGATGAGTGCACTGGAACAGGCTGGTTTTGTGGCACCTCTCTCACTGAAAGGGATTCACATGTTAGGCCTGGATTCTTCAGAGACGTGTTTAAGGGGGAAAAATATTCACAAAATCCAAGGTGGTTGTGTAAACTCTCACTAGTGGAGATGAAGATGGTCCTTCAGATGAAGATACATGGAAACACCCTCCTTGGCTGCTCTGAATGACCCCTGGCTTTGTTGTCTCTTGCCATTAGCAATGCCAGACTTACAAATTAGGAAGGATCTGCAAAGGGAGAGCTCTATATCTCTTCATTGTCTAGGCAGGGGACTTTAACCTTATCCACTTCTAGAACATGCTGGTAAAATTGCCAGTGTAACAGCTGGCGTTTCAAATAGGATTTGAGAGGGTGTAGGAGAGGCCAAGGATAGGTCTGAGGTGGTGTGAACTGGATCTGAATCTCAATGAGCAGTGAAACAGAAGGAAACATGGAAAAGCCTAGAGTGGGATTCATGTTGTGATAAATCAGGTCTTCAGGACGTGGGAATAATTGAATATGTAGGCAAAGGCTCTTCCTTGACAATGAATTACTTAGGATTCTTATAGAGATGTTTAAAGCTCTTTATTCCAAAATTTCTAGCTGGAAAGGATGTCTGGAAGTTCCTCAGCCAGCCTCTGACTTGAGGCAGAAGAGCCAGTGCTGGGTCAGGTCAGACATGGCTTTGTTTAGTCAAATCCTTAAGGTCTCCAAGAAATGAGTTTTCACAAGGTCTCTGAGTGGCCTGTTCCACTGCTGCCTTATCCCTCTTGGGAAAGAAATTCCCTCTCCCATCAAAATCCATCTTGAATCTTACCATTGTAGAATTAGAGGTTTCTCGTCCTCTCTGGAGTGGAAGGGTTGACATTTTTAAACCACCTTTAGTCTGTTTCTGATGCCCTAAGAAGGAGAACAGTTGTAAAGCTCTAAGTGCCATTAATATCTCTCATGATACGAAGGTCAAGTTTTATCAATCTGTTGTCAGACAGCTGCAGTGGTAGAAGCCAATCAAGCAGAGAGAATGTGTGAATTAAATCATGTGCTAGAAAAGTTAATTAAAAAAGGGAGAAGGGAAGGGAGAAAAGATCCTCCCCACGTGTTAGTGTGTGTCCATCAGATAGCAGGAAGGGTCTAATGAACAGAGGAGTGAGGTGGGAGGGAATCAGGACACCTTGACCTAAGAAAGAGGCACAGTTTGGTGTCAAAATCATCTTTTGTAACAGGAAGAAGAAGACGTAGATGTAAGAAATCTTTAAGGCATGTTTATAGTCGTGTGAGCTAATTATCCAGCCTCAGGAAATAACTGAGCTACTGGGGTATCAAATAATAAAAAAAAATTTGAATTATTGATAAATACATCTTTACATCCACGAGCATTGTGGCAACATCTTCTTAGGGAAGAAAATTGGAAATCACAGAGTGCACCACGCAATGAGAGAGAAAGAAGAAAAGAGCAATTATGCAGATGCAATTTAATACTGAACTCTACTTAATCACTTGGGTTTTTGTGCTTGTATAAATGCTGAAGAATTCTGACATTATACTCTGAGATTAGGTTATGATTAATGTGGGGAAGAAGTTATTTAGTTAAATTTACATGTGATTTACACATCCACATGAGAGATTCCTTGGGGATCTGAAAAGTGACACTTTTCTGGACAGCACAGGAACCATCTCAGATGTTGGGGAGGTGAATCAGGTGAGACAGTAAAATCAGGTCACGAAGAAGGCTCAGGAAGAATCCTTCTCAGAAAAAAAGTTGGAAAGTGGCAAAAAATGTCTTCATTCTAAAAGGACATCTCCCACCTTTTATTCCTTAGTACATTGTGTTTAGGCACTTTTATTCCACGTCAAGGACTGTCATTACTTAACACTATTCCACCTTCCTGTTTCCTTTTCTTCAGCAAAGGTGTGTGATTTTTTTGCCTGCATTTAAAAAATATAATTCAGGACAGCTTAGGAAATAGAAAACATGGCCAGAGAAAAAATATATATATAGATCTCTTTAAAGTTTTTTTTCCATTCTTCAAAAGGTAACACAAATAAGAGTGGAGCTGTTGGGAATAGCTTGGACATGTGATGGGAGACTGATCTGGAGCTGAAAGATAAGCTCTGCAGTGGCAGACAATCAGGAGCGTGATTTCTTTAGTGAGGTGAAAGGGAGCTTAGCAAACGAGTAGATTGCAGTCTCTAATTTCTTATCAGATTCTTTAGTGAAGCCAAAAAAAAAAAAAGGCATAACAAGTTTCAGTGGCTGGAAATTTAAGTCAGCAAAATTAGAACTGAATTCAAGGTGTACATCTTTAATCACGAAGTTAAATCAGCCATTAGAACAGACAACCTGTGGACATGATAAATTCTCTCATCATTTGGACTCTTTAGGGGAAAGTTATGCATTTCTCTATTACAAAAAAGAAGTTTTCTACATAGTTTAAGTAGAAATAAATTGGATGGTTTCTGGATACTGCTGAGGCAAAATTGTGTGTTCTGAACTATGTAGGTCAGAGAAGCTTCTCAGAAGGGTTTTGCAAGGTTTGAAACCAAATCTGGGTTGGTTTGCTCTAACTGTTCAAAGGAAGGTCCTATTTAACAACAGTCAGCCTTCAGCAGTAGCTCTTAATTTGTTAATTTGTTGAAGCTGCTGAGAAGCCACCAGGTTACGGATTTGCACCTGGAATGTGTCATTACAGCACGGATTCAGGGTAGTTTCCATGTGCAGATCCAATAGAAAGGAGGAGTGAAAGAGAAATGTCCCAGGACTTGCCAACCACCATACCCCAGAGCAAGGATGAAGGATGTGCTCCATGGACAATGTCCGCATGAGACTTGATCGCACAAGGTTTAACCTCCTACAGCTTGTCATGAGCTTCAGTCCCCAAAAGAAGGCAAATTCTGGCTGGTTTTGCATAAACTGGGAGATCTCCAAGAGCCTCTTTGGTGTTCATGTTTCCTTGACATTGGGGGGTGTTACAAAAAGAGTGCCACTGCTTAGCTGGGGTGCTGGAAAGATCTTACAAACAAGGGTAGGAAAAGAAGATCGGGGCAGAGGAAGCAATGAATGGATGTGGATGAATCTCTGCCAGGAAGATACACACACAAAAGCACAGAACCAGCTGTCTCCTCAATTAACCAGCCCCCGTTGCCTTCATAAATCACTCTGTGCTGTGATGTATTAGTCTCAGAAATCCAGAAAAGTATTTGCACGCTTAATTCCTATTTAAGGAGCTAAATCCCCTTTGAAATCCTTTGTCTGGTAAATACTTTTGTGGATCTGAGCCTTCTGGCTCTAATCTCAGAGGGGCTAAAACAAGAAGCACACGTTACTTGTTATCGTGCGAGTGAGCAAGGCGAACTAAAAGGAAAATACTGAACTCCCACAATGTCTCTGTGGGTGGTTTTAGGCAATTTCCTAGAAAAATCACCATGGGACTGTGTTACACCTGAGCGAAGGTGGAACCTCATAAAATAAGGAGTAACCTGACCAGGAGAAAACTGGTCTAGTGGAAGATGTCTCTGCCCATGGCAGAGGGGTTGGAATGAGATGATCTTTAAGGTCCGTTCCAAGCCAAACCATTCTGCAATTCTATGAATCCATGATGTCCTTTTCTCAGATTTTAAAAAAAGACCTAAAATGTCTGTTGAAGAAAGTGAAGAATCTTCCTGGACTCCAATGAGAATCTCCCTCTCCTCGAGCCACCACAACCTTTGATATTAAGAGTCTCCAGGCAAAAAACGCGGAAAAGAGGATAACAGTTCTTTACTCCAAAAATACAGAATTAAAAGAACCAACAACAGCGACCCCTCCTTTTTTTTTTTTTTATTTTCCCTCCCCTCCTTTGCTGGTGTCTCAACCAAAGCCACCCAGGGAAAGAATTGGGTTTCTCCTGCCACCTCAGGCCACAGGAAGAAGAAACAAAAGGAAATCTCACCTTAGCAAAGAAAGCCATCAGCTTTTCGGGAGGAAGGCCTTTGGAGTCCAAAGGACAAACAATGAACTCCTGATGTTTGCTTATCTCTCCCTGGCAAGAGAAGACTTGCCTTCCCCCAGGCCTGGCTATGTATGAAAGATGCACCCAAAAGTTTGGAATCGTAACAGTCCTGCATTTTGGCACACGGGGTTTATTTAGTGTCTATTGGGGCAGAGGGGGAAGCAGCTGTGCAGGGGGGATTAGGTTGTTCAAAGCTAAAGGTTTGCACTCGCTGATGCAGAATGGGCTTTAAGCCACTCACCTTTCCATATAGAATCAAGAAAGTGAATTCGACTCTGTTTTCAGTTGGGAGATTTGTTTTGTGGTGACTCAGATGGAAAGGAAAATTGCAAATTGGAATCATCAAATCGTTAAGGTTGGAATAGACCTCTAAGATTATCAAGTCCAACCCTCAACCCACCACCACTGCCATATTCACCATTAAACCATGTCCTTAAGTGCCATATCCAGGTGGTTTTTAACACTTCCAGGGATGATCACTCCAGAACTTGCATGGGCAGCCTGTTCAGCTCCTTCCTCCTCTGCTATCCGTGTTGTGGCCAAAAATGCTCTGCCCTAAAGGTGTGTGTGCCCAAGGGTGACACCCGCTCTCTGCACCAGAGGGGTTGCAATCACACACAAGGTGAGGACTAGACCTTCCCCCGTGCCTTGCCCTTGCTGATCTCCACCTCCCCAATCCTGCAGAATCGCTTTCTGGTGGAAGGTTCACTGCTCTGAACTCCCTGGATTTAGCCTTGCTCTGCAGTGAGAAGTGCCCATCTAGAGCTCTCCAAGGACAAGAACTGGATCTGGATGAGCAGGGGAAACCCACAAACCTCTGCATCAAAGGGTATCTCCTGCCCAACCAGACTGCAATTCCTAGTGTTGCTTTCAATGTGTTTTCCAAACACATTCATCTTTCAGCTCGTTCCCTTCTCTGTGGTTGGACCTCACTGCTGGTCCCATGTTTGTGCAGAGCTTTGCACAACAGGAATCTTGTCCAAGGTAGACCAGAAGCCAACTGGTAAGAAATAATTAGTGCAAATCTACCTCTTTCCCATATTAATCACGTCTGTACCTACCACATCTCTCTCAGGACAGCACAATTCATTACGGGGAGACAAATGCTAATGGTTTCCAAGAGAAAATGAGTTACACTGATAACGAGTGTCAAACCACGAGAAATGTGAGATTCTGGCATGAGGAGAAATGAGCGTGATTTACAAACTTGATGTGATCCCAGAAAGTGGGAGAACGTTCCTCCCCACCTTCACATCCCCGAGGTACACAGCTAAAAGATTTCAGAGAGACCTTCAAAACCCTGCTAATTTGTGCAATTTGGCTGGAGGAAATCTGAGATTTACTTAATTGTCATTAATATTTTGAGACTTTCCATGAAAAATACTTCGCCAAGCACAAGAGAATCTAATTAAACCAACACATTTTAACCTTATTTTGCTGTGGATGGTGTAATGTGGAGCTCCCTAATTTGCAAAAGTAATGAGTACAGTCTGACCCAGAGTTTCTTTTTACAGTGTCAATTTACCCAGTAAGTCTGGAAAGCTGGGGCTCTTTGCTTTGCTTTTTTTTCTGTGTTTGATTTGGATGTGGTGAACTGAAACCTCAATTAAAATCCTGCAAAGCAAAAGGATTCCAGAACTCTGCAAAAAGCAAAACTAGGCTTCAAAGCCTTTTTTCCCCTCCTTTTTCTCAAAGTTATGATGCGGGGTCTAAGCCAAGTCCTTGTTTTGTAAGTTTTCAATCAAGAGTGGGAAGAAGGAGGAAGAAAGCAAACAAAGAACAGGTATCACTGATGAAGGAAATAAAACTAAAGGAAAGAAACTGCAGACACAATTTCCAATTTTCCTTTCCATGTGAGGTGTGACAAAACCCATCTCCTTCCAAAACCAGAGCTGAATTCACTTTCTTCTGGCTGAATTCACCTTCCCTGGCTAAGGAGAGCATTGAAGTGTTTTCCAGGAGTACTTTCCAATGATTTTTAGTGATTTTTTAAAGAAAGAATTTCATGTGAATTTTTCTCCCTTTGGTGCATTCAGATGTTTCCTTTCCATTTTGGCCTTACATTATATTATATAAATCATACTACAATATACAGATTATGGAGTTGTAATGTTTCTTTCAGGCCATTACTGTGTTTCTGAAGTAAGTTGTCAAGGTGTGGTCCAGTTAGAGAAGAAAATTTTATATATATATATATATATATATATATATATGTACACATTTTGGAACGTGTGGATACTTAACCTTTTATCCAACATTAAATGGGAGCATAAAGAAAAATATGCAACCAAATGCACTTCATTTCATGCATCTTAAATCTAAAATCTCAGCTAGTCCTCTGAGTCAGAAGAGAGAAAAAAAGCCTTTCTAGGCCGTTCACATGGTGTTGTTTTCTGTCTCTAAATTAAGATGAGACAAATCATTCACGAGGAAACTCCCTTGTCACTCAGATGAGATGAGTCCCTTTCCTAAATCTGCTGCTGAATACAGTCAAATTCCTCTGGAGCTGCTCCAGCTGGGACTACAAGTGGTGTAAATGGACATCAGCCCTGGTATTTCCCCCTGCAAGGGCATGAGTTTTAGTTCCATCAGTGAATTCTCAGGCACAGGGAAACCCATTTCTCTGTGTTAGAAGGGATTGACTTGAAAATCTCTGAGGCAGGATGAGCTGACAGAGGACAAATACGAACTCAGATTCATTTCCAAAATGCTCCCATTTCTTCCCTTTAACTCTCACCTCTTTTCTTCAGAGGAGGGCGCAGAGATTGGTGGAGTGAGGCTCTGAATATTTGGATGTGAGAGTGGAAGGCTTAGACAACATTTGTTAAAGAAGCCCTGCTGTTGAAGCACGAAGCACAGAAAGGACTCCCTTGCTTTCTAAACCCCTTCTCAGGGAGAAATCCAGGGGTGGCTGGATCCAACCTCAGCCTCAGATTATGTCAACAGTTTAAATTTAAGGAATTTCAGAGGTGGGATTGAACCACTTTGTCCCGCAGGTTTTAATGATTGCCAAAAGAAGAATATTTCTATAAAATGAATAATTTTTATTAAAAACTATCAGACAAAATGTCTTAATCAGAATTATTTACTACACAATATAAACGCTAACACTACTAGCAGTATAGTATAAGATAGGATATTGCACTACATTGAAACAATTATTGAAGCAAATATATTAAAGCTGGCAAAAATTAATAGGTAGAGATTTGATGTAACTCAGCCAGACCAAAAGATAGGGAGATCTCTTTCTCTCAGCCTCAAGGAGTGTCCTTGGAAGGCATTCCCAGACAAGGGAGGAATCTCCACACATACCCAGGAAGGGCTATGTCAGAAGAACCTGAGAGGATGGAAGGGGATGGACTTTTATAGTCCAAAGTGACTGACTGGTAGTCACAGACCTACAGGCCAGCAGACCAGCTTATTTGTCAAATCCTGCTCCAAAAAGCAGGATGTGTATTTGAAGTCTGGTGAACCAGGGTGGTTTTAGCATAATCTAACACCAAGACAGCACCCTGGGACAGCAGTTGAGCTTGTAGGATGGTTTGCATTGTAGAAATTCTCTGACTGGATTCTAGGTCTTAGAAAGGTGGGCCCTCCTATCACATGCTCTTCGTAGACCTGGACACTCAGGTTGGATTTGGGAAGCTCTGATCCCGGCTCAATGGGATTTCATCCCGCTCTGTTCACAGCAGCTCAGGAGAGCAATCTGAGGCAATAGGCTGTCAGGACAAGAAGCATCACAAGACTAAAACCACGGGACTAGGGGTACCCTCGTGGGTCAGGGTTGTGATAGACTGAAATATTAATAATGTTTTAAACATTTTCAAAACCATGGAAAGACTTTTTGTCAAACTGCAGGGAAGCAACAGCCTGTCTGAGACCACCGAAGCAACCCCCACTCCCAATTCATCCTGACTGGAATTTGGACAGGGAACTTGAGATAAGACCATTGTGACACCATCTCAGGTCTGAGGAGAAGTAAACAAGGCCCAGGGGGTGATGGAGGAGAAGGTTTTTGGGTGTGTGATGGACAAAGACATAACATCCCCACCCTTGCTTCAAGAAGACCATGGACACATGGGACATCCACATGAGAGGCAGCTGAGAAGGGTCATAATCCACCAAAGACGCCCAAAGTGCCCCCCCAACCCTTTCCTGAGACCTTCCACCACCACAGGACTGCACATGATCCAAGTGAGGCAACAAATCCAGAGCGTGTCGCAAGGGTCTGCAAAGATTGCACCACCCCAGGCATGGTGCCTGGTTTCTCCTGAATGCATATTAATCCACTGGACTCGTTCTTTTGGCCCACTCTGACCACCACAAAGACCAGAAAAACCAGACCAACGGGGCACCACCAGGTTCCACATGGTGATACATTTCCTATTTTACTCTCACTCTGTCACCTTCTTTCTTCCACCCACTCCCCTTTTCCTGTTTCTTTATCTCTCTCTGCCTCACCATTAAATAAACCCTATTGACTTGGGCATCTGGTCTCATTGGCACCTTAATTTGGGCAGAAGCATTTCTAATAACTTTAATAACCAGGCCATAACAAGGGTGTGTAAAATGAGTCCACAGCAAAAAGTGGGAGGGAACGTTCCATCACTGGCACTGTTACACACAAGGATATCAGGGATTACTAATTTGTCCCAGGCATAAATGTATTCAAGAAAGCCAAATAAAACCTCTCTGGCACTAATTAAACTTTGACCTGATTTGCAGGGATGAATTTTAATTGCCACACAACTGCATAGCTTTGATTTAATTTCCTTCTGTTGAATGCAATTGCATTTAACCGAATCACATCCCATCGATTGTTGTTTGTTTGGAGTGAATACTATTTATTTCCTCTGCAGCAAATTATTTTTAATGAAATTCCTGGAATTGCATTTAACTGTGTTGCAGTTGGTCGAAATAGATTGAATTAGGGCAAGTTGAATGAAAAACCACTGAAAACGGGCCGGAATTAAGTTGCATTGAATTTTGGTAAATTTAATGGGACAGTGAATTGCATTTGCACTGAAGCAAGGACAGGAAGGCAAGGGGAGCAAAATGAGGGCTGAAGGGAAGTCATCAGGGAAGGCATGAAGCTGGAAGCAACTGGATAACATGGAATAAGGAGCTGAAGGCAACAGCACTACAGCAGTGCTGGAATGTATTAGAGATAAGCATAACACATTATTACACTAAACCCATCTAAATACTTCCCTGGAAGTCTTCAAGGATAAACCAGCTCCATCCACTGTCTGAGGGCACCTTGGTCTCCTCAGTGGACCTTCCAGGCTGCAGTCATGCAGGGCTGCTGGATGTCTCATGGAAGAGAGAGGCTTTCACAGCATCCAAATGAAAGTACAATCATAGAATGGTTTGGATCGGAAGGACCTTCAAGATCATCCTGTTCCAACTCCCTTGCCATGGGCAGGGACACCTTCCACTAGATGAGGTTGCTCCAAGCCCTGTTCAACCTGATCTTGAATACTCCCAAGGGCATACACAACTTCTCTGGGCAACCTGTGCCAAAGCCTGCCA
>VWZF01002253.1:484345-511811 GCA_013396755.1 Sclerurus mexicanus | reverse complement strand
TTTTTTTCCTTCTTTCCCAAGGAAGAAGGGAGGGGTGGAGGGAAGGCTCTTATTATCCCATTCTGATTTTGGTTGGTAATGAAATTAATTTCCCCAAATCAAGTCTGATGATCATGGCTGAGCGATCTCTCCCTGTCCTTATCTCAACCCACCGGCCTTTTGTTATGTTTTCTCTCCCCTATCCAGCTGAGGAGGGACTTTGGTGGGCACCTGGTGGCCAGAAGGGTCAACCCAGCACAGTTATTTTTTATGCAGGGGACACAGGGGAAACTTCCAGCAGCCTCTCACAGAAGCCACCCCTGTAGCTCCTTTGCTACCCCAAAATTTTCACGCAAACCCAATAATGCAGAAGGTCTCAGTACCAGGCAACCATGAGCTGCCTGCTGTGCAAATCACGGGGAGGGATGTTGCTTTTGGAGCTGCTTCCTGCTTCCATCATCTGAACAGTGCCCACTGTCCCCAACAGGCCCTGCCTCGTAGCTGAAGGAGGGATCACACCA
Organism: Sclerurus mexicanus; assembly: GCA_013396755.1. NCBI lineage: Eukaryota > Metazoa > Chordata > Aves > Passeriformes > Furnariidae > Sclerurus > Sclerurus mexicanus. Next base: position 511,311 of record VWZF01002253.1, on the reverse strand, counting down.
CCTTGACATCCCAAATTGGCAGCCTGTGTTCCTCTGCCATCTGCCAGTGCCAGGTGAGAACCAAGAATGTCTGCCAGGATGTGCAGACACATTTCACCATCAGAGAGCTTGCAAGTGAGCAGCTAAATGGAAATCTGTGTCATAACATTTCAAAAATTTCAGGGGACCTTTTCTTTTTTTTTAAAATTATGATTTGCTGTTGTTAAACTTTTTCTCTGCTACTTTCTTCCTGTTCATCAAATGAACTACTTTGAAGGAAAGACTTCTCCAGGCCCATGGCAGGGGCTTGGAACGGAATGATCTTGAAGGTCCTTTTTAACACAAAGCATTCAATGACTCCATGAAAAAAGTAGCAGCCTGTATTTCTTACAGTGCAATCTGAGCTTCCTAAAGAGGAATATTTAGTGCTTGTTTGTGAATTTATTCAGTTATAATTTATTTTTTAATGGCAATGACATCTCCTCCTTCTCTGCCCTTTTCTCTCACTGTGGTAGCGTTTCTGCCCAAAACCAGCCAGCTCCGACAAGCTGCACATCACAGGCAAAGAGAGGCAAAAGTTCAGCCAGCCTCCCTTGCCAGCAAAGGCTGATCTCCCCTCTTGGCCCAAGCATCACTCTTTGGCTTCTCTGTGCTTAATTCTCCCATTTTGCTCATTGTGCCAATTTTGGAGTGCTCTAAATGTCAGCATAATAGAACAGTAACAGTTAATATCATCATTAACTGTGAGGCTTAAGGGAATAGGAATGGAGAAGCAATTCATTAGCAATTTATTTCTTGCTGGTAAACAGGGTTTGTCTCTGTACAGCTCAGTTGGAAATTCTTTAACCCTAAAAATGAGGAAATATGGGATGAGACCACTCTGTGTTCCTTTGGCCTCTCAGTGTCTGTGCGTAGTTTCCAGTGATTGCTTCTCCAGAGCCCCTCAGGTTTCAGAGAATCAAAGAAAGGTTTGGGTCAGAATGGACCTTAAAGACCATCCAATTCCAACCCCTTGCCATGGGCAGGGACACCTTCCACCAGCCCAGGTTGCTCCAAGCCCCATCCAACCTGGCCTGGGACACTTCCAGGGATGGGGCAGCCACAGCTTCTCTGGGCAACCTGTGCCAGGGCCTCACCACCCTCACAGGAAAGAATTTCTTCCTTATAACCAACCTAAGTCTACTCCCTGATAACCAACCTTCCTTGTCCTCAAACTTAACATTGGACACCTCCCCGCAGCCAAACTTTTACACCCAAAGAAGGTGGTCGAGGCTAGTCAGGAAGAAGAGTTGTTTATCTGCAACATTCCTTAAAAGAAAATGACTTCAAATGTGCCCGATTTATGCAGAAATCTCAGCAGGAGAACAACAGCAACACCAGCTTTGGAGTCAAATCCCAGTGGAATGAACAGGCAGGCAACCAGATGGCAGGAACTAATTTTGTTTAAATAATTAGGAATATTAATAGGTAAGTTGATAGAATAAAAGCAACAGAGGACATGGAGGGATGCATGGATGGCTGCATGGATGGACAGGAATGGGAGATGTGTCTAAAATAAGAAAGATGTCACCTTCTTTCTGGCCCAGGAGACACCAACTAACACAAATTCTATTTTTCAATGTGCCACAGCTTCTGCTTTATGTCATAGAAATTCTGCCTGCAGTGCCATCTTGGACTCACACAGCAAAGGTTTCTGGCTGACATTTTGAGAGATGAAGTAAGGAAATACTTAAAATAGTCTTTGTTTTTAATTAAAAAAGAATTAGTTTGCATAACTGCAGAAGCACAAGGAATAAATGAGTTTCTGTGTGTATATCATTGCACATTGCACAAGCTTTGCCTTTCCAGCCCTCTAGTGGAAAAGGAGAGGTATGAGGAGAAGATTCTCAGGATTCTCATCCCGGCAGGAACAATAGTTCATACAGTTATTAAGGGCGGGAAAGACCTCCAAGATCAGTATTTTCAGTGCATGTTGCAGCTTCTTCCCTATTCTCATCGCCAAAACTCATTTGGAAAACTTCACAAAGAGGTCATGTCTTTTTGTGACAGCGAATTCACAGAATCATGGAATCATTAAGGTTGGAAAAGACCTCCAAGATCACCAAGTTCAACCTTTGACTCAACACCACGATGCCCACTAAACCATAGCATGAAGTGCCAGGTCTACACTCTTTGAACACTTCCAGAAGGGGAGATTCCATCACTTCCCTGGGCAGCCTGTTCCAATGCTTAACCACTCTTTCAGTTCAGGAATTTTTCCAACTGTTTTCCAACCTGAACATTCCCTGGCACAACCTGAGGCCCTTTCCTCTTGTCCTGTAGCTTGCTAACCCGGGAGAAGAGGCCAAACCCCACCTGGCCACGACCTTCTTTCAGGGAGTTGTAGAGATCAAATTCCACACTCGAACCTCTTTTTGTGTACACACATCGCTGTGATTACACATTCCGTGTGGTTCCACATGTGTGCCAACCTGTGGATGTGTTGGCAGCTGTGCCCACACATCTGGGTCCATGTAAAAGGCTCTGCAATTTGGGATTAAGCAAAGTGAAGTTTCCTCTAAAACTTTGCAATCAGCCAGTCACGAGAGCAGCACTATGACAAAGAGTTTTGATGTTTAACCTCCTCAGAAGTTACGCCAGGGCCAAAGCAATAATTAGAATATAAATATCTTTTACAGAGGCTGCAAAGTATGGGTGGAAGGGGGGCAATATGTAAAAACTGAGTTAGCGACGTAGTGAAAACTGAAGAATTATTTATGTGATGAGGAGGAAACATGGAAAGAATGAAAATCAAAGGACTCTATGTGCCTAAGTTAATAGTGCTGATGGATGAAATGCCACTGGCCCAGCACATCCCGTCTTGTTATGCCTCTGCTGGAAGGCAAAGGGAGCCTGAACAGGATCCCTCCCCGCAGAGAGCAAGTAAAAGGGATTTAATTCAAACAGAAGCTGCGGAGGATGAACAAGGGGTAGAGGTACAGGGGGAAACGGGGAAGGAAGAATGAAAAGAGATAGACAGACAGTGTGAAATGAACAAACAACACACTGGCAGTGGGATACTTGTGCAGGGGTGAATTACCAGGAAAACAGGGAAGGAATGCTATCCAAGAATAGACTTTGCTGCAGCTCAAAAAATCGTGGAATCATAAGATCGGCAAAGACCTCCAAGGCCGTCAAGTCCAACACCAAAAACCACCATGCCCACTCAAACATAGCCCCATGTGCCACATCTGCTCTTTTTTTAAACCCTTTCAGGGATGGAGAATCCACCACTTCCCTGTTCCTGATGCAGTTTTGCCCCCAGGCCATCCTGCTTCCATCTGACCTCTGTTGGAAAACCAGAAACGCCACTTGATGTTTCAGCTCCTTCCTCGTCCCACCTTCTTCTCTGGCCATCTCTATTTTTCATGACCCTGGGTTGCAGTTGGTTGCCTGAGGGCAGAAACCATGGGATGTTTGGTGGCTTTGTGCACAGGGAATGTGGGCAGGAATCTCAAAGAGTTCTAGGAGATGTCATCCTTTTCCAAGGTTTTTCTGTGCACTCAGCAGTGCAAACACGCATTAAAAACCTGAGGCCACAGTGGATCCATACAAAGCTTGAGGAAATTACAGAAACAAAGGGAGATCATTCCTGCAGCCTGAGAGAAAAAAATATTTTGGAGATCAAGACCAGGTCTTTGCCTTCAATCTTGACGAAAAATGTGGATAATTCTAATTGAAATAGAGAATTTACTTCTACTGTCATAAAGCCTGTGAGAGATTGGGACAGGACCTTTCCTTCCAGACTGTTTCTTTGCTTGCTGAGTAGTTGTTAAGGTATTAGGAAAAATTTCCTCAACTGAAGGGTTGGCAAGCATTGGAACAGGCTGCCCAGGTTAGTGGTGGAATCACCATCCCTGGAAGAGCTCAGCAAACATGTGGATGTGGCACCTGAGGACATGGTTTAGTGGTCAACGTGGTGGTCGTGGTGGGTTGAAGTTCCCCATGAGAACAAGGGTTAGTAGTCATGAGACATCTGCCAGATGCTCCCAGCATGTTCTGTGTGTCTCTCCACCCTGGTTGGGTGGTCAATAGAAGGCTCCCTTCATGAGATCTGCTTTGGTGGCCTTCCCCCTGATTCTGATCCATAAACACTCAACTTTATTGTCATCATTATCAAGTTCCAGACAACCAAACCCCTCTGTAACACCCCCTCTCCTTCCTTGCATGTCCCTTCTGAAGGGTTTAGACCCACTCACAGCAGCACCACAGCTGTGCAAGTCATCCTATCATGTTTCCACCCTTGGAAATACATCAGAGATTTCCAGCTGCTCGATGGCTTCCAGCTCCTCCTGTTTGTTGCCTGTTCCATGGGCATTGCTGCAGAAGCACTTCAGCTGGGCTGTTGATCCCACCGCTTTTGGGAGAAGAAGCCCTAATTCCCACATGACTACTTTCAGGTGTTTCCATGGGATTTAACACATTAAAAACCCTGGTGCCTTTGCTGCCACACAGATCTCTATCCCCTACCTCCACTGAGAACAAAGGACCTCCAACAATGATGAGCTATCCCCAGACTTATCTCTAGAAATTCTGATTTTATCCCTTTCCCCCTTCAAATCTGCTTTAAAGCTCTTTCCATCATCCCTGCAAACACCTGTCCAAAACCCCTTTTCCCCCTCTGAGACAGGTGCATCTTCCCTCTGTGCAAGTGTCAGGGGTTTAAAACCCACAGAACTTGGAGTCCCTGGCACCCACCGTCTCTGCTTTCCTTCCAGACAGATCCCTGTCCAGGCAAGCTGTAAACAGGAACTAATTGGCACCTTTCACTCCAACTCTGCTCTGGCCCAGGAAGCCAGAGCTTGTCAGCAGCCTAATAAGGGTGAAAGATGTTTTGATACCAGCTCAGAGCGCCAGTGCAGATGCCAAAGGCATTGTTCTCGTGTCTGGGTTTGTGAGTTTTATTTTTAAATTCCTTTCCTTTTATATTTCCCCCCGCCCTGTTATCAGACTCTCTCTCTGTCTCCTGTTTTTCTCTTGCTGTTTTATGCACTTTCTTTGGTTTTAATTTGAGCCCTCTCCCTATGGAATTTCTGCCCCTTTCCACCGCATCTTGCCTCTAAATAAGATGCTGATGTTTTGTGCCTCTGTGCCAGGGCTCAGGCCTCAGAATCGTAACCCTGGGTTTAGAGATCGAGGTTTTCCCAGTGCTAAGGCAGCGGATTCTTCACAGTCTGTGATCCCCTTATAGGGATCTGGGAAAATGGCAGGGAAACATCAGGTCAAACAGTATCCTCCAAGATGCAATTTTGGAAAAAAAACCCCTACAAACTGTGGGATTTCTTCCTTTTCTGTCTGGCAGTTCAGCCCATGCCAAGCTGGCATTGTGCCCTTGTGGCCAGGAGGGCCAGTGGGATCCTGGGATGCATCGGGAAAAGTGTGACCAGCAGGACAGGGAGGTGATCCTGCCCCTCTGCTTGGCCAAGGTGAGGCCACATTGTGTTCAATTCTGGTCTTCACACTTCAAGAAAGACAACGAGCTACTGGAGAGGGTCAAGCAGAGGCCACAAAGACAATGAGGGGTCTGGAGTTTCTCTGATGAGGAAAGACTGTGGGACCTGAGCCTGTTTAGTCTGGAAGAGATTGAGAGGGAATCTCATCAATCCACCCAAATATCTCAAAGAGGTGCCAAGAGGATGGTGCCAGACTCCAGTGGTGCCCAGTGACAGGGCAAGAAGAAATGACCATAAACTAAAATACAAGAAGTTCCACCTCAATATGAGGAAGAACTTTCCATGTGGGTGGCAGAACACTGGAACAGATGTCCAGGGAGGCCATGAATTCTCCCTCTCCAGGGACATTCCAAACCCACCTGGCTGTGTTCCTGTGTCACCTACTCCAGGTGACTTTGCCTTGGCAGGGGGTTTGAATAAATAATCTCCAGAGGTTCCCTCCAACCCTAAATATTCTGTGAAACTGGTTGCTTTCCTCTTTATCTTGAGGCATTGTCTTCTCTTTCCGGAACACCCAAGCACTCTGCCAACGCACAGTTCACATTCACACGATGCTGGAGTGCAAAAAGTGCCTGTAAACCCATTTACAGAGGGAAAACCCCAACACAGAGACGTGCTTGGTTACACAGGGTGTCTTTCAGAGGCCTAAAGAGTGGAACCAGGTCTACAAACCCCAGAGCATTTGAGATGCATTCAAGTTTATTTTACATTCATTAACTCGAGTATCAGAGTATTAACTGAGCCAGGATGGAATGAAGCATGAGCTAATTTATCCTTCCCGTGGGATTTTGCAGCTACTGGCAGCTTTGTGCTGCATGGCTGGTTTGAGCCAGCTCTGATATCTTTGTGCTCCATGTGACAGTCCTGCAGCTTTTATTTGCTGCTCCAGCCAGTGCTTGTCCTTCTCTTTGTGTTGGGTCTGGCTGAGATGGAGTTAATTTTCCCCAAAGCCCTTAGAGGGCCATGCTTTAAATGCTGGAAATGTGTTGATAACACAGCAGGGCCTCTCCAAAATTCTCCTCCATCACCAGCAGGCTGGGAGTTGGAAAGAAAGATCTTGGGAGGGGACATGGCCAGGACAGCTGACCCAAACTGACCAAAGGGATATTCCAGACCATGTGAAATCTGAAAAAACTAAGACAAAAAAAGAGGAGGAAGGAGTGATATTCACTATTTACATTCTTTGTCTTTCAGGGCAAACACTGCACATATGGAAGTCCTGCTTCCCAGATTTGTACTAAGTTAATACATAAAGATGAGGGATGTTGCTGATAACACTGAATGTACTTCAGAGGACACATTAATTCATAACTGTGAAGGAATCTGAGATCCAGAAGTGGACAACATGATATAAGTGTATCTATAAATACCAGCAGGCCTTCAAAATATGTAGACAAGTAGATAATTCTGAAAAGATCAGTAATAAATCAAAATGAACCTATTCTGAATTCCAACCTAGGGACACTGAATTGAATCTAAACCCTGCCAAAGTCAGTGGGAATCTCCCCAGAGAGTTTTGGACTCCATCCATTCAAAAGTTTGCAGAACCGAGCCTTTCCTTCTCATTTTTTGGGAAGAAAAGTGGCAGGTCCCTTGTCCAGCCTAGAGGTCAAAGATCTCAGAGCTAGCAAGAATTAATAGTTTACTTTTTTTAGATTCTCTGAGAGTTTTCTCTCTGTTCTTCCACAGATAGAAGGAAAGAATCATTAAGGTTGAAAAAGACCTCCAAGATCATCAAGTCCAACCTTAGACCCAACACCACCCATGCCCACTAAACCATATCCTCAAGTGCCACATCTACTCCTTTTTCGAACCCTTCCAGGGATGGTGACTCCACCCCTTCCCTGGGGACACACATATCTCTGTATCTATATAATTTATATACATAATCATGCTCACAGTGTCTGATTTTATAGCCACAAAGGGTTTCTTTTTCTTTTTTTTTTTTTTTTTTTTGGGAGGGGGGTGCCAGGTCTTTGCATCTCAATGAAATCAAATGACAGGGAAAGTCTCATCTCCCTGTGTAAGCTGTTCAAACATCTCATTATTTTGTCTGTAATATGAAAAGAATATGCATTTTGAGCATCTATTTTGCCTTTTTAAGCACCATTTTGATCCCGAAGACAACTCCTTGCAATTCCAGCGTGGTCAAGAGAAATGTGCCAGCTTTACATCACTGGAAGCGAGAGGAGGATTCGTCCATACCCAGTGAAATGCATTCCCACTCCCAAGGTTGCTTTGACTTTATTCATACAAGCCCCAGGATACACAGTGGATGTGTAAACATTTACATTTAATAAATCAGTCAGGAAAAGGCAGTTTAAACACCATCTTTACACAAAGTGCATCTTCTTATTAAGTCAAAACATATTATGCAATCACTATAATGTGCCTCAGGTGCACTTTAAAATGTATATATCTGTTTTCATCCCATGCTCTGTTATTTATTACATGTAGCAATTGCTACATGGGTTGTCTGATGTATTTTGATATAATTTATAAACAGCTAATAAAACTAAAATGTTTATAGAGGCTGCCTGGGAGGAATGTGAGGTCTAACAACTGTTCTCAGTCAGCTGGGTGGCAGGAGAAGACAAACAGTGCAGTGTGATGAGTCATTAAGAAGCAACTTTGCATAGATGTGGCTTGATTATATAAGCACAAATAATTCCAGCCTGTATTCACAGCTTTTCTGCTTTGTGGCCAGTGTAGAGAGGGGCAAGAAGGAAAAGGTATTTCCACATCACTGGGACAAAGTGATGAGTTCCTCACTGCACAGGATCTTTTATCTTCTCAGACAGTCTTTCACTCAAAACTCATCCCTTGAAGGTTGAGTGTATCCTAAAACATTCCTTAAACTGCTGGTGGGAGNTACTTTGTTCTCTGTGGGATATCCACAGTGCAGAGATGTTGAGTATTAGGAAAAATGTGATTGAATATTAGGAAAAAAACTTTTCACTGAAAGAGGNGTCCATACCCAGTGAAATGCATTCCCACTCCCAAGGTTGCTTTGACTTTATTCATACAAGCCCCAGGATACACAGTGGATGTGTAAACATTTACATTTAATAAATCAGTCAGGAAAAGGCAGTTTAAACACCATCTTTACACAAAGTGCATCTTCTTATTAAGTCAAAACATATTATGCAATCACTATAATGTGCCTCAGGTGCACTTTAAAATGTATATATCTGTTTTCATCCCATGCTCTGTTATTTATTACATGTAGCAATTGCTACATGGGTTGTCTGATGTATTTTGATATAATTTATAAACAGCTAATAAAACTAAAATGTTTATAGAGGCTGCCTGGGAGGAATGTGAGGTCTAACAACTGTTCTCAGTCAGCTGGGTGGCAGGAGAAGACAAACAGTGCAGTGTGATGAGTCATTAAGAAGCAACTTTGCATAGATGTGGCTTGATTATATAAGCACAAATAATTCCAGCCTGTATTCCCAGCTTTTCTGCTTTGTGGCCAGTGTAGAGAGGGGCAAGAAGGAAAAGGTATTTCCACATCACTGGGACAAAGTGATGAGTTCCTCACTGCACAGGATCTTTTATCTTCTCAGACAGTCTTTCACTCAAAACTCATCCCTTGAAGGTTGAGTGTATCCTAAAACATTCCTTAAACTGCTGGTGGGAGATACTTCAGNATATTAGGAAAAAAACTTTTCACTGAAAGAGGGGTTAAGCATTGGAACAGACTGCCCAGAGAGGTGGTGGAGTGTCCATCCCTAGAACGGTTCAAAACCCAGTAGTTCCCACCTGAAGTGCCCTGGTCTCATGGACACTGTGGATTGGACAACACAATTTTTCCTTCTTCCCTGGGTCACCGCCAAAGCAAAGAGGAGAAGGGGAGCTGCTCTGATTTCTTTGCCAAGGTAGGACAACTTGTAATTCAGTACCTGAATTACACTGGATGGCACTCTCCCTAATCATTGAAGAAACTGTCCCAATTGTGAACATTCCAAGTGTTCTTGGCAGAAAAGACACAATGGATGTAAAACTTGGAGACATCCAAAGTAATTAATTTTATCACTGGTCCTTGTAATTTATTCAACAGTCCATTTTAGCCATACTAATGAAAATCTAGATCGAAGTACTGATGTGTATGACCACTGTAACTGAAAAAGTTAGGGAAAAAAATCCAAGACTTGACTATTTTCCCCCTCGAGACTGAAGTCTATGGCACACAAACAGTTAATTATAGAGACATTTCAGCCAGCAGGAATTTCGTCCATAATTTTGAGCTTTCCTCTTGTCACTAGTTTTGTTCTTTTCCCTCTCTGGTTTTTAATGACCCAGAGAAGAAGACATTCGCCCTTCACTGGTCAGAGACGAAGAGTTTGGCAGAGGGGCTGCATAAAAAACACTGGGAGTCCTCCTGGACCGGTTGTTTTGGGTGGGAGTTAGCCAAGCTTGGGATAAACAAGCAGTTTGGATATTCAGGGTGCTGGAAAGAGCAACATCAATGTGCCTGTTTGTGTCCCCTTGGGGAGCAGAGGAGCATTTCTTCTTCCCTGAGTGCCCCCTGAAGCAGATGCCTGTTCCTTTGAAGCCACTGCAGAAGCATTGATTGACGTCAGAGGAGTCAGGATATCACCTCCTGGATAAGGTAGTTTGGGAGCAGGGAATGGCCAAGGCTCTGACAGCTCCTTTAATCACGGGGTTGATTTAAGGCAGTCCATCCACACACACTTCCGTATGTGTACCAACGTATAAAGGAAAAACAGCAAATGTGTTTTGATTGCTGAATAACTCAGTGGGATGTTCCTTCAAATATGAAACGGAATTATTTTGTTCTGCATTAGGGTTTCAAGCTGAGAGAAAAACCACCTTTTTCATTCTAATCTGGCTTTTAAGTATATTGAAGTGGAAGCTTAAAGTGTGAACTTTCTTTTCCCTCTCTTTCACACTGTGAAGGAAACTGCTTCTGACACATCTCGTGGCTTCTGCTGATCAGTGATGAATGATCCTTAAACCATCCATTAATTCCAATTCCTTCGGGGTTTAACCTGTATCAGAGGAGCCAAGTGATAATGAACATGTATTAAAGTGACTCGAAAAATTAATTATAAGCACATTTTAAAAGGTATTTGGCCTTTTGGATGGCACTGTCAACAGAAGCTGCTGTTCATTGCCAGGAATTAGACAAGGCTATAAGGGCAGGGAAGACACCAGGAACTGGGCACACCTTCTACTGCCACAGCCTTGACTTGGTGAACGGGAATAATCCTGGAAAGACTCAGACACATTCCTGACCTAGTGCTGCTTGTGGATCAAATGAGGAACACATGCAGTGTGCTCTGTTTGGGGTTCTCCAGTTCCAAAAAGACACTGGGATACTGGAGTGGGTCAGCCAGGATGGTTGGGAGAGCTGGACCACAGGGATTTAGAAGAGGAAGCTGGGAGAAGAAGGTGTGTCCAGACTCAAGGTGAGGGAAAATCTTATTACTTTCTGAAGCTCCTTAAGGGGAGGATGGAAAGAAGATGGATCCCAACTCTTGGGGCTACTAAAGATTTGGCTGGCAAAGTCATTGGCCCTGCGTGGAACAGGGTTTTGGGCTAGATTCCTCAAAAGGTGATATCCAACCTAAATCATCCTGGTTTATGAAGAAGGCTCCATCTGCACCAGTCACCAAAAGCTTCTTCTAGAGCCAGTGAATGTTGAATTTTGGATATAAAATCCACCGACTGCACTGAATATTCCTCCATTTTGGGGGACTCTAGAAGTTTAACTTACACAGAAGAAGAAAGGCTGCACAGTAGACACAAATGTTACAGAAAAAAACACCCCTCTATTTTTCTGTTTCTTCAGTCTTCCTACTTTCTCTCTGCTATCCTTCATTTTCCCAGGGATTTCTCAGCAACTTCTGTCTCTTGTTCTGTCCCACATTCCTTTAAACTTTAAAGATTTTAAACAGAAGCATTTAAAGTCCTCCTGTCCTAGTTTTAACACGTGTTTTGGTTTTGGGGTCCCAGGACATGCACTCATGAAGATCACAAATTACTTTGTGCTGCTGTTGCTGTCTCCTGGAATGTTTCCACTACAGCAATAGCTGGAAGAGTCCATGTAAAAACATTTATTATCCATTTACTGCTGTCACTCTGCTGCTGACACGACTCTTTCTTCATCCATATGGATGGAGAAACAGTGTTCTCTCTGAGGGGAGAGAAGGGAATAAAAACTCTCCTCTGAAATTCCAACCAGGACAAATATGTGAGGAGAAAGAAATGCCTTAAATACATTTGTTTCTGCCTAATCTTATTCAGACCTGGGGTGTTCTCCCAACTAGTAATTTCAACCCATGAATCCACAAGAGAGGAAAGCTGTCACATGTTGACCTCATTTTCCTACTATTGAATATCCTGATATTTTTTTTTAGCCTTACAGGATAAGAAAGTATTATTAGTCTCCTATTCCTGTAAAGAAACTGCAGATACAGGTGAAGAGCGGGATTCCTCTGCACAACTTTGGGTGTCTGTGACTTAGCTGTCTGCATCTGGCTAATTATCTTCATTCTCATTACAGTTAAGGACAACCAAATCAACAAGCTGAATGGAGTTTAGAGTGTGAATCAGCTCATAAAGTGCATGTCCAGTTTAGGATGAGATAAATAAAAAAATCACAGAGTACTTTGGGTTGGAAGGGACCTCCAAGATCATCCAGTTCTCCACACTCTACTGAGTGTGAGTCTTCACGCTGGTATTTATTGAAAGTTAGGCCAACCAGTGTAATACATCTACATATTGCTGGGTAACAGGACAGAGAACCAAGAGGAGACCCATCCCCTCCTACAGACAAGCAGAACACTTTGAGACACCTGAAATAGCTCCAGAAACCAGTGATCAGGCCAACTTGCTGCCTCAACAGACCACTGCTGCAATGAGGAAAGAGGCTCCTGGGAGTTCAGCTCAAATCACGGAATCCTGAACACTGGAAAGGGTCTCTGAGGTCATCAAGTCCAACTGTCACCACCACCATGGTCACCACTAAACCCTGTCCTCAAATGCCACATCCACATTGCTTTTGAACCCTTCCAGGGATGATGATTCCACCCCTTCCCTGGGTGACCTGTTCCAGTGCTTGGCAATGTATATTAAAACTCCCAGATTTAAGTATCCTGAATAACCTTCCCAAGGTAATTCCAGTACCTAAAGACACTGAAACTACATTTTCCAGCACTGAGTGTGATGTGCTATTTACTGTCCCCTGTGGTACTTGATGAGTCTCTGAAAAAAAAGAGGAAAACATCTGGAAAAGGAATTGCCCATCCCTTGGTCACTCACTGTTGCAATGAGTTGAGGAAGACCTCGAAAAGGAGAAGAGGAGGCTCAGGGGAGACCTTTTTGCTTTCTACAACTCCCTGAAAGGAGATTGTAGTAGGTGAGGGTTGGCCTCTTCTCCCAGGTCACAAATATTAGGACAAGGGGAAATGGCCTCAAGCTGCACCAGGGGAGGTTCAGGTTAGATATCAGGAAAAACATCTTCACTGAAAGGGTGGTAAAACATTGGAAGAGCCTGCCCAGAAAAGTGGTGGAGTCACCACCCTGGAAGCCCTCAAAAAATGAGTGGATGGGGTGCTTGGAAATATGGTTTATTGGGAATGGTGGAAATTCGGTCAAAGGTTGGACTTGATGATCTTGGAGGTCTTTTCCAGCCTTAATGATTCCATGAAAACAGAACTGCTCCAGAGCCTCCAGCTCTCTGGCAGGCTGTCACTCAGTGTGTGGCTGTCTGGGCTGCGAGCACGAGGCACTTGGATGTCTGTTTATTTGTATTATTTATTAAGCAAATGATTTCTGTGCACGGCATCTGGAAACACACCATAAATAAAACACAGCAGAGGCTTAAATTTAACAGCTATTCACAGACAGCCATACAAATTTCCCCCAGCCCTCCCTTCACTGCCATGACAAACTTCTGTAAATAACATCCAGAGCTTGCTGTCAGTGCCAAAAGACAGATGCACAGAGGAGCAAACCCAGCCTCCTGCCATTGTCAGGAGGAGCACTGGCATTGGCACCAAACACTCAGCTCTGCACCTCCAGGAGAAACTTTCTAATGAGGAGAAAGAGCACGGGAAGAGCAGGTCCTCTTTAAATTGTGGATTGAGCAGATGACCTCTAAAGACACCTTCTGCCTGTCTTGGTCTGTCTTCCAAATGATTTGATCAAGGTGCTGAGAGGGAACTTTTCAGATAGGGCTGTTTTCCCAAGGAACTGACATCTCTCATGACCTACAGCATAAAATATAAATCCACAAGTTGGGTCAGGCTGGGTTCCAGGTCCAGCCTAAGGTCCACACTTATCTACTCTACACCACCATTGACTGAAGGCTTTAATAATCAGAGGATGGGAGCTCTGCAGAAAGGGGAGAACTCGGATATTTTTCAGCACTTCAAAATGAGCCCAAGCTCATTTATAAGGTCTGGATGATCCAAGGGGAGCAGACTCAGCCTAGTTCATCCCAAGACATGCTTTGTAAGAAGAGTTCAAGTGGTGTTCCCAAAGTCTAGAAGTCAATCTTTTGCTCTATTGCACTTTTGGAGTGACCCAATTCATGTTTGCTTCGTTGTTTTTTGTGCCTTGTTAACACTGTCTTAAACAATTCCAGGGTATGATAGGGGTGAAGAAAGTTTGTACATAATTACCCTATTTTTCAAGAAAAATAAGTTTATCATAAAGCCATTTATTGTCAGTGGAGACCAGAGCTGCTAATTTTTAATAGGCTGACCTAAATGCAACCTCTGAGCCTGAGCAGCTCCAGGGGGAAACTCCAGGTACGTGGCTGAAAAATGGAAATGTTATCATGAAACTTAAACCTGCTCTCAGGACCTTTCCTCACCTTAGAATGGAACCCAGAAAATACAGACCGAGAAGGGTGACCTGCATGTCTTCCTCAAGTCATTGCAGCGAGTGACCAAGGGATGGGCAATTCCTTTTTCAGATGTTTTCCATAGGAAAAAAAAAAGCAAGACAGATTGTTCCTCACTGGCCAAATTCCTCAGAGGTTTTGGACAGCTGTAACACGACACAGGAGGTGACTGCTGACATAACAGGGTACAGGAGGGCACGTAACAAATGGTCACCAGCACTGGGATGGGGGACACCACATTTGAAAGGGTGCACAAGGCGATGAACTCCACACATTCATGTTGCCTAAAATCAAAGAAATTATTCTCTGGACAATGTTAGGACAGAAAAGTAATAAAAATAGCTCTTTAATAAGATGTCTTAGGTGCACAAAGATGGTCCATGCACACACACACACAACTCTTACAAACTTAGAGTAACATCTGATTATAATATCTAACTATCACCTCACAGGGATACACCCAGCCTAAACTTGTCCATCCCCCGGTCCTCCCACAGGCACGCCTCCAAGATTTGACTTGGTGGTCCCAAGACGTCATATCTTCCTCCCACAAAAGTCTTCATCAATTCTCTGTGTCCTGCTTGGACTATTTTCAAGGATTCTGGGCCTTCTGTGATTATTTAGACTCTCACATGAGGAGAGTCTTGTGCCCATTTTGTCTTATTCTAACATTTTATACAGACAGAATGCTCTTTACATTGCTACAGTCTTTATCCACTGGAATTCTTGACAAGAAATATTAAACAACATTTCAGGAATCTAACCCAAAGGTACTTAGCTAAAGTGCTACTAAAAGTGTTAGAAGAATTACACTTAAAATCTATACTACCTAGATTTTAAGGCATCAATAACACAACAAAGACTCCAAATATTTACCATGGGTGAATTTATGGGGCAAATAGGGTCCTGAATTTCATCTGTTAGCGCAGTAGAAGGCCTGGGTGAAAAAAGGAATGCTCAAGGTGTTTTGTGCTGGGGTCTCATCAGCCCTCTGCCATGGCAAAGCCAAAAAGAGCTCTTGGCTGGAGGCCTGAATCTAATGACTCCAGGCTTTTTTTGGGACAGAGAATCTGGGACAGGATTAGGGCCCTTCAATCATGGAATCATAGAACAGCTTGGGTTGGAAGGGACCTTTAAGATTATCTTGTTCCAATCCCCTGCCATGAGAAGGGACACCTTCCACTAGATCAGGTTGCTCCAAGCCCTATCCAACCTGGCCTTGAAAACTTCCAGGGATGAGGAACCCACAACTTCTCTGGGATACCTGTGCCAGGGCCTCGTTGTCCAGTAAACCCTAACAACCCAGGACAAGGTGGAATGGTTTCAAACAGAAAGAGAGTATGTTTAGATTAGATACTGAATAAAATCCTCCCTGGGAACGTGGTGAGGCAAGGGAATAGGCTGCCCAGAGAAGTTGTGGATCCCCCAGCTCTTGAAGCGTTCACAGCCAAGTTGGACAAGGCTTTGAGCAACCTGGTCTAGTGGAAGGTGCCCCTGCCCATGGCAGGAGGTTCAGAACAATGTGGTCCTTAAGGTCCCTTCCAAGCTAAACCGTTCTATGACTCTCTGATTCCATGATTCTATGGTTCTATGACTTTGTGATTCTGTGGTTCTATGACACTTGCTCTGTCCTTCTCACAGCCACACCTTCTCCTAAACTGGGATTGCTGCTCTGGGGCTCATCCCCTTCCCAGAGTCCCTCCTCTCCTTCCAGCCAGACCCCCAGGGAGTCATCGCTCACTCCTGAGCTCATTACACTCAGGTACAGTTCAATAGGCTCAATAATTAATGACCCTCTGAGGAACCACGACTGCAGTCACACTGAGAATCCCAGTCAGTGCAGGAGTACCAGGGCTTGAAGTAAAAGGACTTGTAATTAATGTCCTCTAAAATATGCAAATGAGATTTCCTTGCCCTTAGACCAAAGGCAACTGAATTAGCCAAACAAAAAGGGAAGAAGAAGAGGAGACAATGTTTAAATTAGAGTACAGAGGGAGGATGGTGCTTTTATTCCACAGTAATTTAGATTACAAATCTACTCTCCCTTGGACCAGTGAGCATTTCTGTCTGCTCAGTTGCCTAATTTCTGCTTGGCTCAAAGGAGAAAGTTATTTTGCTTAATTTTTTCCTGTTCCTCTACGACTCAGAAAGCCTGGAAAAGAAACAGCTCTGAGAAGGAACAGCCAGGAAAGCAAAGCAAGGCAACACAGCAGTAATCAGTGAGGTGATCTCTGAAAGCAAACAGGAGCTCCTGGGATTCTTTTAATTATGTGGTTTGGAGGAAATCTTTGGGCAGAGGCAAAAAAAAAAAAATTGTCTTTTGCAACTTGGATAAATTCCCTTTGCTCCTTACAGGAGCAGGGTGGAGAATGGGGTGAGCAATTCTCTGAACAGGAAAGGAAAGGGGTGGATGTGTATTAGAGCCAGTGGAAAGGGACAGAGGATATTTAGACGTACCCACAGGGATAAAAGGCAGGAAAAAGAAAGACCTGGATGTGATGAACACACAGTGGGGTCCTTGAGGAATGAAACTGGACCTCTCTTGCTTCATTGTGTTACCCCATCACTGGTTTCATCCTTCATTAATTCAGAAGCCTCACTGGCAGCATCAGGGTTAATCTCTCCCCTCATACTCAGCTGCAGAACGGTTGAGTGGAGGACCAGAGACCTACAAATCCATCTTGAATTCCAACATTTTCTTTTCCATCTATTGAGTTCAATAAACAGCTCAGTACAAGACAGCTTGGCCCTATGCTAAAGCTTGTGGAGACCTCAAGAATAGGTACATCTGGATGCTTTGGTCCATTGAGATGGGTTTCATCTGGCCAGATGTTGAGATATTCCTCCAAATAAATGCCCAGAGGTGGGTTATTTTTAAAGAGGATTGAGGCAATTAAGTGGTTTCAGTAAACAAGGCACCTCATCCTAAGGATATTGCCTAGACCATGGAAGATGAATCCAAAAAGCTTCACAAACTATGAGTGGGCAGGTTTTGTTTTTTTACAGTCTATCTCTAATGCACAAGGCAGGAACAGGGAAACACAGAATCATTTAGGTTGGAAAAGACCTCTTACATCAAGTCCAACTGTTGACCCAGCACTGCCAAGTCCTCCATGAAACAACGTCCTTAAGTGCCACATTTACGCATCTTTTAAACATCTGCAGGGATGGTGACCCCACCACTTCCCTGGGCCTCCTGTGCCATGGCTGAACCACCCTTTCAGTGAAGAAATTGTTCCTGATAACCAGTCTAGACCTCTCCTGGTGGAACTTGAGGGCATTTCTCCTCAACCTGTCACTTGTTACCTGAGAAAAGAGCCCTACCCCTCCTCGGCTCCACCCTCCTGTCAGGGAGTTGTAGAGAGTGAGAAGGTCCCCCCTGAGCCTCCTTTTCTCCAGGCTGAGCCCCCCCAGCTCCCTCAGCTGCTCCTGGTGCTCCAAACCCTTCCCCAGCTCCATTCCCTTCCCTGGACACCCCTCAGTAATTAATGTCTTTCTTGTCATGAGGGGTTCATGTCTCACACTTTGGTGATGTGTCACACTTGACCTATTTGATGACACTCTCGGTTTCTACATAAAAAAGATCCAGAAGTTTCTCTAAGGAAAGTTTCTCCTTTCTTTGGCACTTCTGGGTGACATCCCTGCTCAGAGAGCTCAGTTTTCCTTCCAAGGAGGAGGCTGGAGAAACTGTTGAAGAGGGCTGGGGTTGAATATAATCGACTTTATCGAGCTAACCTGGTCTATGGCCTTTCTCAAATCACTTGCCCCCTCCATAATACTGTTTTCCTTCCCTGTCTCCCCCTGGAGTTACTGCTGAGGTTGTAACTCTTCCAAAAGGGAAAATCAGGATTTTTTTTTTCCTTTTTATTTCCTTATTTAATTCTATATCTGTCCTTCTCCAGGGCCGATTTCTTTGGTGTGTTCCGAGGGATTTCTCTTGGCACAAGTCACTGTGCCTGCCTTGCCCACTAGATGTCATGAAACGCTGAGCTCTCAGAGCAGTGGGAGAAGGAGACTTTTAGGCTGTTTTGTAGCAAATTGCTGGAGTTCCTCCCTGGCCATCTGCTTTCTGGAGGTAGCCCACTCAGTTGGGAGCTGTGAGCAAAAGCATCAGCTGCTGCCAGCACCGTTCCTATTTTCAGCTCCGAGGAATCACGATCGTTGGCAGCTCTGCCAGGAACAGCAGCACTTGGCATTTGCTGTGGATTGGTGAGTAAGGGAGAAAACCCAGAGAGAGCTGGGTTGGCTTCATCTGACCCAACATTAGACATGGGCAACTCTGCATCTCTTCCAAGTCTTCGTATCTGCTGCAGGAATAAATTGGCTCCCCTCATTTACAAGCTGCCTGAAGGAGCAGGTGTGCTGGAAGAAGTTGGATTTGGAAATGGAGAAGGCACCTTCCTGGAAAGGCACTCAGAGAGAAAAAATATGAAGTTTACAGGCTTGAGAGATGACTCATGTAGAGATGCAGATTCTACTCAGCTTCCTAGACAAAGGGCTTCAGACTCTAAGCATTCCTTAATAGGTTTTTTAATGGGCTTTCCTTACTTCTCAGAACTGACCTTTCATTTTTCTTTCATTCTTCATGTGATTAGGTTTCATTTATCCACTTGACTCTCTTCTATTTTAAAGAACTCTCTTCGGTTTTGACTGGCCTTCCTCCAGCAGGGTTCAAGTGTGTGGGGGATATTTTGTATTATTTTCCTGGCTGTTTATTTTCAAATATTAGTGCTATTTCTTTCCTTGCAAAAGAAAAGAGAGAGACGAGAATCTCAGCTCTTTGATTTCCAGATGAGGGGTTTCCAAGTCTGAGTTAGTCAAGTTGCCTCCCACAGAGGTGACCTTTGCTAAGTTGAAAGCCAAATTTGTGAAGATTTGGACATCACCACGCCAGCTTCAGGGACAGATTCCAAGGGATATCCTGCCACCACAGCAGGACACTTTTGTCCCTCTCCCTCGCATTGCATTGATGCACAGTATTACTCTCAATGTTTGTTGGGAAGATACTCTCTGTTCCAAAGGACTCAAAGATCCAGCTGAAGTTTCATGTGAAGATGCCACGTGAGTTGAGGAGCAAGCACATTTTCACAGAGAATAATGTTCACAGTTCAGCAAATGTATGATTTTTCTGAGCCAACAGCTTGTCAGACTCAAGTAAGACTTCCACATTTCCATCACTGGAAGCAAAACTCTCAGGATGTTTTACAAAGGTTTTTCTCCTGCCAAGCTCTCCCAGTTGATATTCTGGCCTAGTTTGTAAGCTCATAACAAAGTCCCAGGAGGTGACAGGGATGTGAGTCCATGGTTTGAGGGTGAAAAGGAGGGTGAGAGTTTGTCCATATGGACAAAATCTCCTTGGATTCAGGATTGAGAACAAATGCCAGCTCATGTCCTTTGGTCTTCTAGCCCTGGGCCTGCAGCTGTAGAGATTCAGCAGCAGAGGAAGCGCAGACAGGAGAACAGAAAAGGGCAACAAAGATGATTAAGGGACTGGAGCAACACTTTTAGGAGGAAAGACTGGGAGAGTTGGACATATTCAACCCCAAAAGGTATGACTGAGAGGGGGCTCACCCATGTCTGTCAGTGCCTGCAGGGAGGGGGCAGAGCATGGACCATGCTCTGCTCAGGTGGCCCAGCAATGGGACAAGAGGAATGGGCAGGAACTGATGCCCAGAAAGTTCCACCTGAACATGAGGAAGAACTTTTTTCCTGTGCAATGATCAAGCACTGGAACAGGTTGCCCAGAGAGGATGTGGAGTCTCCTCACTGGAGATGTTCCAAAACCTTCTGGAAACAATCCTGTGCCATGTGCTCTGGGATGACTCTGCTGGAGCAGAAGGGTTGGACCAGATATTCCTACTGTGGTCCCTTCCAACCTGATCCATTCTGGGATTCCTGTGATTCTAGGATCATCCTCCTGGCCCTTTGCTGGACTCTCTCCTTATGTCCATGTGTCTCCTGTACTGCAGAGCCCAGCACTGGGCCCACAAAAGAGGAAGAAAACCCTGCTGAAGCCCGGGGTTGAACCAGGGACCTTTAGATCTTCAGTCTAACGCTCTCCCAGCTGAGCTACTTCAGCCCTGCTGTGGCTGGGATTTTCACAAAACCTGTTGCAATATGATGATCTTTCACATTTTTCAGGCAGCTTTTGGTTGGTTTAAGCTTGGGAGTCAAAGAAGTTGTTTCAGGGAGCAGGATAGAGACAGTCTGGGCTCAAAGCAATGGTCCAAGGTGCCACCACAGCCTCCCTGTCAACATATGAAGCACATGTTCTAGGGCAGACAGTGGTTGCTGGCAGAAGAAAGGCTCTAAGTCCCTTGCTGCATTCTGGGGAAGTCATTGCAAAGCCCCACTGCTTGACAGGTGTGCAAAACCTCCAGCAAATCTGTGGAAGGTCAAAGAAAGTCTGATGTTCAAGAAGAAACACCTCAAATCCCCATTTCCCCACCTAGGAGAGGCCTGTGAGTCCTTGGCAGAGAGATCCTGCCATCCCTTGCCCAGAGAAGCTGTGGCTGCCCCATCCCTGGAAGTGTCAAAGCCAGGTTGGATGGGGCTTGGAGCAACCTGGTCTAGTGAAAGGTGTCCCTGACCATGGCAGGGGGGTTGGAATGAGATTATTTTTAAGGTCCCTTCCAACCAAACCATTCCATGATCCCTTCAGGGTGACAAGAGAGCTGATCCACAGAATCCCAGTGGCTCCGATGATTTCGGGTGAGCACCTGCAGGCAGCGTGGACGAGCCCGTTTGCCCAAAAATCATCAGCGGGAGGTGCATTTCCCACCTGCCCTGCATCCCTGCGCTCCCTGCCGCCAGCTTCGTCCTTCCCGAGCCAATTTCCTCTGGTTTCATCTTCTTTGGAGCCGGGAGAGGGCAGCAATGCTCATGGACAGACAAACCTGTCCCGCTGATGCTCCCGCTCCTTCCCGGATCGTCCGGCAGTGACATCCCAGCCCCCTGGGCATGTTGGGATGGGGAGCAGAGCACACAGGTGCCTCTGGCACTTCTAGCTCGGGTAAAGCCATGTACAAACCCTCTTTATTCCAAAAGAAAACTTCTCCACAGCCTGGTTGACAGAGGGCTGGGATTTAAGGACCGCTTCCATCATCACAGGCTGTGACCAAATAGCCTCTCCCTTGTCTTCTCGTGCAGATAAGACTGGAGATCTGTGCCTTTGGCTTATTTACACCTCTTGATGAACAGTGAAAGCCCTCTATGTCTAAGAAAATTGAATAAATCAACCTTTTGCTCCCACCGCCCCCAAATAAAGAATGAAAAATTAAGGGAGACTTATGAAAGAAATTCTTTCCTTTAATGAGCATTGATTAATTAGAGTCACATATCTCTGCCAAGCAGTGGGAGCATGAATCGAATGTGGACACATCAGAAAGTTTTTATCTTGATATAAGAAAGAATATTTTTCAATCAATCACTGGAACAACCTCCTCAGGGATGTGGTGGAATCACCACCACTGGTGATTTTCAAAATGCAACTGGACAGGGTGTTAGTCAGTCCCATGTAGGAACCACAGCTCACAAACAGTCCTTGGGCTGGTCATCACCAAATTCATGGGTCTCTCATCTATGATTCTGTGAAATTGGCTTCCTTTGGTTCATTCCTCATTGGCTTCCACTTGCAGATGAATAACTTGGTTGAAGATTCTTCCTTGGTAGAAATAAGATATTTTTGATCAGCCAGACTAATTTGAGGGCCAGCACACACATAGAATCACAGAGTTTGAAGAAACCCAAAAGGATCATCAACTCTTGGCCCTGCACAGAACACCTCAAAATCCCACCACGTGCCTCAGAGTGTTGTCCGAACACTTCTTGAGCTCTGGCAGGCTTGGGACCATGACCACTGCCCCGGGGAAGAACCTTTTCCTAATATCCAACCTAAACCTCCCCTGACACATCTTCATGATGTTCCCTTGGGTCCTATCACTGCTCACCAGAGAGGAGAGATTGGTGCTGCCCCTCTACTTCCTCTCCCATGTGATAATCTGTGTCAGTGCAAATTTTGGGGTCCCTACACAAATACAATTTCATAGGCCCTATACCTAAGTGGTTGCCGCTTGCTTGGACCTTCTCAAGCTAAAAGTGGGTAAAGTCTGATACCTTCAGACCTGCAAGGCCCCAGTAGTTAAAGGAAAACCCCAGGACAGCTGTTCGCTCTTGATTAGCTCCAATCAACAAGATTCTCAGATGGGAGTTGAGAGCTATGGCCTCTCTCCCATTTGCTGGACATGGGATGAGTATTTAGAACATATTCTAATATCTGTTCTAATTGCTGTGGTACACAGGTCCCTGGGGATGTCCCCCTTCATGAGTGACCTCTTGTGAAGGAGCTCTCCCCAGGGGTACCTGACCTTGGAGTGTGGCTCTGCCCTTGTTCTTCATAGTTGGTGGCTGTCCTCATCCTCCAAAATCTCCCTCTGAGTTCATGGTTAATCTGCTAGGATGAGCAAGAGAGACTTTCCTGCCCCTTCTCCTTTCTCCAGCCAGGATGAGCCAAAGTGGCATTTGTTTTAATGTTGGAGCAGGAGAGACCCACAGGCACAAAACCTGGGCTGTGGAGCTGTGCCAATCCAAAAGGAGGCAAGGTGAGAGGGAAATGGCAAATGCCTCATTGATTCCAAAACTGCTACACGATCCTGCCTGGGAGGATGTGAAGCTGTTAAAAAAAAGTGCTTTAAAAGGACAGAGTGTTGATGGGAAGTTGGCAGGTTGCTTTGTGCCGGCTGTTTATTCTCATACAAAGCAATCCAAATGTAGACTGTTTACCCACTGGAAACCCCTTGGCATTGTATTTCCTACTCTGAGCCTCACACAGCTCATTCCTCACCAGCTGGAGCTCTGCAAAACACCTTTCTTTAGTCACCGGTGTCCACCCACCTCCAGATGCCACCAGCCCCCAAAGAGCTCGAGGAACAGGGGTTGACTAGAACACCTTTTAAGTCAACACCAAGGGCCCCTGACTTGCCCTCCTGCCCTTTTTCTCCTTCCCTGTCTTTAATAAAAGCCAGGAGGCACATTGGTTTGGTGGCAGGTTGATACTCAATTCCCTGGTGTTTGATTCCCTTCTCTGCCCCTGATGTCTCCCATGACAAAGGTCGTGTCATTAAGGCCATATCCCTGTGATGGGCAGGGATGACGCAGAGCTTTGCATCCACCAAAAGCACAAGGCTGTGAATTTGTGGTGCCAAATTCGAGAAAAACTCCTCTGTCTCTCAACATGGCCCATTAGCCAGGGCTCAAGACTAACGATTTTCCATCAGCCAGGGATGTGGGCAGAAGCAGCTGATAATTATAGACATCCTGAACCGATTCCCTCAGAAGTTTAGGAAATTCTTCAGCAGGATAAAGTTGATACGGATGCTGAAGTGTTCCTCTGTAATGATACAGTTATAACAGTTTAATGAACAATCCGCTGTAAGAGGTTATATATAGAATTATAGAATCATAGAATGGTTTGGATTGGAAGGGACCTTAAAGATCATTTATTTCCCATCCCCAGAATATGTTATATAAAGGAGAAAATTTATTTTGCACAGCTCTTTCTTTCTCATGTCTGTTTTGTTGGCCATTCCTGCTACCCTAAGAGATTTATCCCTTATGTCCTCGTCACTTTCTCTTGGAATAAAAACTCTCCTTTCAATTGAAACTGAATTTCCTGAACCCTCTTTCTGGTTCTAGAGAAGCCCTGCTGTTCGCCTGCTGCCTCTCTCAAAAGCAACAGGTGACCTTCCTGAGATCATCTCAGGGGAGTTGCACTGAGGTTTGGATGAGAGGAAAGCCACAGACAGCAGCTCATGCATAAGTCAGCGTCAATTCTTCCAAAGACTGTTGGACAAATTCCAGCACTTTATGGAGAGAAAATTAAAAAAATATTAAAAAGAGAGAGAGAAAAATAAAGGAGCTGGGAGAGGTAAAGGGATATGCCAGAAATTATTGTACTTTTTTTTCCTCACTTTAGTGGTCCTTTCGGGTTTTTTCCTCCTTCATTCTGCCGGTTTGTGGTATTTCACTGGTAAAGCCCACACTAATGTTTAACCACACCCCCAAGTGCCACATCCACACTTTTTGAACACCTTTGAACACTGAAGGCCTTTTGAGCATTTCCAAGGGTAGCGATTCCACCACTTCCCTGGGCATCCTGTTCCAATGCCTGACCACCTTTTCTGTGAAGAAATATTTCCTAATATCCAATCTAAACCTCACCCGGTGCAATTTTAAGCCCTTTCCTCTTGTCCTGTCACTTATTACCTGGGAAAAGGGACCGATCCCCACCTGGTTCCAATCTCCTGTCTGTTTTAGAGGTCCAGCTGTTCCTTGATTCCCAGAGAAGAGCCCTGGATGCCCAAAGAAGTGCAGCACACACTTTAAGGACACACTCAATGGATGACAACCTACCTGGCTGTTCCAAATGATGTACAAAGGAGCAGATCCCATAGGTCAGGATGGCCGAGCGGTCTAAGGCGCTGCGTTCAGGTCGCAGTCTCCCCTGGAGGCGTGGGTTCGAATCCCACTCCTGACAACTTGTTTGCTGGCCAGACCCATTCCAGAGGGAGTTCTGCTGCTTCTCCCTATAGGAGACCTTCCTGGGAGCCTCCCTGGTCCGGCCCAGCCCTGGGATTATTGGTTGATCAGGTTGGCAGTGAGGATGTTGAAGAGAGAAGTCCCTCCCACTCAATTCATACCTGGCTCAGGTGGAATTCAGGCTTTTCCCCTCCCATGTTACCAACACCTGGTTCAGGTGGAATTTTGCCTTTTTGGATCAGGAGGTACCAGGCACCAGGTCTGCTGGTGACAGATGGCTTTCACCTGTCACAAAGTGGGAAGAGGATCCCGGACCACGAGTTGGGGGCTGATTGTGAGGACTTTGAACTGGGTTTGAAGGGGGAAGGGGATAAAACCAGGCTTACTAGAGATGAGCCTGGGGGCAGCATGCCTGTGTTGGGCTTGAAATCCATCTGCTTGTGGGAGGGAAGGTTCTACAGAGGGATCTGGATAGGCTGGATTGATGGACAGAGTGTTCAAAAAATGTGTAAATGTGGCACTTCCCAATATGATTTAGTGATCATGGTGGTGTTCAGTCAAAGACTGAACCTGATGATCTTGGAGCTCTTTTCCAAACTTAGTGAGTCCATGGTTCCCTGAAGCACAGAAATCCTCTTGCAAGCTAAACAGGACAAGGCTGAAAAGCAGCAGCTGCAGCAGTTAAACGCAGAACAATCTTATTGAATGTTTTTTCCTAGTGCATCTGTGACTTAATAACTTTTATGCTTCAAATTCTTTGAGATTCTGTTTTTAGTGATAGTCTTTTATACAGCACTGCAGTATTAGTGTGCTGCTGGTAGTGGAATTATTATCCTCATGTGTCAGAGCAGTAACTCTCAGCAGTATCTGCTGTGTTGCTCTTTCACAAACTCTTTTTTGGTTATAGCTTTGCAATCAAACCCCAGGTCCTGGATTTCTTCCACCATTCATTTTCAAAACCAGCAGCAAGATCCTGAGATTCCTATGCCCCCCAGGCAAAGAGGAGAGTCCAGCAAACAAAGGTGCACAAAAAGGCAAAACCAGTTTGTCTTGAAAGGCAAGGAAATCAGACCAGATGAATCATCCCATCTTTATTTTCTTAATACAATGCAGCAGCACTTTGTGCAGTCTCAGTGTTCACCTCCCATTAGGTACCAGTGTCAAAGGACCTTTTCTGCCGAGGAGAAGGGAAAATAAAAGAGTTGAAAGCTGATGGCAGGACAGGGATGAATTTCAAGCTTTAAGTTAAAATATAAAGTCTTGCTTTGAGACAAAGACATCGTTTTGTGGAAGGAGAGATTGTTGGCTGCTGCAAGAACCCAAGTCCAGCTATGACTATAAAAACATGAAAGCTGTTTCTGTGTCATGGTCAGGGACTGTGACCCCACCAGTGCCCTGGTTTAACCACTCTTAGTAAATACTTTATTCCTCATATCCAACCTGAACGTCCCCTGGCACAACTTGAGGCCATTTTCCCATGTCCCACCATTAGTTTCATGTCAGAAGAGGCCAAGCCTTGTTTTTAATTAGAAGATCTCTTTGCAACAGCTTGGTCGAAATCACATGTTGTGGTGCAATCAGCAACGAGATGCTTCTCCCCAAAGTGCTGCTGAGCAGAAAGGATTGAGTGTACCTGACTCCCACTGTGGAATCGTGCTCGTTCAGCACATCAAAATATCAAGCCAGTATTGGTAAACTGCAGAGGATGGTGTAGAACAACTCCAAGTATTTAAAAAGTCAGGAGGGAGATAAGATTAAAAGGAAACAACATGTGCAATTTGTCTAATCTATGACTAAGGGGACCAGAACTGTCTACAAGCATTTGCAGAATGTAAAAACAACAAAGAAGGAGAAAGATTGGCTTAGAGTGGAACAAAGAGTATTATTAGGAGCAGTGGGAAGTGAAAATATAGCCTGAACTGCCTAAGAAGTTAATGTATTCCATTGTAGACATTCCTATTATATAACTCTTTTTTTTTTCCCAAACACTTCATTTTTTTGAGGAGAGCTCTGGCCTTTTCCAGAAATATCTCGGGTTTTACAGAATATCTGATGATGATTCATCTTTTTTTTTTTTTTTT
>VWZF01002253.1:462547-484311 GCA_013396755.1 Sclerurus mexicanus | reverse complement strand
TTTTTTTTAATTCTTTGTTGTTAAATAGAAACAATAGAAAAAGTAGTTCTGGCTTGCAATGGCTGACTTGGAAAGCAATGCCATCCATTGACTAACTTTTAATAAATAGGATTACACAGAAAAAGGCTTTTGGCTGGAGCCTCCTCTAATTCCTGGATTCTTGGAAAAGCATGAGGGCACCAAGAGCTCCTCTGGGCACACTGAGTCCATTTAGAAACACCTGAGAAACAGGCCCATGAATGAGAAATGCTGGGGAGTTGATGGGAGAGCACGAAATTGATTGAATTCCCCAGGAAAACACTCACTGCAGGAGAAAGACAACTCCCAAAAAATTTATACAGCACTTTCCTTAGTTTATATAAATATATATGTGTGTGTGTATGTATGTATATATACACACAGATGCACATGTACATATTTATACACACAGAGAAATATATTTATACACACATATATAGGGAACTGATGCTTTTGACAAGGAATTTTATGGGCAATCTATAACATACTCCCCAGAGCTGGGTTGCAGAAGCTGGGTGGTTGTGGGCATATTTCCTTTCTGACCCTATGAGGAGTAAGATTCTCCCCATAAACTGATACAAAGTGTTCCAGAAAGCTTTCTGAGGAAAACTGGCTGTATAGATAGGTAGGTAGGTAGGTGGATAGACAGACAGACAGACACATGTTCTTCCAACACCTTCTAAATGGACTTCGACTTGAAAAGCTGTTATTCCTTTTCTGGTTAATGTTAACTTTTGGATTTACAGGAATTTTGTGGTTTTCCGGAAATCAGAATAATCTCAGCAGCTGTTTCCTACAGCATGGCCAGCACTTTGAAGCCCAAATACACTGAAAGAGGTGTCCAATCTTGACCAAAAGCCTTGTGTCCAGGTGAAGTTCAATTAATTGTTTGGTTTTCTCCCTTAAAATGATGCAGTAGAGCATGGTAGGAAAGTGTTAATCTTTAAAACATTGGGCATCAAAATAATATTTGAGAATGTCTTTGCCAGGGGGAATATCCTGAGTAGGAAGGGACCCACAAGGATCATCAAGTCCAACTCCTGGCCCTGCACAGCTCCAAAAATCCCACCATGTGTCTGAGGGTGTTGTCCAAACACTTCTTGAGCTCTGACAGACTTGGGGACATGACCACTGCCCTGGGGAGCCTGTTCAGTGTCCAATCACCCTCTGGGTGATGAACCTTTTCCTGATATCCAACCTAAACCTTCCCTGGCCAAAGAGAGCAGAGATCAGTCCCTGCCCCTCCACAGGACAAGCGCAATCCCATCACATGTTCTGATGCACGAATGTAATCTCATACTATATCCAGAAATGCTCCTTTTTTTCCCCCCGAAATCTCCTGTTTTTCAAATGGATGGCAATACTTCCCCTCACAAGCAGGAAGGATTTGGGGAGAGGGAGGAAGACACCACAACTTTGGGGTGTTTACAGTGCAGGAACTATCCTTTGAACCAGTTGTCCAGCCAGTTAAGAGGTGTTCATATCTTATGGGAGGCTCCGTGGTGGTAACCAGACAAATCACCTCCCACACACACTGGCTAATTACTGTTCTTTGCCCAATTAGCACACGCCAATCTTTCAGGCAAAAGCAAAACATCTGCACCCACTGAAATGATGGCCATGAGCTGAATCCAGAATGTGTCTCCTCTTTCCAGTTGTCCTTGTGGTAAATCTGTGGAAATCGGAGCTTTCCTATTCCAGCTTGAAATCAAACAAGACCTGACAGCAAACACACGCAATTGTGTTTTCAGCTACTGAAACACTGAGGAGCTGACACAAGAAAGTCAAAGAGAATTGAGTCCCAAGGTTTATTATGTGCCCTTCTTAATTGCGTGTAATTCACATGAGAAACACAGTAATTTCTCCTTTCTTTCTTAATTGCACTCAGTTTAAGAATCCAACTGCATTTTCCTCCCTTTCAATCACTGGACCCAACTGTTATTATGACAGGTTTTTGTTTTTTTTTTCCCCTCAGTATTATTCTTCTATTGATTTGCATGGTGGATGGTTTATATTGCTAATTAGCATCTATTAAAGCTGGTATCCCATTCAAGGCTTGATGAATGGAGATGGAAAGGAATAACGCATCAGAATAAATCAGAGCATGAGGAACCGAGTTCTCCTGTGGGAAATCTCTCTGAGCTGAACTTGAATGAGTCTCTGTGTGTGCCTATGAATATTATATTTGCACCTTGTATCATTGTTGTTATGGTATTTAACATGTCCCTCAAATGTGTCACCCAAGATCTGGACACTATAAAACATGAGAATTATCTGGAAATAGAATCCTGTCTCCAGGATCCAATGAGCAACTGCAGATAACCAGGAGAAATATAAACACTGGGAAAAAATAGGAGTGACTTATAACCAGTGTTCAGGAATCTTTAGTTCAGTGACTTTCCAAGCCTGATACAAATTCCAGATGTTATACTGGGAAATTATATCCTGGGAAAGCAGAAAATTTACAACCTCTGTAAATTCGAGAAGCAAAGGAAAGACCCTTTTTTTCCTCCTCACGGAGTTGGAGAACTGAATCTTGGCAAGAGTAAAGGTCAGGGATTCAGATATTATGATTATTATATAGGAAAAGACCCTGCAAGTGAAATCACTGGTGAAAGGAAAGTGATTTCCAGGGACAACCCAGCAGGTGGACTCTGGGAAGCCCCAGACAGAACTCAAGGCTCTGGCTGAGCCTTGTAGTCCTGGTACAAGAATCTTCCTCCACAAAAAAATCATATGAATCAGAGCTTCTTTTTAACAAGACATTTATAAAGGAAACCAAGGGTAATGTCCTGCCCTTTCATTTTTCCAGCCTTTCCTCTGCCTGAGAGCCCTATTTTGGGGATGGAGGGTGGCACAGGTTTCTTTCTTGTTGTACCTGAGATGATACAAAGACTAGCAGGTCTTTATATGAATGTTCACTCAGAAGAGACCACTCATTATTCCATCCCAAAATCAGTTCTAGCCCTTTTTTATTTAATTCTGTGGCCTCCTGGTCAAATTCCCTCTTGTCTCCAAATTCCCTGAAATGAGGTTTCCTGCTTTCATTTGGACAAAACATTTCCATGTTTTCACATGGAAGAGGATTCCATATGTGGTGTAAGCTGGCATGGCTGCAAAAACCCTGGTGAGATGGGCTAACAAATACAAGCTCTGGTGCTGGGTCATGTTCCCCTGTGTTGGAGATCTCCACGTGGCTCCATCTGCAGAAGAAACCAATAAAAAAGAGCTGATGGATGAGACTGGAGCAGGGAATCAAAGTCCATCTGGAACTAAATCTGGTGAGGGGCAGGAAGGGCAACAAGAAAATTTTTTACAGGCGTATCAATGGGAAAAGGAAGAAGAGGAAAAATGTGGGCCTGCTGCTCAACAGGGTAGGAATTCTGGTGGCAAAGAGCATGGAAATGGCCCAGGTACTCAACGTCTTCTTCACTTAAGTCTTCACTGATAAAATGAACCTTTAGAAATCCATGCCTCCTGGACCAGAGCAAGGAAGACTTGTCCTAAATGGAGGAACCTCAAGTTAGGGAACACTAGGACAAAGCAGACATACAGAATGCATGGACCATGGCAGGATGAATCTGTGGCACCTGATGTCATTGCAAGGTCACCCTCACTTGCCTTTGAAAGGTCATGGTGGTCAGGGAAGGTTCCTGGAGCACAAAGAGGTAAATATCACTCCTGTCTTCAAGGACAAGAAGGGTAACTCAGGCCAGTGAGTCAGTCCTTGAGAAGGTGATGGAGCAGCTAATCCTGGAGACTGTTTTGAAGTCCACGAAGGACAAGAGTTGTTCAGTTCACCTCTATCCATGTATCTAGTCCAAACTCCATCCAAACTTTGCCTATGGAGATGTTGTGGGACATGGTGTCAAAAAGCCTTGCTAAAGCCAGAATGAACAACACCCACACCCACCACGGCAGGCTTGGCACCCTAGAAGGCCATCAGGTTGGTAAGTCATGGCTTGCCCTTCCTAAATCCAGGTTGACTAGTCCTGATCCCCTTCTTGTTCTTTGTGTGTTCAGAGTAATATGGATTTGCTCCAGCACCTTCCCAGTGATTGCTGCCCTCTATGTGAAATGTGTGAGAGCGTATCTGGAGTTCTCTGTCCAGTTTGGGATTCCCCACCACAAGAAAGACCATGAACATACTTGAGAATATTGCTGAGACGGCTGGAGGGCCAGAGCAAGGGATCAGTAACAGAGCCTGAGAGAACAATAAAAAATTAAGGACCATCCCAGCTGGATATATGGGAAAAAATGTACGGGTCAAACATGGAAACAGATCCATCCAACCTGGCCTGGAACACTTCCAGGGATGGAGCAGCCACGGCTTCTCTGGGCAATCTGTGCCAGGGCCTCCCCCAAAATGTTCTGTGGAACCTGGTCTTAATGAAGGTTTCTTTTTGAAGCCTAACTACCTTATCCTGTCAACCAAAACCCGTGCCCAAGAGTAATTCACACGAGCAGAAGGATTTGACATGCCCAAAGAAGGATCTATTTCTTGTGCATCTCTCTAGCCATGGCCACTGTCAAAACAAACAGCAGTGTTCCTATTCCAGTTTGGGTTTACTTAAAACAGACAGCAAAACAAACAAAAATATCCCACAGCTTGCTTTGCCCAGAAGACTAAGAAAGGATGGTACCTTCAGAGACTTGTTACATCCTTCCTCCAAAGGAAAGAAATGTGGCGTTTAGAGGGAGAGGGTTATTTTTAGTGATCCCAATTCTGTTTCCTCTTCTTTGTGTGTCACTGGCACTGCTGGGTGTTATCACTGAGTGACAATTTTGGCTGCACAGCAGCAAAAACACATGACCACGGCAATTGCTGCACCCCAAGATATCTTGGTTTACCAGCTCTACCTGTTTTTCGTTGCTTTCACAGTACCCAGTGCACCCCAAAATGCAGATAGGAGGGTGATTGCTTGCAGAAAAATTAAGTTTTATATTTCTCTCAGTGTCTTTTTATGCTTTATGGTCTTTGTTTTATGCCAGTGAATTGAAGCAGAACATCCTGAATTAAATAGAGACAGTTTAGGAAATGTGCCAGCTAATAAACAGCACAGCAAACAGGGAATCCCACCTGCTGGCAGGTGTCTGTCTCGTTCCATGGGATCAGAGCAACATGCTCAGTAAAATTGTACCATTCCAAGTCATTTCAAGGAATTCCCAGAGCACTTTTTTTCCAGGAAGTTGCCATGGTGCGATGGATATTGGCACAGATCTCTCCCAGCAGAGTTCAAAGTGGAACAGAAGGATATGAATAGATGGGCACACAGAAACTCAGGTTAAATTGTCTGAGGAAAAATAAGATAAAATAACCCTGATCAAACCAAAGACATGGCCCAAAACACTGATTTTGATTAGCCCAAAGCATTTCAGAGTGACACCTCCCCATTACAATCCCCCTGAACCTGTATTAACTATAAATAAAACATACATGTAATATAAACATCCTGTACTAAATGCAACACTTGAAGGGAAATCCTTGCAGAAAGCAAAGCTACAGTTTTAGGACATGGAGAGAGACAATTAAAGGATCAAAGCCAACCAAACCAAGACCTAAAATCATTCAATTGATCTTCTAAAGTGAAAAAGAGTAGAAGTTGATGAAGAAAATACATTAGAAGAGAGAAAGATGTTTCTGGTCAACCATGTGCCCTGATGGTTCCTGAGGTGATGGTTTCTAGGAGCTCTTCCAATTGTTTCTTCCTTATTTTTCCTCTTTGCTGCCTGTTTAGGTCTTCAACACATTTTTAATACTTTCACCATGCAGAAAACTCCTCCTTGCTCTTCAGTTTCAATGAAGATTTCTCTCCAATCGTGATTTTCAGACACTGAGCATTAATATCCCATAAAAATGCTCTCCAGAGAGGTTGTCTCTTAAATTGCCATGTACATAAGTGACATTTCGACATGACTGCCCCTCATTAACCCACGGAGATTTTTCAAATCCTAATTAGGAGCCAGAAGAGGAATCTGTTCCAGTCCTTTCAAGACCTCCCATCCCCCAGAACTTCTGCTATAATTTTAAATACCTTTTGCTCTGCCATTTCATCCTACACAAGTTCACCGTGGCGGCTTTCCTGGGTATCCTTTGCATTTTCAGAGCTTACAGGGCATGGAAGAAAATATCAGGAATGATATTGCAACCATCTGAAAAACAGGTCTTTTCTGTGATGGAAGGAGAGAAGAGGATAATGTCCATTTTTTGTGTGTTCTAAGTCAGCAAAACTGGGTAAGTTCCACACTGGTCACGTGAGAAATAAATGAACTGCAGCTACTCTTAACCACTCATTGTTACAGATAAACATCACATAGAAATATGGAATTATAGAATCACTTGGGTTAGAAAAGACCTCCAAGATCATTAAGTTCAACAATTAACTCAGCACTGCCACATCCACCACCAACCAATGTCCTCCAGTGCCACATCCACATGGCTTTTAAATCCCTCCAGGGATGGGGACTCCACCAGTGCCCCGGGCAGCTGTGCCAGGGCTGGACAACCTTTCCAGTGAAGAAATTGTTCCTAAGATCCAATATTAACCTTTCCTGGTGCAGCTTGAGGCCGTTTCTTCTTGTCCTGTCCTTTGTTCCCTGAGAACACAGCCTGACTTTCCCTCTCCCTCCCACTTCCACCCTCTTTTCAGGGAGTTGTAGGGATGAACAAGGTCCCCCTTGAGCCTCCTTTTCTCCAGGCTGAGCCCCGCCTGCTCCCTCAGCTGCTCCCGGTGCTCCAGACCCTTCCCCAGCTCCTTTCCCTTCTCTGGACATTCTCCAGCCCCTCAATGTCTTTCTTGTTTCGAGAGGCCCAAAACTGACCGAGGGATTTGAGGCAGTTTAGGGTGTTTTCTGCTCGGAGGAGAAGGTTGAGAACTGACCTGATGAGTGCAAGCGCAGCAGGGTCTCCATGGAGCAGGGCTGGAATATCAAGTGACCCTCTCATAACAAAGCCTGTGCATTAACCACTAACTGGAGGTGGCAGCCAGACATTTTGGGGTCAGTGTCCAGCACTTTTGCCCTCCCCTCCTCTGCAAAGAGGAGGTGTAGAAATGCAGGAGATAAAGAGATGGGGGCAACTCCCATGAAGGAGAAACCCTTTCCCAGTTTCCAGGAGCAGGGAGAAGCTTCATGTCTGAAACCATAATGCCTGTTTTTAAAATCCTAGGAGCAGCCATGGGGAGAAGAGGCTGCACATCTCTCCTCCAGTGGGTAGTTTTTACAGTCACAGAATGCTTTTGGTTTTAAAGGATATCAAAGATCATCCAATTCCAAACCCTCTGTCATGGGCAGGGACACCTTCCACTAGATCAGGCTTCTCAGAGCCTGTTATGGGATTTCTCCTGAGTGACAGATGAGTCAATGAACCTCCAGTGGCTCAGGCAGGTCTTGGATTTGCAGTTCAAACTAAGTTTCAGGCTGATCTCAATGTTTATTTCAGGACGAAAAGCTTCTTTGCCTGGTTTCAAAGACGTGATATTTCTATGAGAAATGTCTCCTTTCAGGAGATTTGTCTTTTTTTAAGGAACAAAGCAAGCAGCCCCTCCTTCCCCCTCACTGCAATCCCAAATCATCACTTGACATTTTTCCATCTTCTCCCTGAGCCCTCAGAGTTTTATGTTTAGTCTGAAAAAGGTGTTGGTGCTGAAATGTTCTATGAGGAAAGTAAACACTGTGGCCATTTTCCTCATGGTCTTGCTTTTCCTGTAGGCTCTGTCACAATAAAATCCATTAGTTTTTCCTGGTGCTGTCCCTTTATTTTAACGTGGAATTTTAATGTGGCCATCAGGAACCCAATGCACAGAATCCCAGAATCATTTAGGTTGAAAAAGACCTCCAAGATCATCGAGTCCAACCTGTGACTGATCACCACCTTGTCAGCCAGCCCAGCGCACTGAGTGCCAACATCCAGTGGTTCCTTAAAACACCTCCGGGGATAAGGACTCCACCACCTCCCTGAGAAGCCCATTCCAATGCTTAGCAACTCTTTCCATGAAAAAAATTCTTCCTGAATTCCCCACCCCAGTTTGCTGAACACTTCCCTGGGTGGCACCATCAGCTGTTCCAGTGTTGCTCCTCACTTGTACCACCGAGACAAGAGCCAGCCCTTGGGGTTTGTGCATCCTGGTGGTCCTGGAGTGGCATTGACCTCTCAATTCAGCTACCTCCATAAATTTGGTGGAATTAGCAATGGGTACACTGGAAAAATCATAGAGTGCATTGGGTTGGAAGAGACCTTAAGGATCATCTTGTTCCAACCCCCCTGCCATGGGCAGGGACACCTTCCACTATCCCAGGTTGCTCCAAGCCCCGTCCAACCTGGCCTGGGACACTTCCAGGGATGGAGCATCACAGGTCATGACAAGTTGTGGAAACATTATTCATTGCTGTTGTGCTTCTCACTATATAATTAACGTATTAATCAGCCAGGAGAAGAGGATTTGGGAAAATCTGGTGATTCTCTGTCTCTGTTTGTGCTGCGATATTTTACAGAGCATTAGAACATATGTTGGAATGTCATCACATTGATGGGGAATTACAGTCCAGGCTATTCTGCTTAGCATGGATATCTCACCACTGAGACCTGTCATTGGGCATATGCTGGATTATATCCAAATTTTCCTTTCTGTTCACTGCCCTGAGCTTATGTTTACAGTGAATGATTTCACAGATTTCCATTCCATATCCCAGGGATTTATTTATAGAGAGTGGAAAGAACATTGGGTTATTTTCTTTACTAATTTGTCACTTTTAATGCTTGTCAGCCGGATTTCACTTTTGCGAATACAGGGAAGAAAGAATATGCAAATCCAGCTTATATTTCTGGAGGTTTCTCCATATCAAAAGGATTCAGAATTAAAAGACAAACGAAAGAAAAGCTGAATTAATTTTATTTGATCACTTACAACTTGGCATATTCTGTGATTCTGTGAACACAATTCCTCTGCAGTATTTAGAGAATTCCTGGTTTTCCATCAGAAAATTCTCCTTCCATAACTCCTTAGGTTTTTCACCCAAAATATCATCAGATGTTGAAAGAACAAAGGAGGTTTTTGGATAGAACTGCTGAAAAATAAAAACTTCTCACCTCTGTAACTTGGAAATTGTCTCTTTCCAAAATCTTTTCAATCCAATCCTCAGACTTTCCTGGTTTTAATAAAAACTTGAAGAGTTCTGATAGATATAAACTCTATACATGAAAACTTTTATGAAAAAAGGCGTTTTCCATTCCTGAAAATTTATTGTTTCTTACAACAGTCATCGGTTTCTTTGGAGTCAAAGCTCAGGGAAGATCCCTCTTACCCAATATCATGCAAAAACAAAGATGTTTTCTAGTAAACAACAAATGGATAGAAGATTGTAAATTTTCTTCTCCCCACAAACATGCTTTTGAATACCACTGATGGGCAGAAGAAAATGACAACCAAATTGCTCAGGTTTGTCACGCAGGGTGACTTTTGCTCCTTCCACTTTATCTTTCATTCATCCACATTTTACTTTTCTAGCTTTTGCATAGTCTTAACAAACTCATCCAATCGACACAGGCTGAGAGAGTTGGGATTAATCCACCTGGAGAAGAAAAGGCTCCAGGGAGAACTTGGAGCCCCTTCCAGTGCCTAAAGGGGTTCCAAGAAGGCTGAAAAGATACTTTTGCAATGGCCTGGAGTGATGGGACAAGGTGAAATGGCCTTAAGCTGAAGGAGGGCAGGTTTAGATTAAATATTAAGAAGAAATTCTTCCCTGTGAGGGTGGGCAGGCCCTGGCACAGGTTGCCCAGAGAAGATGTAGCTGCCCCATCCCTGGAAGTGTCCAAGGTCAGGTTGGACAGGGCTTGGAGCAACCTGGGATAGTGGAAGGTGATTGTGCCGAGACTTATTTGGATGCTCCTCAAAGAGACAAACTCACTGCACTTCAGAGCACCACAAAAATGTTAACCCAAGCCTTACATAAAAAAGAGGGTTTTATTGCTGTCATAGCTAATAACATTCGTAAAAATTATAAATAGAATTTAGATTACAAAAAAAAGAAATATTATAAAACACTAATAAAATATAGAGAAAACACTGGTGCAATATTTGTTTCTGGTAAACACATGAAAGTGTGAATGGACAGTCTGTGACCTCCAAATAATAGAATCAAGGTTGGAAAAGACCTTCAAGATCATCAAGTCCAACCTTCTACCCACTAAACCATGTCCCCAAGTGCCACATCTACTCATTTTTTGAACTCTTTCAGGGATGGTGACTCCACCTTTTCCCTGGGCAGCCTGTCCCAATACTTGACCACACTTTCAGGGAATTTTTATGTATTTTAAATAATCCCTATGTGTGTTTTCACATCTCCAGAACATTTAGCAAAGGAAATTCTTGACCCTCAAATATGCCCAGCTAGAAGTGAAATGGAGGCAGCTCTGGGAAAGGATTCATGTCATTGTGGAACAAGACCAGAGAGCGGGAATGATACAAGAGAGAATTTCCAAATCCTTGAGGATTCATCCACTATATTTACAGAGTGATTTGGCTTAGATCATAGAATGGTTTGTTTTGAAAGAGATCTTCAAGATCATCCAATTGCAATCCTCTGCCATGGGCAGGGTCACCTTCCACTAGCCCCGGATGCTCCAAGCCCCATCCAACCTGACCTGGAACACTTCCAGGGATGGGGCAGCCACAGCTTCTCTGGGCAACCTGTGCCAGGGCCTCACCTGGGAAGAATTTTTCCCTAACATCCAATGCACAACTCTCCTGTTTTAGTTGCCAAGATGTCTTTCTCAAACTGATGTATGACCAGAGTCTTCTGCACCTTGAACTCCATGGCTTCTTCATAGCCCTGCCCACATGTGGAACCTGCTGGGTGTTTTGGGAGGCTGTTCCAAAACCTCCTTTGGCTTTGATGCTTAGAAACGTTTGCCTTTCAAGCCAGCATTCATTCGAGACGAGTTTTTAGCTCTTTGTCCTGCTGCCAGCTTTATCCTGCAGCTAAAATATTTCTGCCTCCTTCCTGCTGCCTGTCTAGAGGCAGAGCCTGTAGACCAGGCACACTCCTACTCAGCTTCCAGCTCAAGCCAAGCTCTTCTAGTCTTTTCTATTTAAAGAAACTCTTCTTAGCGCTGACAGTCCTTGCAGGCTTTTCCTGCATGGATCTCATGGTGCTTCTGTCTTGCCTGAGTGAAGGGACTGGTTTGTGAGATTCCCAGTAAGCTCCCAGCTTGTACAAATATGAAAACTTTGCTCTCATTCCAATATTCTCTCCTGATCCAGTGAAACGGCATCACATTCACTCTTTTCACAAAGCTCTGCAAGCCAGTCAGTCACACAAATAAGTCCATATTAAGCTCAGGAATTTATTATTCCATCCTTTAGGATTTGACTGGAGCTGAAATTTAGATGTGAACGTTTACAGCTTATCGTTTGCACGATACAGCAGCTATAAAGGTCAGATCTGGGTACTCAGACTCTCAACCTAGAAAATATATTAGTAAATCAGCTGATTTTCACTTTCAAGAAGGGGAACAAGGCAAGACTTTAACTTGTTCATTCCAATAGACACCTACATGTAGGCACATTTTATACACACAGACACATATATATTTATATAATATACACATGCACACACAGTGCAGCTACTAATTTTTGCAAAGATTCTGTAGTTTCTCACTTTTCCTGCAGGTTCAAGCCGTACAACCAGACTTTCCCTGTTTTTTCACACCTCCAATGTGTTTAATGTCCAAAACTGCTCTGTGATTAATTTATAAATACAGGTTATTTCTCCCCCTTCATCTTTTCAACTTGCAAGTCCCAGAAACAAGGAGGAACCCAGTGGGGGGGGCTTCAGCCACAGCAAATTAAGTAGCTGTCTTACAGGCCAACTCCTGGTTTCACTCCAAAGCTCATTTTTTGCTTTAAAGGCAAAGCAAAATTTGAAGGGTCATTCTTGCCAGTGCTTCCCAACCCAGTGTGAGAGCTTTTGGCACCACTTTTTCCTGAAATTCTCCATTCATGGAAGCTCAACTCCAGCCCCACCTCTGCAATGACCTGCAAGGTGTTTCCCCTCATGTCCACACATCCCTTGCTTCAGTCAGTGCTCATGGCATCTCATCGTGTGCCAGGGGTCTTGCACAAGGTTTGTGTCCCGTGTCTTGGGCACACCTTGGATAT
Source organism: Sclerurus mexicanus (assembly GCA_013396755.1). Taxonomy (NCBI): domain Eukaryota; kingdom Metazoa; phylum Chordata; class Aves; order Passeriformes; family Furnariidae; genus Sclerurus; species Sclerurus mexicanus. The sequence goes on along the minus strand of VWZF01002253.1, from coordinate 472,135 downwards.
CACAGGGATGGAAGTTGGATGTCAGAAGTGTTGATGGCAATATAATACAACTGAGAGCTTTGTTTTGTCAAGCCAGCCCAAGACAATGATCAGTTAAGGTCTGGAAATGGATAGGAAAACTATAGGATTAACTCATGTTACTCACCCAGGAAAAGCTCCTTCCTGTAGTCTTCTATTTTGGGAGATATCCCCTTATAGAAACATTTCGGTTTTTTTGTTTGGATGTGTGTATTCATATACCTCTGTCTTTAGGACTATCAAAGTCTAACCATTTCTTAAATCTAGACTTTAAAGATCTATGAAATGCTGGTGAGAATTACAGCATATTTTCATAGAATCATACAATGGTTTGGGTTAGAAGGGACCTAAAGATCACGTCTTTCCCACCCCCTGTCTTGGGCAGGGACACCTTCCACTAGCCCAGGTTGCTCCAAGCTCTATCCGACCTGGCCTTTAACACTTTCAGGGATGGGGAGTCCACAATCTCTTTGGACAACCCATGCCAGGGACTCACTACCCTTACAGCAAGGAATTTTTGCCTAGTAGCTCATTGAAACCTCTTTTAGCTTGAGGTCATTTCCCCTTGTCCTGTCACTCCAGGCCCTTGTCCAAAGTCCCTCTCCAGCTTTTTTGGAGCCCATTGAGGCATCGGAAGGGGCTCTCAGCTCTCCCTGGAGCTTTGTCTTCTCCAGGCTGAACAACCCCAGCTCTCTCAGACTGCATCCAGAGTAGAGGTGCTCCATTCCTTGGAGCATCTCCATGGCCTCCTCCTCCTTGTTCCAATGGATCTACAAGTTTCTCATACTGAGAAACCCCACTTTTTAATTAGTCACTTTACAGAGATATTTTGGTTGCTGTGTGTATTAAACTGAGTTAGGTTATGATATTTTAATGCCACAAGAGGAAAAAGAAACCTTTCACTCACAAGTGACATTTTCTTTGAATTTTTGCCTTTTGCAACCAAGGTAAATAAAAACAAGCATTCCAGTTCGAGACTAAAGTTTGTTGTTTTGAACTCCCTTCCTCTAGAAATGAGCCTGGAAGAGGGTTTTTTCCCCACCAGAAAGTTCAATATCTGTGAAAACAAAGGTGTTTTTTGTCTTTTGTCAGCTGGTCACATGAGAGATGACTGTGCAGTCACTGCTGCTCCTCTGTGCCATCCCTTGGAAGCTCAAATGCCTCATGAAGCTCAAATTTACTGGCACGACAAGACCATTTCATCTGGGTCTCATCTAATGTGGTTGGTGCTTTCACTTCTCATTAGCTGAGGATTAGGTGAATAATGAGCTGTAGACACCAGAATCTAAGTACCAAGACATTTCAAGCTCACAGGGAAGTCAAACAAGGCTTTTTTAAAAAGATTCTTGAATTTGGATGTCAAAATTCTGCTTGCTTGGCTCTTTTTACAGACATCTGGTTTTATCTTGTAGGGGTTTTTTTAACTAATCAGTGCCTCAGTTTCCTCTCAAGTTACATGAGGACAGATAAAGTCATCGCTTCAAAGGAAGAAGAAGAGACAAGAATACTTTGACCTTCCCAAAACTCTTAGAAGTTCACAGAGAGGAAAATTATAATTTTTTCCATTCTTCAAGAGTTTTCATGATCAAGAAAGCTTGTCCCAAGATCAGGTCTTTGTTCTATGTGATTTTTAAGCCACAGACGATAAACCTCCTGCTGTCAAACACAGCCAAGAGACGTCAAACCTGCATCAGGTGACAGGTGACGAAAAGAAAGGCAAATCTGGACTTCCGTGCTGAACTGAAACTCAGGAGTTTTGTACTGTTTCCAGAAGAGTTCAGAGCAAAACAGACAGTTCAGTCCTGCTTTTCTTCAGTGCCACCAGGAGGAGCAGAGAAAGACCAAGGGCAATCCCAGGCAAAGGAGGGAAGAGCTGGGAGGGCAAAGGAAGATGCAACAATGGCAGACCTAGGGAGGGAAAAGTCATGACCTGACAGCCCTCCAAGACACCCATTGTTCATAGAATCACAGGATGGTTTGTGTTGGAAGGGATCTTGAAGACCATCTAGTTCCAATTCCTCTGCCATGGGCAGGGACACGGATACCTTCCACTAGACCTACCACTAGACTAGGTATCCACTAGATACCTTCCGAGACCCATCCAACCTGGCCTTGAACACTTCCAAGTGTGAGGAAGACACAGATTCTCTGGACAACCTGTGCCAGGGTCTTGCCACCTCACAGCAAAGAATTTCTTCCTAATATCCAATTTAAATCTACCTTCTTTCAACTCAAAGCCATTTCTCCTTGTCCTAAGTTTCCAGTTGCATATCTGACCTGTCCAGTCTTTTCTTAAACACTTTCAGGGCTGGAGACTCCACAACTTCCCCTGGGCAGTCCATTCCAATGCTTGACAATCCTTTACATGAAGAAATTCTTCCTGATGTCCAACCTGAACCTCCCCTGGTGCAGCTTGAGGCCATTTCCTCTTGTCCTCTCGCGACTTGGCTCTGCCCTATTTGTGGCCAAGAATATTTTCTCAACTGCTCTGCCACACAGAGTGAGTCAAAGCCGGAGGGCTTGGTGGGACCAAGGACATTTTCATCTGACAGTGGATAGCGTGAAGGTGGGTAAATCTTTGTGAAACACTAAATGAAATATAGATCAGGTCTTTAGAAGCAAAAAGATATGAAGGGTGGCTCCGAAACACTGAGCTGATGGCAGACAGCACTGTGTGACAATCTTGTCTCTGCTTATTTACTAGAAAATGCAAAATTAAATAGCTCTGGACCAGACTGATGTGATGATATGAGAAATGCATCCTCAAAGGTGAATTTCAGTGAAAAAGGATCTATAAAATAACAGAATACCAAGACAAGAAACCTGGACTAATACTTGACACCCTTTGCCTCTCAGTCACTCCATAGGAGGGCTGTGTCATGCAAAGCATTGCTGTGTTTCCAGCTGCCAGCTGGGCTGGCACAGCTGGTTTTTTGTGGTTCACCTCACCTGAAACACCTTGAACATGGCTGAAGCTGTTATATTTTACTCCATACCCGAGGCTGACTCAGAGAACAGTCATATTTGGGCTGTTACATGGCAAAGCGTTTGCCATGAGGCAGCTGATGATCTGCAGTTAAACCAGGCATGAAATTACCTCAGTCATTTCACTTATTACGGTGAGTCATTCCCAGTTCTTGCCTATTACCAAATTTTGGCTCAGTCAAAGGGGTGTAAATCTCTCACAGATGAGTGGTATCATACCATTGCCCACAATCAGACCTGAGCCAAAACAGTGCAGAAAGGATCTGACCTTGGCTCTGCTATCCATGCTGGAATTCTGCTCCTGGATACCCAGTTTTACTGTTCACATGTGCTGATCTCATGGTCTCTGCCAGAATTCAGTGCAATTTATATTTAAGACCTTACTCAGACCACTTACTGTAGGATCCCTACTCAGTCATCACAGGGAGGAGTAAACCATTTGAGTCCAGCTCTCACTTTTCCCCATAAGTGGTATGAGAAGAGAATTCCAGTTTGCCAGTGCTCTCCTGATCAGCTTTACCAGCTTTTAAAACTGTGTTTCACTGAAAGACATTGGTTTATTGAAGCCAAAATGCTTTTCACACATCCTTTTTTGATAGGGTTGATAGGAAGTTGTTTCAATAGATTATCTGATAAGGTCGATAATGTGCCACCTGAATCAGAAGTCAGATCTTCATTGTAACAGTCAGTTACAGGGACCCTGTTTCGGGGGTCAAACAAAATCGTTTATTGTAAGCACATTTCAACGTGTATAGGGTTATTCCAATTAAGAGCCTGGGTTATGCTAAACAGGGTAGCCTGTTTATCAAGCCTGATCATGGTAACTAAGAGAATACATTATGTTAACGAGGGGGGACACAGGTATCTAGAGTTAATCCATTGTTCACGAACACAAGGGTAGGGGGAACAATAGGTGTGGGACAGGGAATACACAAAATTGCAAATCTTGTCAAATGCAAATGGAGTCTCTGTAGGTCCGGAGGTGGGTCAGTGTCTGCATCCTGGATTAGTTCTTATCTTCCCGGGGGGCATCCTGTCTTTTGGTATTTGCCCAGGGCTGTGCAGACGTCCCAGTCAGACTCTCTGGGAAGCTTTCTGCATTCTGGTATTTCTCAGTTTTGTATTCCTACACTTTGTCACTCCAGTTTCAGAAAACATAGGAGGTTTTTGGAGGTCCAAAATTCTCCTGGTTGTGATTCCAGAGGTAATAGCCAATCATCTGAGCAGGAGGGCAGAGGAGAGGGGTGTCATATGTCAAAGACAGTAATAAGCTTGACCTTGCTGGCTTTTTTGTTTAATCTTGACATCACAGAATGTTCTGGGTTGGAAGGGACCTTCAAGATCATCTCATTCCAACCCACTGTCATGAGCAGGGACACCTTCCACTAGACCAGGTTGCTCCAAGCCCTTAGTCTTAAGGAAGAAGGGGAAGCTTCTGCTCCTTTTCTCGTAGAAACAAATAAACAAAACAAACAGGAGTACAAGTGATTTGGTCGAGGATAAAATGGCAGAGTGAAGGTGAAACTCTTGAAGTCTTAGTCCAGAAATGCAAGGTCTACCATCCTGTCCTGCCCTTGGACCCAAAACTGATTCCCAGCTGGATAACTGTTCAGATAACTGGTCTTTACACTGCCACCCAAGGCAGCTGATGTAGCGCTATCCATGTCCTTTCCTGGCATGTTATTTCCCATGGTGAATGATGGATAACAATTTGATGGATAACATTTTGATAGGCCTTGTTTTGAATCCTCCAGCCTTAACAACTGAAAAATAGAGTCAATATTGCTTCCATTTGTTTTCCGATCTTATCACTTGTGGGTGTACAGAGATAGCAGAGTTCTTGATGGCTCACTGAGCCCAGCAGTACCACACTCAATGCTTAGCATTCCATTTCACTGCAGGCAGCTGCCCCATCCCTCGCTACACTGATTATATTTTGGGGTATTATTACTGTGATGCTCAGGATGCAACAGCGAACATTGTTGTATATGGGGAGCAATATCAAGCCTGAAATACCATTGCTGGTGATAAGTGATTTCCCTCTTTACGCCTGAAAACCCAGAAATGTCCTGATACATGAGTGAGGGTTGTTCTGACACAACCCATCCTTGGGTGTAATTATAGATGAGGGCTGGAATCCACCTTGGCAGCAGCTGCTGACTGGCACTGTCATGTTTCTTTATAGTTCCTGAGCAGTCACTGAGCACATGCATATTCATGAGCAGCGTGTTGGGAGCAGTGATAAAGAGCTTCAGAGAGATTCATTCAACAAAGCCCAGACCACAAGTCCCCAAGCCCCGGTGAGTGGGGATGATCTCCAGTGAGGGAGTCAGCAGGGAGGAGCAGAGGGAGAGCTAAAGGGAAATGACTTGGCTCAGGGAATAATGAGGGGAAAGAATGGTTTGCTCCATGCCAGGCAGGAATCCCAGGGAACAGAGGAGAGGGGATGGCAGCGCTGCAGTTACACAGCACGGTGGCTTGTAAATAAAGAGTTGTTCAAGGAGGACTTTCAAAGGCAAAGAAAGAAAAAGAGAGGGGTTTGGGCTCAATTCATGATCAAGAAAGCTTGTCCCAAGATCAGGTCTTTGTTCTATGTGATTTTTAAGCCACAGACGATAAACCTCCTGCTGTCAAACACAGCCAAGAGACTTCAAACCTGCATCAGGTGAAAGCTGTAGACTTGAACCAGAAAAGAAAGGCAAGTCTGAACTTCAGTGCTGAGCTGAAACTCAGGAGTTTTGTACTGTTTCCAGAAGAGTTCAGGGCAAAACAGACAGTTCAGTCCTGCTTTTCTTCAGTGCCACCAAGAGGAGCAGAGAAAGACCAAGGGCAATCCCAGGCAAAGGAGGGAAGAGCTGGGAGGGCAAAGGAAGATGCAACAATGGCAGACCTAGGGAGGGAAAAGTCATGACCTGACAGCCCTCCAAGACACCCATTGTTCATAGAATCACAGGATGGTTTGTGTTGGAAGGGACCTTGAAGACCATCTAATTCCAACTCCCCTTCCATGGGCAGGGACACCTTCCACTAGAGCAGGTTGCTCCGAGAGCAACCTCACATGGGAGGGAAGGGATAGTGGATTTAAGCAGGAGGAAAGTGGGTTTAGATTAGCTATCAGGGGAACCTTCTTCCCTGGGAGGGTGGGGAGGCCCTGGCACAGGTTGCCCAGAGAAGCTTTGGATTCCTAATCCCTGAAAGTGTTCAAGGCCCGGTTGGATAGACATTGGAGCAACCCATTCTAGTGGAGAGTGTGGATTANTTGGAGCAACCCATTCTAGTGGAGAGGGTGGATTAGACCTAGATGATCTTCACAGTCCCTTCCAAGCCAAAACATTCTATGATTCTGCAGTACAAGCCAGCAATAAATGTCTGTGTCTTCACCTCCTGTGAAGGAAAAGTTGTGCCACATGGTGGGACCTGGCAATGCCTGTTGTTGGTGCAGCCAAGGCACAAGTGCTGCTCTTTACACTGCTGNTTCTGCTCCTTTTCTCGTAGAAACAAATAAACAAAACAAACAGGAGTACAAGTGATTTGGTCGAGGATAAAATGGCAGAGTGAAGGTGAAACTCTTGAAGTCTTAGTCCAGAAATGCAAGGTCTACCATCCTGTCCTGCCCTTGGACCCAAAACTGATTCCCAGCTGGATAACTGTTCAGATAACTGGTCTTTACACTGCCACCCAAGGCAGCTGATGTAGCGCTATCCATGTCCTTTCCTGGCATGTTATTTCCCATGGTGAATGATGGATAACAATTTGATGGATAACATTTTGATAGGCCTTGTTTTGAATCCTCCAGCCTTAACAACTGAAAAATAGAGTCAATATTGCTTCCATTTGTTTTCCGATCTTATCACTTGTGGGTGTACAGAGATAGCAGAGTTCTTGATGGCTCACTGAGCCCAGCAGTACCACACTCAATGCTTAGCATTCCATTTCACTGCAGGCAGCTGCCCCATCCCTCGCTACACTGATTATATTTTGGGGTATTATTACTGTGATGCTCAGGATGCAACAGCGAACATTGTTGTATATGGGGAGCAATATCAAGCCTGAAATACCATTGCTGGTGATAAGTGATTTCCCTCTTTACGCCTGAAAACCCAGAAATGTCCTGATACATGAGTGAGGGTTGTTCTGACACAACCCATCCTTGGGTGTAATTATAGATGAGGGCTGGAATCCACCTTGGCAGCAGCTGCTGACTGGCACTGTCATGTTTCTTTATAGTTCCTGAGCAGTCACTGAGCACATGCATATTCATGAGCAGCGTGTTGGGAGCAGTGATAAAGAGCTTCAGAGAGATTCATTCAACAAAGCCCAGACCACAAGTCCCCAAGCCCCGGTGAGTGGGGATGATCTCCAGTGAGGGAGTCAGCAGGGAGGAGCAGAGGGAGAGCTAAAGGGAAATGACTTGGCTCAGGGAATAATGAGGGGAAAGAATGGTTTGCTCCATGCCAGGCAGGAATCCCAGGGAACAGAGGAGAGGGGATGGCAGCGCTGCAGTTACACAGCACGGTGGCTTGTAAATAAAGAGTTGTTCAAGGAGGACTTTCAAAGGCAAAGAAAGAAAAAGAGAGGGGTTTGGGCTCAATTCATGATCAAGAAAGCTTGTCCCAAGATCAGGTCTTTGTTCTATGTGATTTTTAAGCCACAGACGATAAACCTCCTGCTGTCAAACACAGCCAAGAGACTTCAAACCTGCATCAGGTGAAAGCTGTAGACTTGAACCAGAAAAGAAAGGCAAGTCTGAACTTCAGTGCTGAGCTGAAACTCAGGAGTTTTGTACTGTTTCCAGAAGAGTTCAGGGCAAAACAGACAGTTCAGTCCTGCTTTTCTTCAGTGCCACCAAGAGGAGCAGAGAAAGACCAAGGGCAATCCCAGGCAAAGGAGGGAAGAGCTGGGAGGGCAAAGGAAGATGCAACAATGGCAGACCTAGGGAGGGAAAAGTCATGACCTGACAGCCCTCCAAGACACCCATTGTTCATAGAATCACAGGATGGTTTGTGTTGGAAGGGACCTTGAAGACCATCTAATTCCAACTCCCCTTCCATGGGCAGGGACACCTTCCACTAGAGCAGGTTGCTCCGAGAGCAACCTCACATGGGAGGGAAGGGATAGTGGATTTAAGCAGGAGGAAAGTGGGTTTAGATTAGCTATCAGGGGAACCTTCTTCCCTGGGAGGGTGGGGAGGCCCTGGCACAGGTTGCCCAGAGAAGCTTTGGATTCCTAATCCCTGAAAGTGTTCAAGGCCCGGTTGGATAGACATTGGAGCAACCCATTCTAGTGGAGAGTGTGGATTAGAACTAGATGATCTTCACAGTCCCTTCCAAGCCAAAACATTCTATGATTCTGCAGTACAAGCCAGCAATAAATGTCTGTGTCTTCACCTCCTGTGAAGGAAAAGTTGTGCCACATGGTGGGACCTGGCAATGCCTGTTGTTGGTGCAGCCAAGGCACAAGTGCTGCTCTTTACACTGCTGTCCTCCAGATAAGACAGATCCTCCCCACTGAGTCAATGCAAAGACTTAAAGTAAAGCCACAAGGAAGTTCTTCAGTCATAAAAAATCAGGGCGAAAAAATCCGTCCACTTCTAATGAGCTTGGCTCCTTGGCATCAGTGAGTAGTGAGGCCCACTTTTCATCCATGAATAAGATCCTTATATCCAGAAACATGTCGCCTACTGATGTCTGCTGTGGACAAGAACTTTTAGAGAGAGAGTTTGCTGGTGCCCACCTTCCCTGGAGAAGTCTTGCAAAGCCCTTAGTGATGGTTCTAAACCGTGACCATACATAAATATAAGGAATATAAAGGTATTGGAGAGTGTCCAAAGGAGGGCCATGGAGATGGTGAAGGGTTTAGAGGGGAAGTCATATGAGGAATTGCTGAGGTGGAGACTGAGGGAAGACCTGATCATGGTCTACAGCTTCCTCATGAGGGGAAGATCAGGCACTGATGTCTTCTCTGACAGTGACAGGACTCAAGGCAATGGCATGTTTGGGAGGTCTAGGTTGGATATTAGGAAAAGGTTCTTTCCACAGAGGGTGGTCAGGCACTGAACAGGCTTCCCACGGCAGTGGGCACAGCACCAAGGCTGACAGAGCTCAAGGAGTGTTTGGACAATGCTCTCAGGGACAGGATGGGGTTCTTGGAGTTGTCCTGTGCAGGGCAAGGAGTTGGACTCGATGGTCCCTGTGGGTTCCTTCCAACTCAGCATATTCTATGATTTTGTGTGCCGGTCACTATGCCTGTTCTCCCAAGCTTTCCATGAAGGGCTGCTCCGGTGATAAATAATGGGAATGCAAACTGGCGCAGTCAAAGGACTGAGATTACCAGTTCACAACACAGAGAAGCCAAAACCACGGTTTAATACCCAGCTTGCAACCAGCAGCAGCTCCTCTTTATCATCACAGATATTACAGTAACATTTAGCTTGGGCTGGGGCTCTGTTTGTTGAGCTCTGCACACACATGGAATGAGCTCTGCACACCCATGGAATGGGCTCTGCACACACAAGGAATGGGCTCTGCACACTCATGGAATGGGCTCTGCACACCCATGGAATGGGCTCTGCACACTCATGGAATG
>VWZF01002253.1:308496-462472 GCA_013396755.1 Sclerurus mexicanus | reverse complement strand
TCTGCACAAAGATGAAATGAATTTTGCACACTCATGGAATGAGGTCTGGACACCGATGGAATGAGCTCTGCACACACAAGGAATGGGCTCTGCACACACAAGGAATGGGTTCTGCACACACATGGAATGAGCTCTGCACACCCATGGAATGGGCTCTGCACACACAAGGAATGGGCTCTGCACACTCATGGAATGGGCTCTGCACACCCATGGAATGGGCTCTGCACACTCATGGAATGAGCTCTGCACACTCATGGAATGGGCTCTGCACACTCATGGAATGGGCTCTGCACACACATGGAATGAGCTCTGCACACTCATGGAATGGGCTCTGCACACACAAGAAATGGGTTCTGCACACACATGGAATGAGGCAGCTCAGGAGAGATTCCTTGGACAAATGAAGTCATCTGTGGTAGTCACCCTGAACTCCCTTTGCAACCAACAGGCAATTCCAGAGGGTAATTCCTCTCATGCTGAAGTAACCAGCTGAATGATGAGAGATGAATCATGTTTTAAAATGCCTGGGTTTTCCCCAATTAAGTGGGTCCAGCTGAGCAATACAGTTCTACAATACACTTCTTTACATGGACTGGGGCTGAATCACAGATTCTTCTCCTTTCATTGGTGCTGAACTTGGGGATGGCAGCATTTGCTGTAGGCCACATGGTGAATAAGTGACAGATGATTGGTTTTCTCCCTATTTCCAAGTAATTATACTTATCCAAGGCTGCTTTTTAATTCCCAAGAGATATGTTACATTCAGAGAACTCAAAGCAATCTGCAAACCTGAAAAAATGATGCCCTGCTCCTCTGGGGTAGGCACTTGGTGCAGATCCACAAGGAGATTTTAACTCTGTCCACCCTTGAAGACAGAAAGGATCATTTCCTAGAGTCCATCTTGCTGTGTTAGCACTAAAAAACACAAAAAGTGCAAGTGTGGGTGTCCCACAGCCTCAAATGTCTAAAAACCTGCAAGATCCTGATATGCTGGTGGGTCAACAATGCAGTTTGAGGCAGGACACTGTCTTGAGATCAGGAATTTAGGCATGGTGTCCTTGAAAGCAAAGACAGAGAAACAGCTCTGAGCATCGACTTCCCTGTGAGAAAATCAGGAATATCAAGCAAAATCCTGGACTTGGGCAGGATGTCTGGGAGAGAGAGTTGCAAAATTGCCTGTTGGAGCATTAAGCAAAAGTTTGATGTGGGCAATAAGTGCTGTTAACACCTGGGAAAGGCCCCTTGCCTTGCTGGGAGGGTTGGGGCATCCTTTTAATGCATTTAAGTGTCTCATTTTAGGGAGAAGCAGAAACTTTAATTACTTGGGTTTTTCCTGCCTGAGGCCCTTTCAGAGCTGCCTCATAAATGAGTCCCTTTTCAGGCCACACAGACACTTTAAAATATCCCCAGACACTCTTTTGCTGCCTCAGAACAAATCCTTAGCCCCAGCCTCATCCTAAAGAGAGGCTCTCCAGGTCTAACATCATCACAACCCAGAGCCCAATTACAAGCAAACAATTACAGAAGTATCTGAAGTGGTGCAAGGAAATCTCACTTGAGGACGAGTCTTTACCCAAGGATCCAGTGGGATGATGTGACCCCACTGAATTATAGATGAAGAACAGGGTTGGCCCCATTAGCCTGGTTAGTTTTAGATCCTCGTCTGTGCAGAGCAGGAAACGTTTCCTTAAAACATTCTAGTGTGTAAGTTAGAAGAATACAGAATTATCCACAGGAGCTCTGAGATTATATACCCATATAATTTCCTCTTTCTTTATCACTTCTTAATGGAATCACAGGCAATTTACAGTCAAACTGGAAAGAGAAGAACCTCCTGCATGAGCAGTTATGGGTTCACTGTCATAAAATCAAACAATCATGGAATGGTTTGCGTTGGAAAAGACCTCAAAGCTCATCTTGTTCCACCCTCCTGCCATGGGCAGGGACACCTTCCACTATCCCAGACTGCTCCAAGCCCCATCCAACCTGGCCTTGAACACTTCGAGGGATGGGGCAGCTATGGCTTTTCCGGGCAACCTGTGCCAGGGCCTCACTGATCTCATAGTGGAGAATATCTTCCTAATATCTACTCTAAATTTACCCTCCTTCAGCTTAAGCAAGGTTTGTCCTATCATTCCTTGTCATAAGTCGCTTTCCAGCCTTCCTGTAGGTCCACTCTAGGTACTGGAAGGGTCTCTGAGGTCTCTCTGGAACCATCTCCTCTCCAGACTAAATACCTCCAGCTCTCCCATCCTGTCTCCAGACCAGAGGGTCTCCAGCACTTGGAGCATCTTCATGTCCTTTTCTGGAGTTGCTCCAACAGATCCATATCCCCTGGTGATCCCAGAGCTGGAGGCAGTGCCACATGTGGGCTCTCACAAGAGCAGAGAATAGGGAAAGAACCAACTCCTGCCTCTTGCAGTCCTTTTAAACAACATACTTTTCAGTCTGGAAAGCCCAGAGGAATATCAAAGCATGATGCCATCTCAGCTGCCTCTCAGCAGAACCTCTTTGCTAACCCACAATTGATTAAGAGTTTGCTTTCATCCTCTCTTCAGAACCTGCGGAAGGTGCTGTGCTGTGCTCAGAGTCCGGGACTTACTGTTCCAACGGGGGAAAAAAAAACATCATCCCATCAAAGCTGTCGTTCCCTTTGGCAGGAAATCCTATTACAGATGCATGAGGTGTGCTCAGAAGTCTCTCCCCATTTACTTCTCTCTCCTCTGCCTGCTGCGGGTTTCTCCAGTGCTCATTCCTAATGAATCCTGCTGTTTCATGGAAATGACCCGTGTTGGGCTGCACCAGGATGGCTGTGTCTGCTCGGATTACCTTTGGGAAGGTGTTAATGAGGGGTGGCAGGGCTATTAGGGAGGAGAGCAGCTCTGGGGAAGAGCTTGGTTTCAGCTGAGCACACCTGGGATGCCTAGAGCTGACAGTGATCACATAATACAATTAAAAAGCAAAGTCCAGGAAGTGTCAGGCTCTGCAGAGCTTGGAGTGTGAGGCATCCAGGACAGCCTCCTTCTCATCCCGTTTATCATGGGAGGGATAAAGCTCAGGAATAACATCCTGTTTGACTCACCTCCATTACCCCATCACAAACAGGATGCACAAACTGCCCCCAGGCTGGTCAGAGGGATGGAAAGGAGGAGGAAAGGCTGGGAGGAAAGGCTGGAAGGATTCGGATTGTCCAACCTGGAGAAGACAAAGCTTTGTTGTGACCTGATTGTGGCCTCTCAGAGCTTAAAGGGAGGTACAAGAAAGACGGAGATAGACTCTTTACAAGGGCCTGGAGTGACAGGACAAGGGGGAATGGCTTCCCAAAGCCAAAGGGCAGGGTTAGATGGGATATTGGGAAGAAATTAATGGCTATGAAGATGGTGAGGTCCTGGCACAGGTTGCCCAGAGAAGCTGTGGCTGCCCCATCTCTGAAAGTGTCCAAGTTCAGGTTGGATGGGGCTTGGAGCAGCCTGGGATAGTGGAAGGTGTCCCTGCCCATGGCAGGAGCATGGTATGAGATGATCTTTCAGGTCCCTTCCAGCCCAGGCCATGATTCTATGATTTCATGAAGGTCAGTCTAATTCTTGCCAAATACTTCCAATGAGATTTAAATCCTGTGTGTAACAAGTAAGTTTTCCCACTAAGTTTTCACTCTTATGCCGTGCTGGGAGGTGGGACACTTGTCTGTAATTTAATGCTGGATAAGGGGATAAAACTGGATAAGAGGAAATGGCCTCAAGTTATGCCAGGGGAGATTTAAGTTGGATATTAGGAAAAATTTCTTTCCTAAAAGGTTTGTCAAGCCCTGGGCAGCGGTGGAGTCCCCATCCTTGGAGGGATGTAAAAAGCTTGTAGATGTGGCACTTGGGACATGGGTTAGTGGTAGCATTGGCAGTGCTGAGTTGACAGTTGGATTTGATGATCTTGAAAGTCTTTTCCAACCTAAATTATTCTGTGATTCTATGACTTAAATAAAACAGGTGCCACGAGGAACAGAGGGAATCAGAACAGCTCAGTAGGGTGGGGGACCTTCCATTTGTTGCATAAAGTTGGATCCAAATCCAGGACCTGGAAGCCAAGCACAGGTATAAGCAGATGAAAAATACGGTACAAACATGGGATATTGGGATAAATACCATGGGAATTCGTTCACTTTTTTATCAGCTGCATCTTTCTGAAAAGGCCTGGAGTATTTCAAAAGATAATTATCACAGAGACTCTCTCTTGGGTAGATATAGGAATTGTTGGGAGAATTTAATAACCTGTATCATGAAGTAGGTCAAGACAAAGTTTTCAAAAGTTGGGAGAGGCTGTCAGGAAGTCAGCAAGTCTTTTCCAGTTTCCTTAGGCGGGATAAAACCAGTTCATGTGTGAAGCCCCAAATCCATAAAGGTCTTTTCAAGGAATCACTTCAAATGGACCCTGCAATTAAGCAAGAGCTTATTAGTGCAGATAAATCAAATTCACCTCTTTGTTCCTAAAGTGGAAGTCAAATCCACCTTTACTTCTGTTTTTTCTTGGGTTTGGGGTGGGGATTTTTCACTTGTTTGGGATTTTTTTTTATATTACACCAACAGTCTGATTCAGCCCCACAAAGGATGAATTTACCTTTGTTGAATTTTACAGCTCAGCTGAGCTTTGCCTTTATATTTTCATAGGCATTCTGTTACAGTCTGTGGAGAACAATAGTCAGTTTTGTTGTCAAATCTCATTTAAAATACTAAAATTATTGTGTTGTCCTGCATTTACCAGTCAAGAAGGTTATGGGTGGTAACAATTTACTCCCTAAATTCATCACAGAACATTTTTTCAAGGAAAACCATAGTTCAGGGACTCTTCCGTGTCAGCTGAGCTCATATTCATTCCTCAGTTTGGAGTCCAAAATACTATGAGAAGATCTAGAAAATGACATATTATCACCTCATACAAAACCAAATCCAGTTTTATAGGTGGCTTTCTGGAAAGCTCACTGGTTTAAATAGACATAAAATGATGGAGTGTTATTTGGCAGAGAGAAATAATCCAGCAATTTTTTAGGAAGGGAAAATCTAAAGCTGAGGTTGGGAACAGGGGTAACATTGTTTTACTGTTTGTTCTCCTGAGACATGACAAATGTAAGGTGGTTATAATAATAATAATTAATAATCATAATTAATAATAATAATTCGCTTTACCAAGTTTCCTTCTACAAACACTCCCTATCTCTCCATATAAGTTGCCAGCTGGAAGTGTGTGCTGGATGCTGAGACACAAATTACTAGCATGACATGTATTTTTCTTTCCTGGAGAATGTGTCTATCCAGCCTGGAACAGCCTGTACAATTCCTGTTCTTATTTATCTCATTAGTGCATTCACACAATGACTGTCCTTCCTCCTCAAGAGAAAAACATGCAGAGAAGAACTCCAGGGCCAGATTCTCACTCTTTCCTTTCTTTGAATACAAAACTTATCCTAAGGCAGATTTTTTTTATTTTTATTTTTTTACAGTTTGCAAAAATCAAAATGAATTTCATAAATATGGATATCAACTGTCTCCAAAACGTTTTGATTCCAGGTTAAGTGTGTTTTCACTATGCTCAGTGAATGGCTTTCCTGAAAGGAGATGACAGAGAATACATACAGAAAATTGTATAAAACTCAGAATAACACTCAGAAAGCAACAACTAGACTCAATTTTCATTTAGGATTCAGCCAAAAATAATATTCTGGGTGATAACAGATGAGTTTGTGTCTCCTGGCCACTGTTTGATTTCAGAGCTCCCATGTCCTTCTTTTTTCCAGCTCAGAGATTGAAATTCCATTTGCAAACCAGGCTCCCTTTGATGTTACATTAACCACACCATTACCCAGCTGAGCTTGGCTGGACAAGGCTGTATTATATACAAATTGCCTTCTGATTTTATCCAGATCTGCAGCCTCAACCAGGTACAGCTGGGCTGTGCATTACTGCTGTAATTTTATTTTTCTCCAGAGGGGATGAGGAGGAAAGGGAGCCAAGACAGGAGCTGCTTCCTAACTTTCTTGTCCTCTCCATCAAAATCACCTTAAAACTAATGGAATCATAAAATGGGTTGGGTTGGAAGGGACCTTCAAGATCATCCAGTTCCAACGCCCTGCCATGGGCAGGGACACCTTCCACTAGCCCAGGTTGCTCCAAGCCCTGTCCAACCTGGCCTTGGACACTTCCAGGGATGGGGCAACCACAGCTTCTCTGGGAAAACCTGTGCCAGGGCCTGCCCACCCTCACAGGAAAGAATTTCTTCCCAATATCTGTTTAGATAATGCTGTTTAACTTCTGCACACTGAGCTCTGGTTTCTGTGAGCTCAGAGGCTGCCAATGCTGGAGCAAGTCCAGAGAAGGACCACAAAATGAGTTGGAGGAGAGGCTGGAGCATTTCTCCTCTGAGAGAGCTGAGGGTGTTCAGCCTGGAGAAGAGAAGGCTCCATGGAGACCTTAGAGCCCCTTCCAGTGCCTAAAGTGACTGAAATAGAGTTGGAGAGGGACTATGGACAAAAGCATGGAGTGACAGGACAACGGGGAACGGTTTCAGACTGACAGAGGGAAGGATTAGATCAGATATTAAGAAAAAATTCTTGGCTGATAAGGTGGTGAGACCCTGGCACAGATTGCCCAGAGAAGCTGTGGCTGCTCCATCCCTGGAAGCATTCAAGACCATCTTGGATGGGGCTTGGAACAACCTGGTCTCGTGGAAGGTGTTCCTGTCCATGGCAGAGGGATTGGATCTAAATTATCTTTAAGGTCCCTTCCAAAACAAGCCATTCTGTGGTTCTACTCACTGGAAAGTCGCTTTAATGCTTTTAGGCAAACTCTGTACTACACATTTCTAATAAAGCCTAAGTTTATGTTTGTTTGTTTCGGGGAGTTTTGCCTTTTTGCATTCTCATACCAATATATTTTGTTGCTGAGGAGCACGATAACTAATACAGGGTCAGTCAAGGACCTAATCCTTTCCCTTGAGACCCAAATTGCAATTATTCCTTTGAAGAAGACATTGCTGGATAAGGCTGCGCTATCAAAATGCTGGCAATGGGTGTGAAGTTGGATGGCTCTGGGTCACACTCAAGGACCAAAACCTACTTCTTTTTGCATTCAGCAGTTTTCTTTAGCTTTCCTTATAATCCAGTTTAACCATTTCTGCTCTCTGTGACTGTCCTGGCAAGGGATGGCTGCTTTTGGTGTCCCATAGCCCAGTACAAGAACAAGGCTCTGTGGGATCAAGAGATGAGCCATTAAAAGAGCCTCTTCACCCATCTGAGTAGACAAGATGAAGGGAGGAAACGGAAACCCGGGAGCCAAAGCAGTTTTCCCAAGGTTTTAGAGCAGTATGGCAAAGGAGGCACGACCCCTCCAGGCACTGCATTCAGCTCTACTGCAATGGCCCATATGTGTCCTTGTGCTCAGGGAAGATTCCCTCTTCCCTCTGGAGTTCCATCTGCTCCTCCACTGCTCTTTCTCCCGCCCAGTTGAGGATAAGGCAAAACTGAGAGACAAACAAGAAATGCTGGGTCTGGACCTTGGCCCAGGGTGTCCCACGCTGTCAGATGACATCATTTGTCATCTGTTGTTGCTGCTTTTAGGCTTTTGCTGGGGGATGCTCAACTTGAGGGCACCCATGGGGCCCTCCCTGCTTGGTTTGGGCCTCTGTCCTTTTTGGTGACCAACTCTGAAGGGAACAGAGACCATAGTTATACTTTTTAAAAGACTATAAGGGTGAGACCCCCTTTCTCCCCCTGGAAGGACCATCCTGTTCTTTTTATCTCCTTCCTCTCTTGCCAACCCTGTTCCACATGCACATACCTCCAGTTATGTCCAGAGATGCTTCTTTTCATAAACAGAGCTGAACTAACACCTGTTTCCCCCTTTATGATTTTTATAAGCTCCATCTGTCCCGGGGGAGGGAGAGAAGAGTTTCAGAATATAACGATGGACTTCTGGAGTCATCTAAGAAAGAAAACCAGAAAAAAGGCAACATACACACACAAAGAAAGGTAAAAAAAGAACTGTGAGGGCTCAGCCATGGTGTTGATACACACTGTGGAACTGCTGCTGTCTTTGCAGGAGGCCATTAATCATCATTATTGCCTGGCTTGAATTTCTTTTTTCTTTTTTTTTTTTAAAAGACTGCAGTAAACAGGCAGGATCTGGGAGGGAAAGTATTCAAGCTTCACATATGTCAGGCACAGAGAGCAGAGCGAGATGGGAACAGGCAGCAGACGGGGAGCTTCAAAGGCACAGACACATAAAAGGCCCCTGCAGCAAAGGAAGCCTTCGAGACAGAACCAGAAGCCTCCAGCCTGAGATGCTGCTCAGAAAGATTTTATTAGCAGGCTGTAAAACTCCAGGCAGGAGAGTTGGGCTGCTCTGTTTTAAAGGGACATGGGGGAGAGTTTTAGACTATCCTAGACAGTTCTTAACCTCTGCCAAAAATAGGTGTTTGTGTGCTGCAGCCTCAGCTGTTCTGGGTTTGTCTGGCAAGGAACACGTCTGCTCATACTGGAGAATCTTACAGTGCGGGAGTGACATCATAGAAGCAGAGAATGTTTGGAAGGGACCTTAAAGATCATCTAGTTCCATCTCCCAGCCATGGAAAGGGACACCTTCCACTAGACCAGGCTGATCAGATACCAAAAGATTCTTTCAGTCTCCTTCCATCTCGCAGTCCCACAGAGCCAGTCCTGGATATTCACTATTTGTGGTACAACATCCCTTAAGCTCACAGTCTGGACCAAAGAATACCCCAAGCTGGAAGGGACCCATGTGGAAGATCAGGACCAGCTCCTGACTCCACACAAGGCAACCTAAAAGTAAAACCAGACACTTTGAAGGTTTTTGAATTGTCCAAATGCTTCTTGAACCCGAATTAACCAAGGTAGGAAAAGAAGAGAGAGGGGGTTGTTTCAGCAAGAACCGACTGTAGGAATTGGATTTTTCTCATCCCTCTCAGGGTTCCTCCTGTTTCACTCAGGGTTCAGCTGCTGAAAAGCTGAGAACTTGTTACCCATCAAAACTCATTGCATTCTTAGGCAAAATCATGAGGTGGTACAAAAGCCAGAGAGAAAACCAAGAGGTCTAATTTGCCTTAAGCAACTAACTTCTAGATTAAAAAAAGAAAAGGGTTCTACAAGAGGGACACCTAGAAACTTTGGACAAGGGAATGAAGTGTCAGGACAAGGGGGAATGGTTTTAGACTGAAAGAGAGGAGATTTAGATTTGATATTGGGAAGAAATTCTTTCCTGTGAAGAAATTCTTCCCTGTGAGGGTGGGGAGGCCCTGGCACAGGTCACCCAGAGAAGCTGTGGCTGCCCCATCCCTGGAAGTGTCCAAGGCCAGGATGGACAGGGCTTGGAGCAACCTGTTCTAGTGGAAGGTGTCCCTGCCCATGGCAGGGGTTTGGAACTGGATGATCCAACCCAAACTAGTCTGTGATTCCATAGCTAAGAGAAGCAGTTTGAGGGTGAGAATGGTTGGAAGGAGTCACAGGACTGGCAGCCTGGGTGATTTGGGCACAAACAACTTTGTCAGCACCACTGTGAATAGCTAATAAGCAGTCAGTGTGTGTGGAGACTTCTCAGCATCATTTTCCCGGTTTTAAAACCATCCCAGTGGTTCAACACTGGGAAAGGTGTGTGATTAACAGGTCAACAGAGCAGCATCTTAAATCACACCAAGCAGCCAGCTGAGAGGTTCAGGGACTGACAGGAGACCTAGGGTTCTCAGACAAAAATCCTTGTCTAGAACTGAGTCATCATGACAGCATTAATGACAGGGAATAAAGTTAGGGAAATAATGAGAAAATGCTTTTATTGTGTCATTACGGGGAAAGGGCACGATGCAAATTAGGCCACTATTTCAGATAATTAGAGGTGAAAGAATGGATGTCTTTGATTAAAACTGGGAGCCCTGGCAGGCTGAGGCTGCAGAACAATGCCTTGTTTTCCCTTGAAAAATCCAAAACTGAAGAAAAGATAAATACAGACGTTAAGAAGTTTGGAACTCTCTCTTCCAAGGGCAGCTTTGGACTCACTTACTAGAGACAAGTTAAAAGCTCAGCATGTCACTCCAGATAAGTGGAGAAAATCTATGGAATGAACTGTTCAGCATGATACCTGCTTTTCTGGAAGATTCCTGAGCTGGCCCAAAGACTGGGAACAACAGTAGAGCAGGAAAAGACAGCACAAACAACAGGGCCAGGACTCATTTAGGAAGATGCCTTACAGAAATTGGCTCTCTGAGGTCTGAAAGCCCCTTGAGGTGCAATTTCAGGTCTGACTTTCTAAGCCCTCTGCGGTCATGTTGCTCCATCTCTTCAAGCTGGCACAGGGATACCTGTCCTCCATGTCTCCTGAATACTGAGGTGGCACAGCCAGTCCCACACCCACAGCACATGTGGAATCACCTCTTGATTAGGAGGATGAAGGACAAGAGCCTGGATCCAAAGCCTGTTTCACACAGGGTGGAACTTCCTACTGATATGTGTAAGGTTCTGGAGTGGAGCACAAATTTTTGGAGACGCTTCCTTTCAAGGCCAGGTTGGAGGGGGCTTGGAGGCATCTGGTCTAGTGGAAGGTGTCCCTGCCCATGAAAGGGGAGTTGAAAGATCTTTGAGGTCCCTTCCAACCCAAATTATTCTATAATTCTATAATTCCTTCTCCTTAGCCTCCAACAGCTCATGGATGAAAATTCTTGCTGGGAAGGGTAGAAAAGACACAAACTCCACCTGGATGCAGAGAATCTCAGCTTCTGACCTATATATTTGTTGCATGCAGGGAAAAAAGTGGTTCAGCATCTCTCTTCATCATCCTCACTCTGCATTTGGCTCAGAGACTCCATCCCATGAGAACAGCCCTGGTGTGGAAACTCCTGCTCAATAAAAAGCGTGTGAAAAGAGCTTTGGATTTGTTTGGCTCTTGAAGCCTCTGAGGGTATTTTCCCTTTTAAAATTCAGTTTCTGTCTTTCTCTTCTGTCACTTGGTACCTGGCAGCCTAATTGCTGCAGAAGTTAATGGTAGGGGAGTACTCATTATGCAGATGCCAAGGAATCAGTCTCCTTAGCAACAGCAGCCATGGAAGCTCTGGGATCTCATTAGCTTCTCAACCCATTCATGTCCCCTGCACCCCCAGTAGTGTCCTGCCCGAGGGACAACTTGGCCTCTGTATTATTTTACACATCCTGGGGTAGAGATAATTCCCTAACGGAGGTTTGGGCTCACCCCCATCAGAAATCTCTCTCTGTTCTGTCATTCAGAAGTGTCCCCGTTGAAAACTCAGCTCCAGTGCTTAGGGGGAAAAAAAAGTCCCATCAAAGATATGGAAAGGAGAATATTCTTGAATTGTGCAGACAACAGAGTTTGGAGGTTCTGGAATTTTCTTTAGGGGTGGTCGTCTGCAGTGCTGCAAATATCTCAGTGGACTTCAGCCTCGGAGAGGGAGAAGGTTATTCTCTGAGGTCCCTTTTGCTCAGGAGGGTGTAAGTTATTACAGCAGAGAGATTTCCTTGTAGGGTACAGACAAACACTCTCTAAAATCCTAGATGATGATGTCAGATATTCTGTCAGGAAGCTGCTATCCCTGGCCAGTGACCTACTGAGGAGACCTAGGACAGGTCTCAGTGGAGTTGAGAGGTTTATATAATTTCAAAGAGGATATTCCTGGGTGTGAAATGAAACTGCTGAGTGGGAGGACAGACTAGACAAGAAAGGGATGTGCAGTGAGAAAGTCCTGGTGCAGAAAGCTTGTTTGATGAATTAATAACATCCATACAAAGACTGGATCACAGCTGCAGCCCCACTTAAAACATGGTCCCTTGGACAATCGCATCAGTGAACAGGGAAGGAGCCAAAATGAGCCTCCTGGATCTGAAAGGGAGAGTGTCAGTCATAGGGAAGAAACTTTTGCACCAGTTTTTGCAACCCAATTTTCCATATTCTGAAACTTTCAGTACAGAAAAGGCTTCTGCAAGCAGGAAGGGGCTGTTTTCTTTTCTCCAGGCATTGGTAAAAGAACCCTGAGCTGAACTGATTAGACAAAGTGTGAGGTCTCCACCACTTGAAGAGCTTTAAAAATAGTTTAGAACATGATCTGTCAGTTGCAGAGTGGCAACAAATAATGTTTTCCTGAAGCAGGTGGAGAATATGATACTGCAACACTCTGTGCTTGAATGGTTCCTCAACAAGGGAAATTGAGTTTCCCGGATTTCCCTCTCCAATGCCATTCAATAGGGTGGGACAAAACCCGTTGGAACAAGTCCAGAGGAGAGACACTAAACTGATCACAGGGCAGGAGCTCCTCTGCTCTGGAGACAGACTGGCAGAGTTGGGAACATTCAGCCTGCAGAAGACAAGGCTCTAGGGAGACCTTGCAGACCCCTCCAGTGCTTAAAGGGGTCCAAGAGAGCTGGAGAGGAACTTTGGACAAGGGCCTGGAGTGACGGGACAAGAAGGAATAGCAAGGAGGGTACATTTAGATTAGATAAAAGGAAAAAAAAACTTTCCTGTGAGGGCGGTGAGTCCCTGCCACGGATTGCCCAGAGAAGCTGTGGCTGCCCCATCCCTGGAAGTGTCCAAGGCCAGGTTGGATGGGGCTTGGAGCAACCTGGGCTAGTGAAAGGTGTCCCTGCCCATGGCAGGGGGTGGAACTGGATGTCCTTAAGGTCTCTTCCAACCCAAACCATTCCATGA
The DNA here is from genome assembly GCA_013396755.1 of Sclerurus mexicanus. NCBI lineage: Eukaryota > Metazoa > Chordata > Aves > Passeriformes > Furnariidae > Sclerurus > Sclerurus mexicanus. Next base: position 449,771 of record VWZF01002253.1, on the reverse strand, counting down.
TCCTATGAGAACATCTGGCACTTCCAGAAGATAACACAGCGAGTGAGTGCGTGGCCGCTTCCCTTCTCATGGCATGGGATGAACTACAGGAAAGTCTTCAGCAGCAGGAGACACCTTATGACTCATTGTCTTTGAGGACCAAAGAGCAGCAGGATTCATAGTTGACACCATTCTCAACATCTCCTGCAGGGACACTTATTAAAATGCTACCCCAGGAGTGACAGTTCCTGCTTGACGTGCAATTGGTTTTGGCAGGGACTTGATGAGTCAGTGAAGAGCAGGGCCAAAACCAGCTTTTTATATCCACTTAGTCTCTCCCCTGACCCTTCACTGTCCCCTTCGTGTTCCCTGGGCACTCCGCAGTCCTGCCCTCAGCATATTTACTGGGTAGGAACTTTGGAATTTGTAGATTTGTGTCTAATCTTTCAACCCTGTGCGTGCCCAAACTCCACTTCAGATCCCACAATCCACAATGGCACATACAGAACAACTCCTGGGCTTCCAGCAGTGGATTCTTCCATTCAGCTCCTCAGATTCCTCAGGATGTTGAATAACTCACCAATTTATCTTTTTTTGTTTTGCTCAGGAGCAAGAAACTGAGCAACAAAAGAGAAAGCAAAACCACCCACACACAGAGCAGCTCTGAGGGCTTTGTTTCTTGGCTGGCTTATGGCAAGGAAAGGAATTTGGAGAGGGATGCTCTTCTGGGGGATGCTCAGGATGAGATGCTGGATGGTCCTGAGATCACTGGCAAATCTGGGGCTGTGTTTCAGCAAATTCAGGGCTGGATGCATCATGGTATGAGATTGTTTTTGTAGTGGGAAACTTCTATATCATATCCTCCTGCAGATATGTACCCTATTTGTTCCCAAAATATTCCCCTTGCTTGTACCTCCATGTTTAAATCCATCCTAGGAGGCTGCAAATCTTTGTAATACCCTGACATTCTCTATGGAGAAAAACTCATTAGATTCATTTTTCTCCTACATCAATAATTTAGTCTTTTATAATGTGACAGCAAATAAGCAAAACCAGTCAAAGGATTCATTGACTGAGGCTGGAGCGGCGAGAAGGGGGGAGAGGGGACAACAACATCGGTGTCTGCAATCCAGGGAAGCTAAAACATCCTTTACCCTTTGCAGAACTGCAGTGGGAATAATGTCTCCAGCAAATGTGAACTGTGAGGATGGGAATCTATGCAGAAAACCTCTCTATAGGCAGCATCACCTCCGTCTGGTTTCCATAGAGATTTGGGTCTCTGCTTCCAGCAGGGAAAATCCTGATTGACATTTTGTACCTTCTGAGAGGTAAAGCCTCAGCAACAGAGAAACAAGCTCTGAATGCTTATTAAAGTCCATCATGGAAGGGGCTTAGCATTTCAGGGGCTCCTTATTTTGTTTCTTTTAAAAATTAGTCTTTGTTTGATTTTTTGGTTTGTTTTGTTGGGTTTCCCCCCCTCCCCAGACTTCTCTCATGCCATGGAAAAGGTGCTAGATTGGGCATCTTTGGAGTCTGTGATCCCATCTTGATTTCAGCAACCAGGTAAAACTGCAGACAAACGGCTGAGCAGGGAGGGAAAACAGGAGTGCTTGATTTCTTCTGATAATCAAAATTGCAGGGGAAGCCAGATGAAGCAGGGAATTCCTGAGCTGTGGGTAGTCTGGGGACACTCTTCCCCAAAACCAAAAAAAAAAGGTGGATGCCTAAAAGCCATGTCCGTGTGCAAATGGGCAGAGAACTGGATTCTTTTCTTTACCCTGAAGTCATTGGACAGTTTGGGATATTTGAGCCCATAAAGAGGAGCCTCTTCTTTCTTGGGTGTTGAACGTACCTGATGTCCGGTGTCATGACCTCCACGTGATGCTCGTTTTGGACAATAAGTATGTCCAGTTCCAGAAGAGACATCTCTGCCTGAGTTCCCTGGCTCAAATTAATTAAAACTAATATTACCAGGCAGACTTTTCCTGCTTGTTTTTAGTTCTCCCAGGCCCTGTTTCACACTGCATGATTTTAGCCAGCACAGCTGTGGCTGCCCCATCCCTGGAAGTGTCCAAGGCCAGGTTGGATGGGGCTTGGAGCAACCTGGGATAGTGGAAGGTGTCCCTGCCCATGGCAGGGGGTTGGAACTGGATGGCCTTTAAGGTCTCTTCCATCTCAAACCATTTTATGATCCTATGATTTTATATCACCCCAAACCAAAGATTCCCAAAATCACCAATAGCCAACAAGTTTTTGATATGAACTTGGTGAACAGTGGACAGTTTCCTCAATGCTCCCATGTGTGATGGAATGTTTTCAGACAATATTACACAGAAGAATTGAAATACAGAGTGTAAGTCCCTAGAAAATCAGTTTTCCTTTAGGCCTGAATCTTAAAGAACCACTTGCTGGTGTAAAAGGCTTTTCTAAAGGAATAGAATCTTGACATTTTCAAAATGAACCTTTCTGACTGTTTGTTTCCAGAAAGTATCACTTAAAAACTCACTTTAACTTGAAACAAAACAAAACAGAAGAAAGAAAACTACCAGAGAAAGGTTAGAAAGCTCAGAAAAGAAATTTACTGTTTTGGGACTCAGAGGCTTCTGCTGAGTCGGTGCAAGAAGAAATCCTGTTTTCCAACTTCATTTTATTCCATTGAAATATCAGGAGAGTTTCGCATCTGACTTGACCTTGCCTTGTTTTGCCCTCTCCTGGTTTGAGTATTCAATGAAATAAACTCCAACATTTCCCCTGCTGCAGGATTTGCATTCTCTGTGCTCCTCTGCTGCACCCTCCAGGAACACAGAGACCTTTCTGTGTACCTTTGGAATTGTGTGAAACCCTCCCTTACCCCAAATGAAGTTGTTTTCCCAACAGGGTCAAGGAATAATCCCTCTTTGTAACCAGGATTACAAAACCTGTGTTACACACTGGAAAGTGATGAGGGAGAGACTGAAAAACACACTGACACTTCATGATCACTTTAATTTAATGGGAGCTTAAAAATTCCTAAATATAGCCTAAAAAGTAATGAAAATGACTATGCCTTCCATAATAATCATCATAAACTATTTCCTGAGTTGAGCTGATTGTACATAGCAATTCCCCTTTCAATTTTTAACAGATACTCACTGTAAAACCCAGATCACCTGCCTGCAACTGGTATTTAGTACAAATGAGTATCTGTAGGAAGAGGTCTAAGACAACACCCTGCTCTATGATCAGAGGGAGCACCCAGAGCTCACCAGAGCATCATTTTGAGGTGACAAGTGGAGCCATCACAGCCGATTTTGTCAATAATGGAAGTTTCACAACCTTTCTAATTATGCCTTTCTTTGCTGGGAAAAGGAGAGCCAGGGGAGCAGTTGGGCTGGGAGCATCCACAGCCTGCCTGGAAAGCCAATAGATATGATTTAAATCACTGCCTGGTGCAATCTCTTTGATTAAAAAAGGAAATAGAAGGCAAGGGAAGACAAAAAGGTAGAAAAGAAAGCAAGCTGGTCTAGTGGAAGGTGACCCTGCCCAGGGCTTTATCTTGGGATAGTCTTTCAGGTCCCTTCCAACCCAAACCATTCCATGATTCTATGGAATATTTCATGTATGCCACAGTCTAAGCAGGTTCATCTTGGCCCCTTTTTTAAGCTGTCCTAAATAAACAAATGAAGGAGCCCATCGCTGCAGTCATAACAGAAGTAAAATAAAAATGATAAAGTAATTGCAAATTAATGATTTTTTTTCCAGTTCTCTCGGTGTTTGATCCCACATTCTCCATCATTTATAGAAACATAGAATTATTAAGGTTGGAAAAGCACTCTAAGATCACAGAGCCCAACCTTTAACCCAGCACTGCCAGATCCACCACTAAACCATGTCCCCAAGTGCCACATCCACAAGCCTTTGGAACACTTCCAAGGATGGTGATTCCACCACTCCCCTAAGCAGCCTGTTCCAATGCCTGACCACACCTTCAGTGAAGAATTTTTTTCTAATGTACAACCTAACCCTCCCCTGGTGCTGTTTCCTCTGCTCCTGTCATGCTTGTGAATATCTCTGCATTTTGGATCATGGCCCAGAAAACACAGGGATGGTTCCCACTCTGATTTTGAAGGGAATTTCAACTACTTTGAGGCAGTTCATCCATCATTCTGCTACATCTATTCCAGGTGATTCCCTACTGCTAGAGCCAGGAGCAGAAATAAGGGATTTTTTCATTAACTGAAGGTGTAAGTCCAGTGACCCTCTGGGGATTTTCATCTGGAACTGTCAGAATGAAAGTAAATAACAATTATTAAAGTCAAATCTGAAAGGCTGTGGAATAAAATTGGAAACCTGATGAATTTTTCTGGCACAGGCAGGCATTTCCCAGCCTCATCCACCTCTCCCAGCTCCCTCAGCAGGGTATTCCCATCCTGTCCATCTTCCTCCACTGTAATCTGGCCATGGGTCCTCCTCACCTCCCCACACCAACCTCTCATTGCCCCTCCTCTCAGACCTCCCTCACTGAAGCAACCACTGAGCTTGGATTGTGGATCATTTGGAGTGGGCCATGTGAGGATGGATGGTGACAAGGACAGATTTTTTTCCCTTTTTTTGGTGTTTTTTTCCTAGTTTTAATTCCCACAGTGAACAGTGGAGTTCTGCCCCCCTCTGCTGGAAGAGCTCAGCACCTCCAGTTGAGCATCAAATCCTCGAATACCCTGAGCTGGAAGGCACCCCCAAGGATCATCAACTCATGGCCCCTCACAGGGCAACTCCAAGAATCCCATCAGATGCTTGAGAATGTTGTCCAAATGCTTCTTGAATTCTGACAGGGCTGGTGCAGCTCTTGCTTTTTGGCTCTGCAACACAACCAGGTTGGCCATGTCACTTTTGGCCATGTCCATAGACCATGAGAAGTCTAAACCTGCCTTCCTGCCCAGGTTCTCTGCACTGGCCCAGGATGGGATGACTTTGCCTTAACCTCTGTTTGCTGGATTGTCCCCTCAGTTCTTGTTCTTCATCTTTTTACTGATGCCAGTAGCTCAGGGTAGAGTTCAGTTGTGGAACCAAATTGCACCTTCAAAGTTTTTTTCTCACTCTTGCAAAGAGTTTGTGGTCAAATGAGCTGTAAAGAGGTGCAGACACAAAGGTTGGCAGCTCTCCTTTAGGCATTTTTGGCCATCAGACCATTCCTGCCTTTCAGATCTGAGCTCAGAAGGGATTTCTGGGAGGTTCATTTGGCAGTGTGATTTTATTCCCTGTTAGGAAAGGAATGGGCCAATTGATTTCTCCAGCTAACCCTCCCAAATGTACATTGTTCACCCCTGTTAGTCCCAACACCATCCCCGTGGGACAGTGACCAGAGACAAAGCAGGGAATGGAGGCTAAATCCACCTTTCCAGAAGAGGAAGGATTTGTAGAGGCAGAGCAGAGTCCTCTGTGCCTGAACTGAACATCTGTGGGGTCAGAAATCTGAGCCCAAACTATTGCAAAAATACACATTTCAGATGAAAACACTCCGAGCTCCATCCCCTGCTTTGTTCCTTTATGTTCCCTGCCTCCAGCCTGGATGACTCAGGGGTGTTTTAGAGGTAATGAACCCAAGGAACTGAGAATCCATCAGGTAACAAAGCACAGGCTAATAGTTGCTCCTGGATTTCTGTGCTGCTGAGTGCTGCCTTTTCTCCCTGCTGAAGCCTCTTTGCAGGTCAAGAGAGCTGATTGAGTTTTAGAGATTTCTTTGCCTTGTCCTGACTTGCCTCAGCTTTTCTCTGTGTGTTATTTCTCAGAAATGGGTGGGAATGTGATTTCCCTCCTGTTTCAATGGCCTTTCTCTCAGCTGTACCCGGTAAGAGCCCAGCACAACCCACAGTCCCACAGGGGACCACTGCTCCCACCTCATGGGCTGCATGACTCAACCTTAGATGCCAAACAACTCCCTTAAAACCCCTCCATATTTTCTACATCCAACCATTCTGCTGCAAAGGCACTGTGAAAGATTTTCTTAAGTCAAGTAAACCCAAATGGCTGAGAAGACCAAATTTTCAGAGGGCAAGAGTTACTTGAGCTGCTTGTGAACCAAGGAAAAAGACCAGAAAGCAAAGCACGAAGCAATTGAAGCAGAATATTTCAAAGTTTTATTGTATAAATCTACAAAAGGCTTTGCTACAATAGCAAAGAGAGTGTAGCACTATTCTATTGACAGGTTCTAGTGGCTTGGTGTGATCTTGTAACTCCAACATGACACATGAGGAATAAACTGCCTGATACAGTCAGATCTAGGGCAAGTGATGTCGGCTTACAAAGACCTTTGGCTTCAACCCCTATAACCTGTAGTGACTCAATGGGTTTGCCTTTTGTACAAGGTTCCTTGAATTAATAAGATCTCTAGTAAAAATAAAAACTCTAAAGAAGTTTTGTGAGAGTTAAATGTAAAATTGCCTAAGGAGAAAAAAAAAATGCAGTGGTTGAAATCTGCTAAAGTTTCAGAGACACAGCACATACACTCTTCTTCATTCGTGTGGCTCTGCCCCAGGAAAATAAACCACCAGCCCTTCCTGGAGAGGCTGGTAATATAAACCAGGGTGCTACAAGTAAAGCTCCAATTTGCTAGGAGCAACAATTGAAATAAAATCAGTCCAGGAGATTCAGTTCTTCACACTCCAAAAAGTCAGCTGAAAATGTATAAACCTCAGGACCAAATGACCAAGCAGCACAGACAGGCTAATTCATTAAAAAGGCAGGAAAGCCTACGGAAAAAATAAAATGCCTATTGAGGCAGTCAAGTCCCTTGAAAGGGACTGTGAAAATTAAGCACCTCAAAGATCAAATATCATTCTGACCTTGAGATGATGCCTGTGGAGTCTGGCTTGACATGGTTTGACAGAATTTTCCAGTCCTGGGCATTTTTGCTGAGCCTTGTTGGAATGCACCTTGGGTCCACCAGAGAATTTAGCTAAGGTGGATTTGCTTGCTCAACACACCCCCCCCACAGTGACACACACACACACACACACACCACACACACCTGGGACAGTTGGCTCTGGAAGAGAGAGGAACCAACTGGACCTCTTGAGCTGAGATGTGAACCAAGACTGCCTTGTCCAACTCACTTGTCTGTCTGGGCTCCCTGGGTCTGGATGGAAACAGTCCCACCAAAGCCAGTACAAGAACCCCAGTTCTTGCAGTAACTCTGGCCCATACAGATCCAGAGAGCTCCTGCTGCTCCTTTCTGGCAAGACAGCTGTGCAGGCTCCAACAGTTCAGACAAGCATCAGGACCACAGGATGCTTCTCCGAACCTCCAGAGCCCTTTGAGGTTTGAAACTGGTACCCGCATGAAATGAAGCTCCCCCCAACTCAGGAAAAGTGAGTTACAGCATTGGCAGCCTGGAGGGTTCGTAGCCTGGGAAGGGTCAGCCATTTGGCAAAGTTAATCAGGAAAGTTTTTTGAGCTGATAATCTAGTGAAGAGTTCTTTAGGTGAGTCCCACTGGCCCCAGATCACAGAGGTTTGGTGTCAGCTCAACACACAGTCAGCACAAGCCCAGCATCCTTGCTGTCCCCAAAGCCTGGACCCGGTTCTTCTGTTCTGGCCTCTTGATTTCTCCTTCCATTCCCAACACTTTCTTCAGTGCTTGGAAAACCCGGACCAGCTCAGACTTTTCTTTGTGCTGTTGGAAGTTGCTTTACCCTTTCGTTCTGGCTCTGAGCACCTTGAACACAGCCTTGCACTGCGTGGGAGGCTCTTGGGTGCAGGATTTGCCTTCTGTCTTCCTGCAGCTTCTTCCCTGGGAAAGCTCTTGGGCACAGAGAAGGAAACTCAGCAACAGCAGCAGGGATTGCTGTAAAAGAAAAGAAATGCAGCAGCTCTGATTAGATCTCTAAAGAGGAGAGTAAGGGGGATTTCTCAGGAGTTGGGGTTCAATTTAGTTGTGCCCTTTAAGTGTCTGCAGCCTGGAGGACCCACTGGGTGTTATCTAAGGGTTTGCCAATGATCCAGCGGAGGGAAAGCCACGAGGTGCACTGTCCCCAGAGCATGAATCTCTGGGGCTGGTGCTTGAGTTCTGACAGCAAGAGGCTGAAATCCCACACCCCTGGTTGAGGGCTGAGGTCTCAAGACCAGCACAGATGTTTGCACCTGGGCTACTCAATATCTCATGGCACTGGGGGAGGCTAAGAGAGGCCCACAAGGTAAGATGGAAGGTAATTACCTGTGCGAGGCTTTCCTTCAGGTGGTGGAGCTGGCAGTGGTGGCCATGGACCCATGGATCCTGATTCCTGATGTTGAATCCTTGGTTTTGATGATTTTTCTGTGTCTTCCTTCCAAATCCTGAGTGCTGTGAAGTGATTCCTTCTCAGAGGAGGATCTGAGTGAGTCACTGCAACCAAGAGGAGATAATGCTTGTAATGCACGGCCAGCTCATCCTCAGCAGTGACACCCACTCCCCCATCACTCATCCCAGGTCATTACAGAGAAATGCTCCTTTCTCTGCACACAATGCTGCTCACAAACTAACTCACTCCCAACAAGTGAGAGGAGAGCCCCCACATTCCTGAGACTGGCACCTGACAGGGATACAGGTCAGACTTCCGTCTCCTTTGGGCTGTGCATGGACCCGTGATGTGTTGTCCCAGCTGGGAACTCAAGCCCAGAGCTTCACGTGGCAGGTCCTCAGTCTGGGCTAATGAAGAAGCTTCCCATTTCCTCCCCATATTAATGAGAAAGTGCAACATATTGCCCTCTTTGGAAACTTTTCCTACTTCTTGTCCTGTATTTGCCTTTGGCTGCCTCTCCCTTCCCTTTTCTCCCAACCCCGATGCTGCACATCCCATTTCAGATTAGTTTTTATCCCAGTGCAAGTTTCCTAGTGCATGGGCCATGGCTAATTTAGGTCTGAGAAGTGCAGAGAAGAGAATGTCAGAAAGTTGCCTTACCTTCAGCCTCTTGGAAGGAGTCACAGCCAAGGCCTTCCGAGCCACCAGTGCCACGTGTCACTGCTGTGGTAGTGCCAGGAGCATGCCAGGGTCACTCCTGCTGCTGCATCCCTGCTCCACCTCTCGCACAGGTGCTGTTTGTTTGCGCTGGTGGCGAATGCAGATGATGCTTGAGATGCGTCCAGCCTCCAGAAGCTTTGAAGAGCCAAACTTCCTGAATGTCTTTTACCTCTAAGTCCCATCATCACACTGGCCAAAGGTGAATGCTGAGCATTTACTGACTCAACATGGAGAAAGTCCCAGAGTCCAAGTCCGTCTCCATCCACAGTGAGATGTTGTAGAAAGTTCTTTGTGAACAATGTCCTCAGGTGCTCCAGGACAAAGATTCCAGGCTTCCCAAGAGCATTTGGAGTCTGTCTGTGTGAGCAGGAACTCTTTTCTGGGGCACACACATCCTCTCTTCACTTCTTTCTGCTTTTACATGGCAAAAGCTCCTGTTGTCTCCACACACCAGCATGGACTCGATTAGCTGCTCTGGGGATATTTTGCTCTGAATTTAGGATGTGTTTGTTTGTTTCATTCAAAGAATAAGGATTTATGTTTCCCTTCCCTCCCCCCACACTCTCAGAAGAGCTCTGGTGTCTCCTCTCTCCACCTGAACACTCTCTTCTCTGAAAGGAAGCAGATTGCTCTTTCAATAAATGAGCTCAGAATTTAATTAGAAAATCTGTTTCCTGCTGAATGCACAGGATAATGTGCAGAGAAAGGGTGAAATTTGCCTCTGCACTGCAGTGGCCTTGATTGGAGTGAGCAGAAACTAAGACAAGGAGTAAACCAGTAAGAGCCTCTTGAGAGGAAACACATTAAAGCAGGTATTAGGTGCAGCCAAATGAAAAACACAAAAAATAATCCAAATCCTTAAAGCTTGCAGTTCCTGGAATAATAGGATTTTTTTCTTCTCAAAGCAAAAAAAAAAATAATCAAAAAAATTAATTTAATCCTTTGGAGCAAATAAGAGCAGGAGATTGCCAAGTGAACAGAAGCCCAGTGGTTAATCAGAAACAGGCAAGGGTCAAAAGAAAGCTGTCTCCTCAGGACTGGGACACCTCCTCAGAAGAGGGAGGAGAGAAGGAAAAAGAGAGATCCACATGGGTAGGAACCCTCAGCCAATTGCTGCACTCCTATGAAGTCCTTGGGAGCTGCCAGTGCCAAGCGGCTGCTTCAAAAGTTGGGAATTGTCTCTAGTTTCTTGTGAGGGATCTCAGAAAATTGGCTGTTGCCCACAGTGGTGCCAGCAGTGTCTCCAGCACCACCGAATGGCATGGCTCAGGTGAGGTGGGCACCACATCCTAAGGTGCCTCTCCCCCGTCACTTCCCCCCCCCCCACGAGCAAAGTTAATTCCTCTGCTCTGGGTGCTTGGGCTGAGCACACCTCATGTCCCGTCTCAGCCAGAGCCTCTCTGCATGGAGAAGCTTCCTAAATATGCCCCCTTCTCCCTTACACATAACCCAGACCACTGCAGAGCAGCTCATATGACAGTGGCTGGAGGGCTGGGGGGCTCGGGTTGAGTCCCATTGCTCGGCACGGGACTGGCAGTGGTCGAGGGAGGAACGGTCTCCACGGAATCTCCTGACTGAATCTCAGGGGTCCTCTGTGGGCTGGGCTCGTCAGAGTGGTCCATGTTGCCTTGGACTTCCTTCCCTCTTTGGATCAGCTGCTCTAAGGTCTTGGGCAAGGGGTAACTCAAGAAGCGCTTCAGTTTGGGCTGGAGGGTTCCTACCACATACTGGATAATTTCCTCCTCATCTGCATCGACATAGAGGGTCTGGTACAAGTCTCTCTTGCGCCAGAGGAACTGATCCAGGGGTTCCCCCTCCTTTTGGGGCAAATCCAGCTCCCTTTTGATAGCATCCCTAGTCAGAGTCCCCTCGCTGTACTGCAGGAACTCCTTCTTGAACTCGACCCAGTTCTTGACAGAGTCCTGCTTGTACTCCCACCACTTTTTAGCTGGCCCGTTCATGTGGTTTTGGATCTGAGACAACCAGTACTCCTCAGTTCCACCCACCTGCTTTAAGTATTCCTCCAAGTGGCTCAAGAACTCCCGGGGATCCTCAAAGACCTGGGTCTCCACTGGGGAGGCTGGAGCATCCTCCGACACGGAGACCCACTGGTAGGAATCGTGGCCCTGGGGGATGCTGGGCACCTCTCCAGGGGGAGGGGTCAGCGCATACATTTGGCTCATATCCAGGGCATAGTCATAAATCTCCCCCTCACTTGGCCTTATCTCTGGGCCTCCCACCCCCACGGACACCGTCTGCTTGCCCTGCTCCCCGGGGCAATATTTGCCTCCCATGGACTCCAGGCGGTCAGCCCACTTTTCCAGGCGGAAAAAGACCTCCTTCCAAACATTCATCTCCCTCTTGACCCACCTCTCCAGGTGGGCAATGGTTTCCTGGCATCTGGCCAGGCAGGCCTTGATGGACTTCTTCCATCTCTGGTTATCAGTTGGGACATGGTCCTCTAAGTTGTTCTCTAACTTCCCCACTGATTTCTGCAAGCCCTTCAGCTCCCGCTCCACCTGCTTGGAGACCTCGGTCAGGAGGTGCCGGTGGGTCCTCCTGACGTGCTCCAACATTTCTGCCCTGCACTTCCCAATCTGCAGGATCACGTTGGGCTTGTTGGCCACTCCACGGTGCCCCTGGAAGGAGTGGATGCCCGCACTGGTGACATTATCCAGCTGCATGGCTCCGACCGTGCGAGTGTCAAACACGGAAAGAACTGGGTTATAAGCCCTGGCACTAGATCTGGCTCTCAAAAACCCCCACCACAACACTTCCTGAAAGACACACAGAGACTCCTAAACCCCCCTCCAAAGACTTTTCCACACAAACACAACCAAATCAGGTATCACCACAGAGCGAGCTGGTCGGTCCCGTGGATCCCAGAGAGAGTTGGAGGCAAATTCCTCCTGGTGCCCAGCTGGAAACTCCGGTCTCAAGTGCTCAGCGTGTCCCAGAGAGAACCAGGATCCTTCAGGAATAAGGAGAGGAGTTGGATAAGATGTCCAGTCCCGCCGCTCGTCGGGAGCCGAGGATCTCGAACGGCGCAAAGTCCTCGCTGGAGAAAAGACGCGCAAAAAAAAGCTGGAAGCTGCTGCGAAAAATCCAGGTGATTTCTCCTCGGGTAAAACTTGGTGAGTCAAAAAACGCTTTTCCACTAGAGATGAAAAGAGCTGCTTCTCTTCCCTGTCTGAACTGCCACTAGTCCAGGCTCTTCCATCTACTTATACTCCACACAGCTCAACATGTGGGTGGTGCCCTGCCTCCTCTCGCACTCTCAGCGCAGCGCTCATTGGAGGAGAAGCGAGGCCGGTGTCTGTGGCAACCCAGATTTTGGCAGCCTCCCCTCGCTTCCCACCCCCTCGCTCACGCCCCCAGACTCGACGCGAGAAGCACTTGAAAGGTGCTGGAGACAGTTGGAGAGATGGATGAGTAATCGCACCTTCCGCCTTTCGGGTTGCAGGAAAAACACTTATTCATTCCACAACTATTTACTCAGCAAGGTCATCATTAACATGCTTTCCCCTGGCAGGACTCGCAGAGGGGGAGATGAGGAGAAATTCAGCGTGTCACAAAGGGACAGACGCCCACAGGCCACACACACACCCCCAAATGAGTGAACACGCACACACCGAGTGAGCTCACTCCTAATGCAAATGCCTGGGAATTGTGGTAAATCAGCAGGAAAAAAAAAGAGAAGAGAAAAGGAAAGGGGAGGGGGGGAAGAAGAGGGAGGAAACACTCAAAGGAGCCGCTTCAGCACAAACTGGAGCACTTTGGACTTTCTCAGGCATTGGTAGGTGGGATTCGTCCCCACAGCTTAATCGCACCAGATCAATTGCTATCCTGGGAATTTTCAGTAAGGGAGGGGGACAACATCCTGGTTTTTACACCGAATTAAATCCGCCCATCAAAAGCCTGTTCCGTACTTAGCTTTGAATCAGATGCTTAATCAGTGAACCAACCCACAAGCGCAGATGAAGCCACATTTGTTCTTCCCTCTTGACAAAGCAGGAAAAGCCAACCATAAAAGGAGTCTCCGGGTCTTACATAAGCCAGAGATAAAGGATTCCCTAATCCGAGAGAGTTTCCCTGCCGGAACACCCTCGGAGATGTGCTGAGGATATCTGGGGCTTCTCATCCCTTCCCAGTGACAGTGGCCGGAGGCAGTGGGATGCTGATTCACGAATATCACCTAAAAAAGGGTTCTGAGCCTGTTGGCAGTGGGGGGGTGTGTCTTGCCTCCACTCGGGGTGGTGGGCAGTGTGCCAGGGAGGATTAGGATGGATCCTCGCTCCTACGGCTCCTGGCCGCGTGTTTCCTGGTGGGAATGAAGCCATCCTGGAAGAGCGAGAAAAGGAGGAGGAGGAGAATCTTTCAGTAAATTCTTGATGGAAGGAGACGTCAGTGACCCCAGGCATTTGGTTCAAGCAGAGTCCCCTTGGAGCAAACTGGTGGTGGTTGAGTTGAAGGGCAGGAGGGACAGGGGTCAGGATTCCTTCCCTTTTCCCCATATCCATGTGGTGCAGGAAGGCACGTGTCTGTTCCTTACCAGGTGATGGTACATGGACAAACACTACTCTTTTATGGCTCCCAGGAAACAGGGCAGTTATTTAGGGCAGCAGCAAGAGGACCAAGAAGGGCTGCGTGGTTTGGTTGACGGGGGGAGTGACAGTGAGTGAGGAAGGAAGGGGACAAAAGCCTGAGGGTGTAAATGTAGGATTCCTAGTCCAGCAGACCCTCCCAGTGCTGCTTCTTCCCCCACACATATCATGGTAGTGATACGACTGCCCTCACCCTTCCTTACTTCTCCACTTTTACCCAGCTTTCCTAAGCACAGGATTTTGGGGCGTCTGTGTTTGTGCTTAGACAAAGTCAGATGCCAATCATCTGCAGGTTTGGGACAGATCTGCAGCCTTTTATGCTGCATCTTCAGTAAGAGAGAACATGAATTGGAGAGACTGTTCAATCTTTGTATTACTGGGTTGGAGCAAAGATATTCTCCAGACAGCTTTTCACCCAGGATCCTCAGAATTGGCTCCTAGGTGGGAACAAGTTATAGGGTGGCATTAACTGTGCAAGATGACCTGTTTTCAACCTCACCTTCTCCCATCAAATGCCAGAGTCTGGGATGAAATGGCTGTAAAAGGTACTCCACCAAATCAGTCCCTTTCCAGACCCTACTACCTTTCTTGTCTTCTTCCTTTTGAGCTTGGGGGAAATCACCAATCTGAATGGCCTCATTTGGCACTTGCCTCTGGTCAGAGGATCTTGGGATTACTAAGGATGAAAGGGACCTCAGGAGGTTTCAAGTCCAACCTCCTGCTCTAAGTTGATTTAGCTAGTGGCTCAGCTGGGATGGTTCAGGTTTCAGATGTTGAAAACCTCAGGAATGGGAGTTGCTCAGGGGGAAAACCTTTTCCCCTGTACCCAAACTGAGTGTCTTGTTTGAATTTACACTCAATGTGTGTGAAGATCCTTGTTCTGTCTCCTTGGCAGCCTCTCCACAGGAGCAGGACACTGCTGTTAGGACCCCCAAAGCCATCACTTCTCCAGGCTGGACAGGTCCCAGTCCCACACCAGGCACCAGACAGGTCTCTTACCATCTCAGTGACCTGAACTACTTCCATTTGCCCACTGTCTCATACTAAGAGGTCTAAACATGGTTGCAGCAGCTTAATATGATTTCAAATGCCATGACTAGAGGGGGTTAATCACTTCCATTGATGTCCAGGCTGTACTCTTGCTCTCACAGGCCAGGGTACTTTTTTCACTGCCTGGACACACTGCAGGATCATACTGAACCTGCTGTCCCCCAGCATTCCCAGGTCCAGCTCTGCCAGCCCCTTCTAGCCAGGAGCTCTTTCTTCCCTAAAAAGCACAGAATGAATCCTTTCTGAATATCATCCTGCTTCCCTTGGCCCATCCCTCAAGCTTTTCCAGGTCTCTGGGTTAATCTCATTCAGCATCCTTTCACAGAGCTCTTCTAATCACTCTCCTAATGCTGTGGAGGTGGTGGGGGAAGCAGGAGAAGTGAGGAGGAATGGGGGTTTTCCTTCTGGACCTGCTGGGAAATGAGTTGCTGATTGAGACATGTGTGATAAGCATTTTCATTGTATTTCTAATTAAAGGAAGGTGCGTGGGAAGAGGAGGAGGAGAGAGGGGAGCCGGAAGCAAAGGGAGGAGGGAGATGTGGTGCTGTGAGGTG
Source organism: Sclerurus mexicanus (assembly GCA_013396755.1). NCBI lineage: Eukaryota > Metazoa > Chordata > Aves > Passeriformes > Furnariidae > Sclerurus > Sclerurus mexicanus. The sequence goes on along the minus strand of VWZF01002253.1, from coordinate 434,610 downwards.
ATGGAGAGAGACGGTTTGAGGCAGACAGAGAGATTCCAGGCTCAGAGAGACAGACAGGCATGGAAGGACAAGATCCACGGACTGGGGCAGGGTAGGAGGAGACTCTCATAGGCACAGCAGTTTCATCCCAGCGTTTCTCAAAGAAGCAGCTAGATTTCTCTTGAAAACACCTGCTTGGTCTCAGGAGAGCTGTCAATGAGATGGACAAAGCAGACTGCGGGGCATGTGGTCCTCTGGATGGCCACAGGAGGTCCAAGGATAAAGGTGGGCAAGAAGAACAGAAAGGAAAGTGGGAGTGTGAGGGTGATAAGTTTCCTTCAAAAGAGCTGAGCAGGAGGCAAGGGAAGGAGAGAAAATAGCAAAAAGCCACATCTCATAGCTCAGCAGGGGTGGTGTCAACGTGGGTTGTCTCCCTAGAGCTTCCTGAACAGTTTCAAACCCCGCTAGGTTAGGATCAGACCCCCCCAAAAAAGAGGAGAGAGGAGGAGAAGAGCCAACAAACTCATTAAAGGCAGCAAAAGAGGCACATGGCAGTGAGGCAGGAGAACCCGCTGAGGGGAGGGGGACCAGGAAAAGGGACATTGAGGCAGAGCCAGCACTGGCACCTTCCCCAGTGCTGTCACTGCTGAGGACACGAAGCACCCACAGCCTGGTGTCCCTTACCTTTGGCATCTGCTCAGGCTGTGGGATTTTGCTGCAGCTCGCCTTGGAGCAAATGTGTTGGGGCTTTTTCTGGGGTTGACAACCCTTCAGCATCTCATCTGGACTAGTGTTCTGCTCAGATCTACCTTATGGAAACGCATTTCACTCCTTGGAGATGAGCCTGAGCTGTGAGCCAGATGAACCTGGTGGGTGAGTGAGAAGGGGGAGATCCCAGGGCTCGGAAAAGTTTTTAGTGCAGCTGATTTGAGCTGCCTTTTCGTGCCATATGCTCTGAAGAGCTCTGGTAGATGCTGCATCACCCTCCTCTGGTGCCAGGGTCCCTCTCCAATTGTGCCTCGGGATGTGCATTGTGTTCCTCCTCTGAATTACTGTCTGGAGGACCCTCATTTTCACCTAGGACTCTATGAAGGGCCTAAAATTAGAAGCATGAAGGCTTGTGGGCAATTGAGCCCATGTTGTTGAAGGAACTAATATTTTTTTACTGGTGAACAAGGGATTTTCTGCATTATCCTATATTTGCTGTGCTAGAATTTTCCTTTTCCCTTCCAGAATTGCTTCCTCCTACAAGAAAAAAGAAAAGAGAAGAAAATAAGAAACTAAATTCCCCCCCCCTTCTGCCTCCACATCTTGTAAATCCCTACTGATTCTCCTATAGCTCACCAGACAAAGCTGCCCAGTCATTTGTTTGGCAGCAAAACCCTCAAGAAGGAAATAAAATTAAGAGAAAACGAAGGTATTGGGCTTCTAAATTTGTAAGGAAAGAAACAGGGGGAAAGAATAAGCCATTTAATTTGCACCATACGTGTCTATTCATCCATCCCCAGCTCTGGAACACTTTATTGCACTGGAGCTGGCACTCACAACAGAGAGTTTTGCATTCAAAACACGGTCCACGTCAGTGGCTCTATTGTTCCTGGCCACCCATCATCCCGCAGGACGTCACTGGGAGGGTGTGGAAGCAAGTGGAAAACCGGGGGCACCCCCCACATCAGTATTAACCACAATAATGATGATTGTTATTAGTGCCACTCCTCCTGCTGCAGAGGAGCCTGCAAGTTCTCTCCTTATTCCTTTTCATCTGGAAAGCCCTACTTTGAGGGGAAGAGAGAGTGCTTTGTTTTCAGGCTAAAAATATCTTCTGTGTTTTATAATTCTCTCCTCTCCTTATTTAATGAGATGTTTGTTATTTTCCTTTCCTCGCTGGGCAGAGGAAATGTTAATGAGTCTCTCCTCGTGCTGCTTTTGCCTCCTCCAGCCTGCCTGAGGCTACAGCAGGGAAGTCAAAGGAGGCATCAGGATTTTTCACACTCCGGTGTTGGCTCTTATGACCCTCATGAGATCAACACAAATAGAAAGACATCTCCAAATGAGCCTCTTTTTCCTCCTGTGCGTAGCACTGAAAAGCTGGTAAAGCACAATCCTTGCCATGCCAAAGGGCCTGATTCACGCCTGGTTTGTGACATTTTACCTGCCATATGTTTTACAGCTGCATTTGGCCCACTTTTGGCCCCCCACTTGACTCTTTGCCCACCTGTCCCCCTTTAGGGTGTCCCTCTAAGTGTTCTAGGAAAAGTTTCTGGTTTTAGTGCTTTTTTTTCCCTCCTCCTCCTCAGCTGCAAACACTGAAAATCACAGGTCTGCTAAATAAGGGAAAGCGGTGGGGTGGCTGTGAAGCTTCCAGGGCTGGTTCCTCTGCTGCTGTGGCTTGGCTGGCAGAGTCCCACCAGCCCAGGAGGGCTGTGCTCCTCATCATCTGCCAGGATGATACACCTGTGCTGATCCATGGACCATCTGGGGTTCATGGAGCTAATCCCACATTCCCCTGCAGCCCTGGCTTTGCTTTACCATTTTTATCTGGTTGCCACTCCCATGGCAGTGTGAGATGAGCTTGGCGGTGACGGTGGAGGGGCACTGGGAGATCACAGCCACACAGGGAAAATGGGACATTGTTGGTGGCATCACATCACACTCTTGAGGAGGATTCCCTTGGTGAGCCAAGGGAAGCTGTGTAGCCACATGTCTTTGGCAGCACCAGCTAATGAGATGATGAGGAGAGAAGGGCTCAGCTTGCCCCAGAGCTTTCCTGCTCCTCACAGATATCTTGCTGCTCCACGTTAAGCCTCTCCTTTACTTCTCTCAGCACCCACATGGATTTTTCCTCCTGGACTAGAGCATTTGGGAAGGCCTTTGGGGGTGGTGGGAGCTTTTTTCTCCATCACTGGATCATGGGGAGAATTCCAGAATGCAGATTCCCTGCTCTGGGCTGTGGGGAGGAAGGAGCAATGGGATAGTGCTGTGGCCACAACAGGAAATGCTGCCTTGTCGTGGTTGTTAACAGCCAGAACCAGTTCCATGGACAATCCTCCACAGCTCCTTTTCCCCATCAAATTACATGGTCCTACCTCTACTGAGAGTGGTAACACCTCTGTTCCCATGGGGGCTATGCCAGAGGAAGCTGAGTTCTCAGGGAGGGGATGCAGAAGCCTCTTGACACATCACTTTGCAGGTAGAGATGTGTAACAGCACTAAAACCCATGTTTGTTTGGACACCTGCATGTTAATCCCACTCTCAGATTCCCTATTTGGTTCCCTCTGGCTGATGCTCCTAACCTGGGTTAGAGAACTCCAGATTCATAACAGGGACAAGCTAAGTAGGATTTTATCCTCTTTTCAGGACCAGCTCTCTCCATCTGCAGATGTCTGTAGTTTTCTGTTCACCCAAAAATATTCTTCTCTGCCTGAGCCATGGATCAGTTATTGACTAGATGAATAGATGGGTAGTTTTCTTCTCTAAACCACTCTCTAAATGCTTGATTTTCCCTCATTCAGACTGAAATGCCAAAGCATTTTAAAACCTGTCTAAGTTTTGGCCACACAGGTGTCTCTGGACAGCACTCCAGGCAGGTTCAGAGCTTGATTTGGCACTAGGATTTCTATCCAGGTCTCCTCAGTGCTGGGACATTTCTAAAGGAAAGGGAAAAACTAAATGCTTCATTATAACTCATTTTGTGGACACTGTACCTCCCTAAACAGGAATGTGTGTCTGGCTCTTTGCAATTGGCTCCACTGAGGCATCACAAAGAGCACCAAGGGGACACAGAGCCTTTCTATGATCACAGTGGGACACAAGGATGCTGTTCCCAGCCAAATCCATGTCTCCAGAGCCCTGTCAGTTCTCAGCTCTCTGCTCTCACAGCCATCACTACCATGAAGGCACATACTAGGCCACTGCTCACCTATTTTTAACAATTATATCACTGAGTTGTGACTCAATTTACCTTTTTTTCCCCCACATTTCCCTTTTGCTTCTCCTTCTTCTAATCTGTTTCTCTTATTTTTGTCCCCGTCATGTATCGTTGTTAACAAAGGATTTCCTCTCGGCATCCTTGCTTTCTGTCACTAATCTCTCCTAGCCACAGGGAGCCACAGCTGGAGTCAGTGAAGGAATTGTGTCTCCTTGGCACCAGCAAACAACAGAGCAGCTGCCTCACGTAGTGATGGGGAGCCAGCACCACTAATAACAGCAGGGGTGATGCCAGGTCACTTCTGAAGGCAAGGGAGCCTCATTCAGCTCATCCTGTCCCAGCCTAATTCTACCAGCTTTTCCATTTCCATTATTAAAGTACCTGTAAATGAGAGATGGATAATTAGGAACAGCAGGGAAGCTCAGGGGAAGCAGAAAAATGTGAAAAGCAAGAAGCAGACTGCACTAATTTCTTCTTTTCCGATCTATGAGGCCCCAAACATCACTAAAAGACGTATTAGAACAGGGCTGGCAGGAGCTGGGGAGTGAATTCCTATGTAAAGCTCTCCAGGAGTTTTCCTTCCCCCAAAAAACCATCACAGCTCCTTGGTGCATCATTTTCCCCCAGCTGAACACAACTGCTTGGTGGTCTCAGGCTGGAGATCATAAAATCCTGGAATGGTTCAGGTTGGAAAGGACCTTAAAGGTCATTTCATTCCACCCCCCTTGCCATGGGCAGGGACACCTTCCACTAGCCCAGGTTGCTCCAGGCCCCATCCTGCCTGGCCTTGGGCACTTGCAGGGATGGGGCAGCCACAGGATTAAGAAATGGGACAGGAGTGACCCTGACATCAGTCTTTTCCTTGTTTGTCTCACATGATTATTGGAATTTACTCCATCTCCCTTCTCCTCATAGGGGTTGTCCCTCAGTAGCGCTGGTCCCAACTGGAAAATAGACTGATGACAAGGAAATACATTTGTCCCCACAGATCTTTTCAAACTTAGCAAGGTCAAAGCTGGGGGGGAGAATAATAGAAGGAAACAGGGCAGAGAAAAAAGGAAAGGAAAGGAAAGGAAAGGAAAGGAAAGGAAAGGAAAGGAAAGGAAAGAAAAAGAAAAAGAAAAAGAAAAAGAAAAAGAAAAAGAAAAAGAAAAAGAAAAAGAAAAAGAAAAAGAAAAAGAAAAAGAAAAAGAAAAAGAAAAAAGAAAAAGAGAAAAGAAAAAGAGAAAAGAAAAGAAGGGGAGGGGAGAAAAAGAAGGATAATAGGGGGGAAAAAAGGAAAAGGGAAAAATCGGGGACTCCAATTGTAGCCAGAGTTATTTATGCCTGATTTTAGTGAAAGAACCATAAGGATTGAAGAAAGACGTTTTAATGCCCCTCAGACTTGAGCCGGGCAGGGATTATCCCGCTCTGGCGTTACTGGGATGGGATAGGCAGCATTGATCCATTGCTGGGCTCCTGATTTGAACCCGGCAGATGCCGGGGCAGCGGTGGCAGCCCATTCCCGGCACAATAGGATTGAACTCTCCATGGATCCTGACAGGAATGTCGCAACAGAGAGAGAGGGAAGGATTTGGGGGGAGATGCAGGGGAGCATCTGGCCAACCCAGCCAGCGCTTCTCTGCCCATCGCCGTCTCTTCTCCTCTCTGGGCACAAACCGAGACCTCCCCACTGACCTTCCCAGCGCAACCCCAGCCCAACCTGCGGGGAAGGACGTGGGGGTCCTGGATTTCCCACTTCTCTCCCCTGTCTCGTGTTTTCCAGCAGCCGGGTTTGAGTGCGGGGATGGAGGGGAGGGAAAGGCAGCGGCTCCGCGTTTCGGGGTTCCTTGAGGAGAAGCCGAGGTCGCTCTCTATCCCCGCGGGTCCCCGAGGAGCCGTGAGCCATCCCTGTGAGACACCGGGGTGGGCGAGGGGTGCGGGGGAGAAGGGCTGAGTGGGAGCGGGGAGACAAAAGGGATGAGTAGTGAGTGTGCCGGGGGATCTGCCGCACGCTCCTGCCTCTCTCCCACCTGCCTGGGAGCGGGGAAGGGAGACAGGTGCCGGGTGAGCTTTCCAGGGGGTGAAAATGAGCCACGGCGGCACCCCCGGGGAATTGCTAAAATAGGGATGCTGTGGGCACTGCTCCCCAAACGTGGTGCCTGCTCTGAGAGGGGTTTGTAGACATTTTTTCTCCTCCTTAGGCACTGCAGCAGGAATGGGGGGGATAGATCCTGCAGTGCTGCTTTGCTCAGAGCCAGGAAGGCTCTCTGAAGTGATCATACAATCCTAGAATGGCTTGGGTTGGAAGAGACCCTAAAGATCATCTCATTCCAACCTCCCTGCCATGGGCAGGTTCACCTTCCCCTAGATCGGGTTTCGTAGAATGATGCTTGGGGAGTTTGTAGAATGATGCTTGGGGAGTTTGTAGAATGATGCTTGGGGAGTTTGTAGAATGATGCTTGGGGAGTTTGTGCAGGAAGGAGAAACCCTAAGATTTAGAGCTCTGTGACCCCCAAAATGAGCACATGCAGATCCCTCCTTCCCATCCACTGCTTGACCTCCAAAATCCTCCAGCTCCCTTCCCAGGTTTTGTGAAGGCAACACAAGCTCATCGGGGTACCCTCAGGTTTCTGTCAGTGGTTGTGCAGGACGTTGGCTGAACATCAAACGTCTACCCAAAGCTCTAGTTTGCTGGTGGGGTGGGAAGAGTGTCTGAAAATCATGTTTATCACTTATATAGAATCATAGACCCACAGAATTGTTATGGTTGGAAAAGACCTCCAAGATCACTGGCATAGGTTGCCCAGAGAAGCTGTGGCTGCCCCATCCCTGGAAGTGTTCCAGGCCAGGTTGGATGGGGCTTGGAGCAACCTGGGCTGGTGGAAGGTGTCCCTGCCCATGGCAGGGGGTTGGAATGAAATGATTTTTAAGGTCCCTTCCAACTCAGGCCATTCTGTGGTTCTATGATCATCAAGTCCAGCCATGAACCCAGCACCACCCCCCCCGTTCACCACTAAATCATGTCCTCAAATTGTTAAAAAGGAGGCTGTAATTGTCCAAAATAGTCATGGGACAGGGTTCCCTTCCTGTGAGTTCTGTAAAACTACTTTCAAAACACGTCTCTCTTAACACTTTTAATTAGACGTGAAAGTCACATGAATTGTGGTTTCTTCACAGCTGAAAAGCTCTGACCTCCACATGATTAACTGCTCATCTTCTGCAGGAGCTTTACCTTTTGGGATAACTGGTCAAATATCCATCAGGTCAGAACAAGGTATAGACCTACCAGTCTTAAATCTTGGAATAAAAACCCCAGGCTAAGCATCCCATATGCCACAGGAAAGCCAATGCCATAGAGTCGTTTAGGTCGGAAAAGACGTCTAAGATCACTGAGTTCAACCATTCCCCCAGCTTTGCCAAGGCCACCACTGAACCATGTCCCTGAGCACCATATCTCATCATCTGTTAAATCCCTCCAGGGATGGTGACTCCACCACTGCCCTGGGCAGCCTTTTCCAATATCCATCTCCCTGCTCGTGTGCATTTAGTGACACAGAACAGACAGAGATCCCACAAGGAGTGACCGAGTCTTGGTCTGACCCCGAAGTGCCTCAAGAGGTGTTCACCTAAGACACAGAGGTGAACTCACCTCATCCATTTTGGCCACCTCTGTTCACCCTCCCTAGAAGCACCTTATTTGTTTTCTGAGCCCCAAAACCAGAAGGTTTCCCCATCAGGATGAATTTGGGGGTTGTATTGCAGTCTTTTAGGGTATAGAGGAAACCACTGAGGCTCAAAAAGCAATTATCCAAAAGCTGCCAGGGAGGGTCCTGCTTCATCTCTGAAAGGACAACTTCCTCCCCTTAATTTGGGCACTGAATGGCCAGCACAGAACTTTTTTTTCCTCATCTCCTTTCTCCCAGCACTTGTGGCATTTAGAACAGCTAAAATTATCTCAATTAGATATCTCCACTGCTTTCCTTTGTTCTCTTTTTCTTTTTTGCTTTTTCCTTCCAGACAGCTGGAACATGTTCTTTTGACACTCTGTAAAAACAAAAGAAAAAAAACACCATACCCCAAATACCCGACAGCTTCAGCTTGGCTTTATTTAGAAACATGGTTGAAATAAATGATGTGAAGAATATTATAAGACACGTTGCTCCACTATTCATCCATAGGAGAGAGTAGAGGAGTCTTTCCTAGTCACCTAGGCCATCAAAATCATCCCTTCTGGAGGTGCAGGAGAAAGGGCTAAAGGCTTGTGCTCTGATTTTTGGGGCAAGCTTGGTACTAAGAGGTAGAAACACAGTGGTGGTGTGCCCTGGGATGATGCCCCTGCTTATCCACATGTTCACCATAACAATACCTGACCCTTCTGATTGACCTCTCAGCTTTACAAATTCCCTGCCAGTCTGTTCTGGGAGAGAAAATTCCTTCCCAGCATGAAATCTGGCAGCTGCCTCATCCCTGTGCCTGACAGCATGAATCACCAGAGTTAAGTAACAAACCCATTTATACATCAAGACACCAGCACTGTCCAAGCAATCATTGCTGTGCTTTTCAATGTGAAGCTGATAATCGTAGATTCTGCTTATACTCATCTTGTTCCCTCCCTTCTGTTCCATTAGTTTTCTTCCAGTAACTTCTGGATGTTTTGCAGAACAGTAAAAAAGTTCAGAAGGGGGTTGGGATGCTCAGCAGAGGCAGAAAATATTTCCCAGCCCCCAAGAAGGGTTGTTTACTACTAATTTTATGTGTTTCTGGGAAACCTCTCAGGGAACCTCACTAAAGCATGTTTGGCAAGAAGAAAAAGCTTGTTAATGAGGTAGTGCCACCTGGTTTGTGTATTAATGTCTTATAAATATACTTGCATACCCCTACACACTTTAAAGCACCTGTTATTTTTACAAATATTTTCTTGGTGCTTTTCTTCTGTCTTCTTAGTGCCCAATTTATTCCTCTGGTCTACTGACAGTTATTAAATAAGTGATTCCCGAGTGTGTTTGGTTTCTCCTTCTGAAAATGAAGTTTGGATGGGTCGAAATAGCAGTGGGTGATGCAGCTTGAAAGGAAGATCTGGGGAAAGCACAGGCACTGCGAGTTTGTGGGGGCAGAGCAGGATCTGCAAATGTCATTAATGCTGGGAAAAGCAACAGGACTTGCACACTGAGCAGAACTGCAGGGTTGTAATATTCAGTAATTGTTACAAAACGAGTTTAGGAGAAGATTTTGTCTCTCAATGCTTAGCTCCATGACAAAAGTAGGTGTTCTCCTGCTCTCTGGTCAGCCTGGGTCCATGCAGAATGCAACCAAAGATGTGGCCATTGATGTTTTTTTCCCTACAGTAGCCTAAGTGGCCTCATAAAACTCAGAAAGTTCTGTCTCAAATACATTCCTCTGTCTGACTGATGAACACAGACCTCTGCTTTTCCAAATTTTCCCATCACTCTGAGTGAAATACTTTCAAGATATTGCCCAGAGTTGTTGACACATCATCCTTGGAAGTGTTCAAGGCCAGGTTGGATGGGGCTCTGAGCAACTTGTTATAGTGGAAGGTGTCCCTGCCCATGGCAGGGGGTTGGAACGAGATGGTCTTTAAGGTCCCTTCCAATCCACACCACTCTATGATTCTAAGATTTCTCTGGTCTCTCTCTTTGATAGCAGAGTCACTACCGGAAACACTAAACCATTAATTTTCTCAGGAAAGGGTGATTTAAACTTGGGGAGAACTGAAATGCTGATTGTGGGGTCTGTTCTCTCTGTGCCTCCCTCCCAGTGAGTACGTGGGTACTTCAGGGCAGATTACAAATATTCACCTGGATCCAAACAATTTCTCTTAGGCAGCAGCAGGACCACAGCCTCAATCCCTCCATCCAGGGTTCATGTTTCAAGGACAGCAGGGCTGTTATTCACAGCCTGGATTCCTAACAATCAAACTTATATATAAATTTTAAAGAACTCCTAGTACCATCCCCTGAAGGACGGACTAACAATCTCAGGATCTTTCAAACATCAGGCTTCAGGAGGGAGAGGAGAGGGCTGTGTGACAGGCAGAGTTTGGCAGCTGGGCTTCATTAACTCTGTTTTTCAAAGATGCATTTCTGTCTCCAGAATAACAATGAAGTTATCCCAGGCCTCATATTCCATCCCCTTTACTACATCCCCTCCCAGCTATTGCTGTAGGTACCAAGGACCCACAGTCCCCTTTGTGCCATTATCTCCTTCCTTCCCTAAGATATTAAACTGCCACCAAAGATGAGCTCTGCAAACATAGTTTGTTGCCTACTGGAGCCTCACATTTCAGAGCTGATGCTGCTGCTGTTGCATATTTTGTAGAATTTTATTTTCAAGCAAGTCCGTTTTTCCTAATGGGCTCACTTGGGGGTCTGCTCAACTGGAGGCAAAATGAAGCCAAGCAACCTTCCTGCTGGGAGACCTTTACAAACCTCAAGAAACCTTTTTGCAGAAACAGGAGTTCCATGTTCTTAATGAGATCATTTTTGGAAAAGTCTGTGGAAAGAGAAAAAAAAAAAAAAGACAGAATAGCAACAGCAAAATGGAGATAATCACTAAAAATGTTTTTCAAGTAAACCAGAAGCCCACTTGGTGTAATGAGACAGAAAAATTTCAAGAAGCCTAGAGGAGGAAAATGTGCTTTATTTGACACATCAGAGCCAAGTCAGTATGTGAAGAGTAACAACATCTTGACCCTGCAGCTGGATGTCACTCCCCTGCTGTAGGAGGTTGGATAAAGAGTGGGGAAACAAGACAAAATCCCACCAGTGGCACAGTTTGGTGCCAGGATGTCTGCAAAGAAAACTAATGTTGGAGACAGATTTTATGTCCTGAGCTGGGTGGAAAAGGTCACCTGTCTGCACCTCCAAGGGGGTGATGCATTGACCCCGTTAAAAAGGAGTGCACCATTAAAAAGGTGGTGAATCCACATTGGTCCACAAAGGTCTGGCTTGGGAAAAACATTTGGTGGGAGCTTTCATGGAATTCCAGAATGGTTTGGCTTGGAAGGGATCTTAAAGTTCATCCAGGGCAGGGTTAGGGATCATGCATGGGCAGGGACACCTTCCACTAGACCAGGTTGCTTCAAGCCCTGCCCAATCTCACCTTGGACACTTCCAGGGATGGGGCAGCCAGAGCTTCTCTGGCCAACCTGTGCCAGGGCCTGTCCACTCTCACAGGGAAGAATTTATTCCCAATATCTAATCTACTCTCATTCCATTTGAAGCCATTCCCCTTTGTCCTGTCACTCCAGGCCTTTGTAAATAGTTCCTCTCCATCTTTCCTTTAGGCTCCCTTCAGGTCCTGGAAGGTCACAATTAGGTCTCCCCCAATCCTCCTCTTCTCCAGGCTGAACAATCCCAATTGCCTGACCCTTTCCTCATAGCAGAGTTGCTCCATCCCTCCAACCATCTTCGTGGCCTCTTCTGGACTCTTCTGGACTCTGTGCTGGGACCCCAGAGCTGGAGGCAGCTCTGCAGGTGGGGTCTCACCAGATCAGAGTGGCAGAATACCCCCTTTACCTGCTGCCCACACTGCTTTGGATGCAGCCCAGGATCCAAATGGCTTTCTGGATGTGATGCCATAACCTTTGAAAGGTGCCTCTGGCTCATGGCAGATGGACATTTCAAAAAGCACAGGCAGATCAGCCTGGAGTGGCAGGAAAACTGGAAGAACAGGAGGAGGGAATGCAGAGACAGAGGGATCTCCTGTCAGCTGCTTGTCATGGCCAAAGCCTGGAACACCAGTGTGGGAGTGGTGATTAAAGAGTTGCCTGATGGTGTGAAGTGACACCTCCAGCACATCTCTGCCCAAGGTGCCAACAGGCTTTAACAGGCTGACACTCTCCCGGTGCCTCAGGAAGCCAGAGCATGAGGATAAGGAGATGCCAGAGAAGATCCAGCTCAAAACCCAGTCTGCAACATTTTCCAGGAGTTAAAACCAATAAAAGAAAAAATAATTAGTGTTATATCACCAGATACTCTCCAGAGGTTTGTGGCTCAGGCAGTGCATGCACCAAAGCAGGTGGTTCCATATTTGCACTCTCTTCATGGAATATTTCTCCCTACAAAACTTCCCAGTCATCTTTTGGGTGTTTGCACAAGGCCAACTATTAGAAAGTTTCTGGTTTAGGGGATTAAAATGGGGACAGAGATGGAAACAGGGCCAGTGTCACTGAGGGAAATAAGTGTCACGGGAGCAGGGCATTTTTCCATCAGGGAATCAGGGTATTTATCTGTGTCAAGGCAGTTTTCCCAAATCTGGGCATTTTCACAGTGCAACACTGAGCTGGACATGGCTCAAAAAAGCAACATCTGCTAAAACATCCAAATTCGACGTGTCCACACGGCAGACATCCCAACCTCACTCCTCCTTCCTCTTCGTTCTCCCCACAGCAGAGCTGCCTGTGGAGCTCCAGCCCTTAGGTCTGAACTGAGCCAGAAAAACAGGTTTAATTTCTTCCTCTTCCATAAGGAAAAGTCTGAGCTTCCAACTTCTTCCATGTGACTTGTTAAACAGGCAACACAAGTCTGACTTCTGATGACTTTGCTCGTAGACTTTCAGATCTGATGTTTCACCAGCTGAACAAGCCAAGTTCCCAGCAAGTCAGCTCCTCAAATTCCTAATTTAACTGCAATGTAGCACTTCCTTCAAGGCTTGTTCTTTATCAGATCCTTCACTTCATCCTTTCCACCAACACTCGGAGCATTTGCAAAGTGGTACAAATTCAGTGGGAATTTTGTACCCAGCTGAAGCTTGAATATTTCCAGCAAGGCAGAGTGGGCTGGCAAATACCACAGTTTCCATGTTGGGATCATTTCCTCCTGTCTGAGGAAAGCTGGTGAGAAACAGAACAGCTTTGGTTTCTGCACTCACTTTTCTTGACAAGGAGAAAGCTGGTGAAGCAGAAATGGGACAGCTGGAAGGGCAGAGCTGTGTCACAAGTGAGCCAGGATCCCACACAGGCTGACCTGGCAAGTGTCCCTTTCCCAGGGAGAACCTGCAGATGGATCCTTATCACCCACTCTCTTAGAGCCAACTGGACATGGATGATGTGAGCTCTGTGGAGTGACAGCTTAGTCCAGGCTGAGGAAATTCTGGAGCCATGGATACCAGAAAGATGTGGAGCGGCTGGAGCGAGTCCAGAGGACATCAAGGAGTTGCTCCAAGGACTGGAGACCCTCTGCTCTGGAGACAGGCTGGGAGAGCTGGGGGTGTTCACCTGAAGAAGAGAAGGCTCCAGGGAGATAATAGAGCTTCTTCTAGTGCCTAAAGGTGCTCCAGGAGAGCTGGAGAGAGACTTGAGACAAGGGATGGATGGACAGAACAACAGGAAATGGCTTTAAACTGACAGAGAGCAGGGTTAAGCGGGATACTGGGAATAAATTCTTGGCTATGAGGATGGTGAGGCCATGGCACAGGTTGCCCCCCATCCCTGGAAGTGTGCAAGGCCAGGTTGGATGGATTTTGGAGCAACGTGGGCTAGTGGAAGGTGTCCCTGCCCATGGCAGGAAGGTTGGAATGGGATGATCTTTAAGGTCCCTTCCAACTCAAGCCATAGTATGTTTTAAGCATCCAGAGACAGATGCTGAACAGACAGGTGGAGATGTTCCTTTCAACTTCTTGAATATGACACAAGGGGAGTGAACTTCAGCTACACTGACGTGATCTCTTGTGGAACATCTCTCTGTGACTTTTCTCAGAGATAGAGAAATGGACTAGAAGGACCATCAATCTGACCTAGGTGGACACATTTTCCTGGCTTCCTGGTGCTTTCTAAAAAGACCCGTCTCAGTGGTGCCCAGTGAGAGAAGATGAGTCAAGTGTCCACTGAACCAGTTTGAACAGCAAAGGTCTGAAAGGTCATCGTGTTTCAACAGGTTTTGTGAAAATCCCAACCACAGCAGGGCTGAAGTAGCTCAGCTGGGAGAGCGTTAGACTGAAGATCTAAAGGTCCCTGGTTCAATCCCGGGCTTCAGCAGGGTTTTCCTCCTCTTTTGTGGGCCCAGTGCTGGGCTCTGCAGTGCAAGAGACATGGACATAGAGGAGAGAGTCCAGCAAAGGGCCTGGAGGAGGATGAAGGGTCTAGAGCACCTCTCGAATGAGAAGAGGATGAGAGAGCTGGGACTGGTTGCCCTGAGAAGAGAAGTTCCCATTCTGGATGACTGGCTGTAGGTGTTCCTACCTGAGCAGGAGTTTGGAGCAGATGATCTCCATGAGAACCCTTCTGACCTCAATTAGTTATAGTCTACAAAACAGGGACACTGTTTTACAATTTAAAGGCATCAGCAAAAATAGTGATATAAAGTGGTTTTTGTTTTGTTCCTTCAACTACTTGTTCCCAGTCCTATGTCCTGGACTGCCCTGAGAAGAGGTAGCAAGGTTGACCTACGGATGTTTGGCCACCTAGGAAATCAAAACTGTTACTTGGGAAAAGGGAAAACGCCTTATAAAAAGAGTTAATTTTAGTCTGAATCACAACTGGCCTTGAAGCAAATTCTCTCCCTAAACTGTGCTTTTTCCCAAGCTCTTCTGGTGTTTCTACCTGTTGCTCAGAGGGAAAGAGAGCCAGATTTCAGAGCTGAAGTAGCTCAGCTGGGAGAATGTTAGACTGAAGATCTAAAGGTCCGTGGTTCAATCCTGGGCTTCAGCAGGGTTTTAGGAGCTGGACTTAATGATTCATCCCTGGAGGTGCCCAGGAAAGGACTGGATGTGGCACTCAGTGCTCTGGTTGACAAGGTGCTGATGGGTCAAAGTTTGAACTCAATGACCTTTAGAGGTCTTTTCCAGCCTTAATGATTCTGTGATATCCTCGGGGTCCCTTCCAGCTCAGGATAGTCTCCATTTCCATGACCTTTGATGAATTTTAGTACCTTTTCCTACTCTTACCTTTTCAAAACTAAAGTACCCAATGTGCAGATACTCCAAGGAGTTCTAAACTGAATAACTGTGCTTTGCGTTTGCTTCTCTGTCCCCTTCTGACCAAGTCCTGTTCCATGGAGACCTTCAGTGAAACAGCAGAAACAAGACATGACTTACTAGCTCCTTCCTGTCCCCTCCCCTCCCCCCCAAAAAAAGAAGAAAAAAACTCCTTTTATTACCAATTTCATAAGATTATCATCCAACCTCTTCTTCATAACAGGGCAGTCACTCTTCTTTCTGCCTTTCATTCTGGTGATGCTCTTCAAGCTCTGGACATAAAGTTTTCAGATCCTGCAGCACTTCCAGGAGGTGACTTCCCTTACCAGGATGTGAATAATAACCCATGTATAATTCAACATTATCACCTGCTTAAGCCTTGAAGAGATACCATGTCCTGAGGGGGGAAATGCCGCTGCCAAGAGCCACCACCCAAACAGAACACCACAAATGTACCTGCTGCTCACTCAGGAGGGACCTTTGCAGACCTGCTGCTCTCAGGCAGGATCTTCTGGCCCAAGGATGCACCAGCTGGAAATTAGCCTTTTATTACGACTGTCTTTGCCTGTATCTAAATTAGGCTTGAGCCTCCTGGTCCCCAAATTGGATCAAAGTAGGTCAGAACTCCCTTTGTGCCCCATGTGAAGGATTAAATTATATCAAATTTGGTATCTGCTTATATCAAATTTGATATGTCTTGAGCCTCATTTTGTCATGAAAACAGATCACAGGAGTTGTGTATGGACATCCCAGGTTTTGCCCTCAGGTTTGAGAACAGTTTACACACCGTGGCTGTGCTGAAGTGCTCTGACCTCATTAACCCAGTGGACAAATGCAGCCTTGAGCCCTGAGGGCAGAAGGAAATCTGATACCAGGATGCCACAGAGAGCAGCAGGGTGGCACAGAAAGCAGAGGGATGGCACAGGGTCAGCGTTCCAGCAGTTGTGCTGAACAATATTCTGACCTGGTTCCAGAGTCGTGGTTTAACAAGCGTGCTGGAAATGTGAATAAGGCCAGTGCTTGTGCCTGTGTGATGCTCAGTGCCCATCCCTGGTGCTTAAATGTGCCAACCTGAGTCCTCCCAGGCAATGCCCACGCACAATTCATTGGATAGCAGGGGCCAGGAACTATTCCCAATAGGTGGTTTGAACATAACAGATCCATTTATGAAGAAAGATGGAGAGAGCTGGGGGTGTTCAGCCGGCAGAGGAGAAGGCTCTGGGGAAACTTTGGAGCCTCTTCCAGTGCTTAAAGGGGCTCCAGGAGAGCTGGAGAGGGAGTTTGGACAAGGGATGGAGGGACAGAACAAGGGGGAATGTCTTCAAAGTGACAGAGGGCAGGGTTAGATGGGATATTGGGAAGGAATTCTTTACTGTGGTGGTGGGGAGGCCCTGGCTCAGGTTTCCCAGAGGAGCTGTGGCTGCCCCATCTCTGGAAGTGTCCAAGGCTAGGCTGGATGGGGCTTGGAGCAACCTGGTGTCCCTGCCCATGGCAGAGGGGTTGAAACCAAGTCATTTTTAAGGTCCCTTCCAACCTAAACCATTCCATGAATTTATGCTTGTATGATTTCTGTTCAGTCAGAGAGGGGAAGGGGCTTTAGCACCGTGACAATTGTGCCCCCCCAGATGGCCTGAGCCCCATAAAGCAGGACAGAGCAGCTGTATTCGCTTCTGGCAATGCAACACTCTTGTGCAGAGGATCTGTTCTTACTGCTCACTGGGTATGGGTTCACAGGCGGCTCTGGAGGATGCACAGTCTGAGCTGGCACCGTTGTGCCCATGGAGGTGCCAGTGACATCTCATCTCACCTCTAGCACAGCTCAAGTCCAGCCCAAGGAGCCGACTGCGATGAAATTCCTATGGAGCCTGACCCACAGCTGTGGGAAGGCAGAGGAAAGTGCCCCACTGGTGTCAGCAGTCAGGCCTCGTGTTCACACTGCAGAACATAAAGAAACCCCCAGAGCCCGGAACACGGGGCTGCCGGAGGGGATGGGAACAGCTTATTTGCCTTCTCCTTCTCCCAACAACGTGGTCCCCTCCTGGCTGAAACAGCTTTGACTCAAACATCAGTGCTGAAAGTTGCCAAGTTTCCCTGTATTTGGCTCAGAGAAGGTCTAAATCTGCCCCAAAGAAGGTCTAAACCTGCCCCAAAGGGCTAAACCTGCTCTAAAAGAGTATTAAACTTGCCCCCAAAGAAGGGCTAAACCTGCCCAAAGGAGGGCTAAACCTGCCTCAAAGGGTTAAACATGCCCCAAAGAAGGGTTAGACCTGCCCCAAAGGGTTAAACCTGAGCCAAAGAAGGGTTAAACCTGCTCCAAAGAAGGGTTAAACCTGCCGCAAAGAAGAGTTAAACCTGCTTCAAAAAAGCATTAAACTTGCCCCAAAAAAGGGTTAAACCTGTCCCAAAGGGCTAAACCTGCTCCAAAAGAGTATTAAACTTGCCCCCCAAAAGGCTAAACCTACCCCAAAGGAGGGCTAAACCTGCCCCAAAGGAGGGCTAAACCTACCCCAAAGAAGGGCTAAGCCTGCCCCAAAGGGCTAAACCTGCTCCAAAAGAGTACTAAACTTGCCCTCAAAGAAGGGCTAAACCTGCCCCAAAGAAGGGTTAAACCTGCCCCAAAGGGCTAAACCTGCTCCAAAAGAGTACTAAACTTGCCCTCAAAGAAGGGCTAAACCTGCCCCAAAGAAGGGTTAAACCTGCCCCAAAGAAGAGTTAAACCTGCGCCAAAAAAGCATTAAACCTGCTCCAAAAAGGGGTTAAACCTGCCCCAAAGGGCTAAATCTGCCCCAAAGAAGGGCTAAACCTGCCTCACAGATGGGCTAAATCTGCCCCAAAGATGGGCTAAACTTGCCCCAAAGAAGGGTTAAACCTGCCCCAAAGAAGGGTTAAACCTGCCCCAAAGGGTTAAACTTGCCCTAAAGAAGGGTTAAACCTGCCCCAAAGGGTTAAACTCGCCCCAAAGAAGGGTTAAACCTGCCCCAAAGGGTTAAACTTGCCCTAAAGAAGGGTTAAACCTGCCCCAAAGAAGGGTTAAACCTGCCCCAAAGGGTTAAACTTGCCCTAAAGAAGGGTTAAACCTCCCCCAAAGGGTTAAACCTGCCCCAAAGAAGGGTTAAACCTGCCCCAAAGGGTTAAACTCGCCCTAAGGAAGGGCTCAAGCCGCCCGTTTTGTCGGGTCTGTGCGAGGGGAGGATGGATGCGGATGCGGACCTGCCGCGGGTGGGCGGCAGGAGCGGGGGCGGCCGCCCCGGCAGCGCTTTCCCATCCCCTGCGCACCCAGCTCCCTCCTCTCACCGCTGCTCGGGGCCCCGCAGCGATCAATCCTCCCAATAACCATCTTTTCCCCAATCCCTGAGCCACTCCAGCCCGCAGCTCTCCCCCACAAAGAGCTCTGCCGGTGCCCTTCTCGGCATTTTCTGCCTTTTATTCGAGTGGTTTCTGCCTCCTTCTCAGTCCCGATTTGTCACTGCTGCCCTTCTCCGCCTTCCTTGCGGACACGTCTCTCCACCTTTCCCACCAGGAGCGCTGGCAGGGATTGATCCACGGGTATGGATCAATGCACACACATTCACCCTGACCGCACAGCACCGGAGATGTATCTCACTGCTGATGAGGCGCAGGAGAGAGATCACACAGAGAAAAATATGGGAAATCTTCAGCAGGACCATAAAAGCCTTTCCTACAGGAAAAAAAAAACAACCAAACAAACAAAAAAACAAACAAACCAACAAACCGACAAAAAACCCCAAACCAAACCAAAAAGCAAAGAACTAACAAAAAACCCAAACAAGCCCCAAAACCGCCAAACAAAAAATACACAAAAAACCCCAGAGCAAAACCCCCAATTAAAACCCCCACAAGCAAAAAAACCCAAAAAACCATAACAAGAACCAGAAAAACCCAACCCAAACCAAACAAAAAAAACCCAAACAACCAAAACGAAACAAATAAAAAAACCCAAAAAAAAATCCCAAACAAACAAAGAAAGAATCACTCAAAAAAAAAACCCTAAAGCCCAGGAAATTTAGATTTTGCTGATTTTTTTTTTTTTGGTGATTCTTTGCATTCCCATAGGGTGCTTTTGCTTTCTTTTTCATAGACTCATAGAATGGCTTGGGTTGGAGGGGACCTTAAATATCCTCATGGGATGATCCCATGGGCAGGGACTTCTTCCATTAGACCAGATTGCTCAAACCTACATTAATATACAGACTAATCTGCTTTGTCCCTCACTCTGCTGATGGCCAGTACAAGGAGAAGTCATTTCTCACCCTCATGTCTCCATTTCAACCCTCAGAAAATTGGGCAAAGTGCTCTGGAACACCTTTGGAAAGCACTCGGAGCTCTGACAGTGAGCGCTGGCCGTGGCAGAGGTGGAGGCAGGCAGCACACCCGGGCTTATAAAAGCCACTGCCAGCCCCGAAGATTAATTTTCTAAATTACATGGCAGCTACAAGATGAGGGAAAGAAAGGATTATTATTTGCATGCCATGGGAGCAATAATCCTGTGATTACTACTCCAGGCCCAAAGGCATTAAGACTGGGTTTGTGCTGTAGTGCAGAGCTCCTGGAAGTGTGACAGCCCCGTGGCAGGAGCACGGAGCCCGTGTCAGGCTGTAAAGGTCACATACACCTTTGTGCAGAGCCCAGATGAGGATGAAGATCACCCATGCCAGCATTAAAGGTATATCCCACAGTTTTTCCAGCAGTGGGAGACAGGAGTTGCCATCCAGAGCCTCTACAGCAGGATTCGGCTCAGCCTTTCTCATCCTGATGTTGTGTCAGGGAAGATTTAGGTTGGATATTAGAAAAAGGTTCTTCATCCAGGGGGTGGGTGGGCACCGGAACAGGTTTCCCAGGGCAGTGGTCACAGCACCAAGGCTGACAGAGCTCCAGGAGCATTTGGACAACGCTCTCAGGGACAGGGTGTGACTCTTGGGGATGGTCCTCTGCAGGGCTAAGGGTTGGACTTGATGATCCTTGCAGGTCCCTCCAACTCAGCACGTTCCATGATTCTGTGATCCCACCTGAGCAGGTGAAGTTGAGGTTGACTCCCAACATCATGATGGCTCTAAGGCACAAACTATCCCTGTTGATTTCAGAGGGATCCTGGGATAACCAAGGTCTTTACCTTCTTGCTGAAAAGTTCTGCCTCAAGGATCCTCAGGAAGCAGCCCCTGACCTGGGAGGTGACCCTTCACCATCCATGGAGGAGTCCAGCTCTTCCTAGGAGCTCAGTTTTTCCAGAAGCTAAGCTTAGAGTTGCAAATCCATCCCTGCCTGCCTTTTGCAGTCGGAGTTGTCTGGATATTTTGAAAAGCGCAGGGTCCTTGTTCACCTGATGAACATGTTGATGTGACTTATCCAGTGCAAATATGACCTGGGGTTGGAGCCCCTGTGCTCTGGAGCCAGGCTGGGGGAGCTGGGAATATCCATTCTGGGGAAGAGAAGGCTCCAAGAAGATATTAGAGCCCTTTCCAGTGACTGGAGGAGCTCCAAGAGAGCTGGAGAGGGACTTTGGACAAGGGCCTGGAGGGGCAGGACAAAGGGGACTGGCTTCAAACTGACAGAGGACAAGGTTAGATGGAACATTGGGAAGAAGTTCTTCCCTGTGAGGGTTGTAAGGCCTTGGATCATGTTGTCCAGAGAAGCTGTGGCTGCCCCACCCCTGGAAGTGTCCAAGGCCATGTTGGACAGGGCTTGTAGCAACCTGGTCTAGTGGAAGGTGCAACTGACTGTGGCAGGGGGTTGGAACAAGATGATCTTTACGGTCCCTTCCAGCCCAAAGCATTCCATGATTCTATGATTCAGTCTATATGAGCATCAGGGCAATTTTTCCATTGAGGTCATCCAACAAACCCATGGAAAATTTTGAGTTAGGATTTATCTCACTGTCTAAACTGTGTCTTAAAATGGAGTATGGACACGTGCAAGGCAAAAAAAAAATTAAAAGGAAAAAGACAAAAAATCCTCTTTCAGATGAATCAACCATCCAAGAGTTGCTCTGAACACCAAATTCTACAACTGGAGAATAACAAAATACTTTTTGGGTTCAGCTCAGTTCCTCAGAGGTACTGATGTAAAAACCACTCAAAATACCTTTGAGGGGTCATGGTTTTAGTGTGTGTGGCTGATTAACTAAATGCAATTTAGGCTGTTATTTGGGCTGTTAACTTTTAGGGCAACAGGCTCTCCTTTCTCTTGGGTTTGAAAAGCAAAGCCTAATTTTATTTGTGACTGCAGGGTGCTGGTGGAGGAAAAGGAGAGAACATGAAGCAGTGGAAGTAGGCTATTTAAATATGCAAATTGTGCCCAGAAAAGCAGGGAGAAATAGGATTGTGGAGCTTCCTGCTGTCGCTTATGAGATATGGAGATTTGTATTCCCCTGCCCAGGGTGGGATTTGGGCTGGGACAAGAGTTAATACATTTCTGTCAGCTTTTGGGAGCCCCCAGGAGGGAACAGGTTGGGGAAAGCTTGGAAGTCCACGCAGAAAGGTGGGTGGATTTCAGTTTGGTTCCAAACAAGTATTTACAGCACAGAAAACTTGGCAGAACTCTGCAAATTCAGGAAAGTGGCTCATCTAAAAAGTATGAGAATCCAGTAGAGGAGTGAATTCAATTGCTGTGTGATCTGTAAGGCTTTAAATTATTCTTAGATCGTCATTTGAAGCTACTTGACTTGTGCCACGTGGGTTGGAAACCTCTCTTTTGCTTTGGAAATTCAACTTTGTCTTAGAGTCCCTCATTCCAAGCAATTGGAAACATCTAGAAAAAGGCTTGTACTGCTGACTTTTGCTTCATTGAAAAAAAGAAATTATCCAGATCTGGGAACACTGCAAGTCCCAGGCAAGCAGCAAAAGGATAAAATTAAGAATTAAAAGACACTAGAAACAAATGTGAATACATCTTAATAACAAGCAATATCTCTGTCCACGGTCAAGAGATGCTGGACAGGTGTCCCATCCCGCAGGGATTTTGGTGGAGTCAGCTCCACATTCCCATTTCTTTCACCCTGACACGGGGAAACTCCTCGAGTGGTTTTGAGTCGGTGCCTCTGCCTCCGGTATTTTCATGCCAGCCTGGTTCCGTGGGTGATTCTCTGCTCCAGTTTTCAAGCAGAAGTTCTCACAAATTGATGGAGGAGGCTTTGGCACCTCCGCAGGAGGAGCGAGCGAGAGGGAAGGGGATGGAGGAGGAGGATGAAAAGTGAAATGGGCTTTTGAAAGCCGTAAAATTAGCATTGGAAACGGCGGCAGCTTTTCCTTCCCCAGACTGAGAGCAGTCACCTGCTGGTTTCGGTGGCACCCCATTAAAGATCCTCATGGGTGGCCACACGTGCTGGGTTGCCTGGTGCTTGAGGGAAGATGTTTTTGCAGCTGAAACCTTGGAAAAAAGTTGAGTTCAGGCTTTACCTCGGCTACGGATTTGCCATGAAATCTCCCTAGTCCTGGAGCCAATAATTTAAATAAAACCCAAGAACACATGTCAATGAAGCCAGCACTAGAACATTTGCAAATCCACTGAGGGTGATTTTTTTTTCACCCCAAGGATTTTTAGCCCTTAAGGTCTCACATTATCACATCTACTTTTAAACATTTAGCTGAAGTTTCTAAGTTAAAGCTGCTTTTCTTTTTTATTTTCCCAAGCCTCTCAATATAGTCAGTAGAGGTAAAACTCAGTTCCTTTGTAATTCTAGTGCTTCCCTGGGGTAAGATATGTTAGCTCAGGGTTTGGAGCTAACATAAAAATATAAATATAATAATAAAAATGTATAAAATATATGTTATTATAAAATATAATATAAAAATATTAAAAATGCTATCCCTGCCAGCCCTGTAGAGATTCCCGTTTTGGTGTGTGATGGAGAACCTGGTGACACAAGAGGTTGGAGCCTGGAGCTGCACTCCAGGACCTTCCCAAAGATGTCTTTCCAGAGGAGCAGGACCTGACAGCAAGAGAAAATATGTGCCTAGAAATATGGTTTCCCAGCCTGTCCATGTGCTGATGAGGAATCCAAGTGACCCACGTGGCTGGATTGGTGTTTGAACAACCTGGTCTAAGGGAAGGTGTCCCTGCCCATGGCAGGGAGGGTTGGAACTGGATGATCTTTAAGGTCCCTCCTAACCCAAGCTCTGATTCCAGGATTCCATGAATCAGGTGTCACTGTGAGACCCTCAGCTGTGAGTGGGGTGGTGTTGGGAGTGAGTCATGACTTCCCCAGGTAGGTCAAACATGTCCTTTTGAGGAGATGGGACATAAACAGGATTTAAAAAAAAAAAAACAAAAACAAAAACAAAGGAGATAAAAGATGTCAGGAGAAGGAGGCGAAAACCCCACGAACATCTCAACACTTGCAAATGTCCCTGTAACCATCCATATCAATCCTCCAGTAGTGCTGAGGGATTTGTCCCATTCCAGGGCTGGCAGCTGTCAAGAAAAATAGTTACAAGTTGGTCTCACACACTGGAGCAAATTCAAGCAGCATTTGAAACTGTGAAAGAGAGATTTCTTGAGGAATATGCAATAGATTCATCAATCTAAATGAGCTAAACTTTGGCGATGATCTGTACCCCTGTAGACCACGTTGTTCAGGATGCAAATACAGCTCCTTGAACCCCTCCTGTCCCCACCTCCCATCCTGCTCCCAGACCAGGCTCAGCCCAGAGAGCCGCTCTCAAAGCGCAGCTGAATTTCCCAGGATCCCCCATCCTGCTCTCACCTCCTCCAGGGACAGCTTGCCTTCCCCTCCAGGTGAACTTTTCCCTCCCTGCCTTTCTGGCTGGCTCCCTCTGGCAGGTGGGAGCTGAGTGGGTGGGCAGCACAGACAGTGAGTGAGGCAGGGCTCTGGGAATGTGTTACTAGATATCCCTATTCCCTGCTGGAGGGGCTCTGCCGTCAGTCCCAGGAGACACCACATCCCTCCCCATGTCCTTCTTTCCCGTGCCAGCTGCCTTTGCCAGCTGATTTTATTGTTGTGGGGGATAGGAAAAGAAGAGAGAAGGGCTGGAAAATTAGATTAGTAATATTTTTCCCCTCTCTGCCCTGGCTTTTCATGGAATGGTGTGCTTTGAATCACAGAATCACTTAGGTTGGAGGGGACCTTTAAGATCATCAAATACAACCATTAATCTAAAAATCCCCAGTCCACCACTAAACCATTTCCCCAAGTACCACATCCACGTGGCTTTTAAATACATTCAAGGGTGGTGACTCCACCATTGCCCTGGGCAGCTGTGCCAGGGCTGGGAAACCTTTCCAGTGAAGAAATTTTTCTTAATATCCAACCTGAAGCTCCCCTGGTGCCACTTGAGGCTATTTCCTCTCATCCTATTCCTTGTTATTTGGGAGAAGAGCCTGACCCTCACCTGGCTCCAAGCTCCTGTCAGGGAGTTGTAGAGGCAGATGAGGGTCCCCCTGAACCTCCTTTTCTCCAGGCTGAGCCCCCAGAGCTCCCTCAGTGGCTTCTCATCAGATTTGTGCTCCAGACTCTTTCCCAGCTCCATTTCTCTGGACACTCTCCAGCCCCTCAATGCCTTCCTTGTCATGAGGGGCCTAAAACTGAGCACAGGATTTGAGTTGGATTTGAGTTGCTGATCACTGCCCTGGTCCTGCTGGCCACACTATTCCTGATATAAAATATAATGATTTAACAATGCTTTAAACTTTCTGAGAATGAAATTTGCCACAAGCACACACACAGAGCCTGTCCAGTGAGCACCCATATAACTGGGATTTGAGTGAATGTGGATCTCTCCGTGAATATAGGAAAGGAGCAAAGAGAGCCTTAAAATGATTCATCTTGTTATCTTGTCCTTGCTTCTATGTGATGGCCACTGCTCTTGCCAAAGCGAGCAAGTATCTCCAACCAGAAACAGACTCCATGAACCAAAAGTTGATCAAGAAAGAGTTTTAACTGTTTTGGACAAAATCTTCATTGGACAGATGCATCAGGGTTAGTAAACGTGGCAACTGGCACCTGAAGATGTCCCAGCACCTCAAGTTTTGGCAGCTGGGAAAACCAAAATAAAGGTTGTTCCATAGCTCTCTTATATCAGACAGTTTCTCAAATCACCTTCTGGTGATTGACACACGGTTTGATGGACTTGTGACCACCCACTCCTCTCCTGTGGAGTCAAAGTTGTCTCTTTCAATGTTTCGTTTTCAACTGGAGAGCTGGAACGGCTGGAGAACAAAACTGCAGAAAGAGCTTGTTCCTTAGGGAATCGTATGACCAGGTCTTTTCTCTCACTTTGCCGTCCCAAAACAGAAATAGCTGGAGTTGAAGGATGAGGTCAGAGCTTTGTCCTTCCCTGTTCCACTTGCTCATGGGTTCCAACTCCCTCTTGACAGGTGGTTTTAGCCAGAATTATTCCTGAAATCCCTTGATGTAACCCATACTTTCATCCCACAGCACTGTCTGCCATGGTCGTGGACTGATGCCTGCAAGAGTCAGGCTTGATCTAAGCAAGACCAAAAATTTATAGACAATAACATTCCATCTGGGTCCTTCCTTCTCATGCCCCCATGCCTTCAGCTGTTCTCCAGATTCTTTATCTTTGCCAAGGAGCACTGCTGGCTTGGCAGTTTTCACATGACATTCATTAGTTTATGGAAGTTGGTACCGCCAGATCCTTAAAGGTAAGCAAGCAGTGTCCAAGGAGAATTTTGGGCTACAATCTCAAAATCAAAGAGAAATACAACTTCAAAAGTAGGTTAAGATCCCTGAGCTTTTTGGTATATATAAGATCCCAGCTTTTCTCTAAAAAAAAAAAACAAAACCAAAAGATCCACACTTAAAAATTTCTCAGGGAAGGAGAATGGAGAAGAACCAGTTTTGTTTTCTCATTTCTTTTTTGTCCACTTTGTTATGTCTGATGAAAACTGAGTTTCTTTGGTGTGATGAGCCACTGTGGCAGCAGAGATGGCTGTGCAGCAAAATTAGGGATATAAAGGTGATTCCTGACCCCCACACTGTAAAACCCTTTTCTAGAAAACCCAATACAAGATTTTCCTGGCATTTGTTGCCCTTTCTGGAGGACAGGATAGAGTTTGCTGAGAGTTGCTTAATTCTGGCTGGGAGAAACCTTTGAGTTTTTATCTCCTTAACAGGTTTAAACCCATTCCTTACAATGCTGTCCTAGAGCTCAACTTCATATTCTTAATTCTTGGTGTTTATCCCCTCCAGGTACACAGCACCAACACTCAACCCCTCTAGTCTTTACCATGACAGGCAAAATATTCCAAGTTTTTCTCATGCCCATTTATGTGATAGCCTCTCCCTTTCCAGATGAATCCCAAAGTCTTTCTTGGCCATTTAAAATCTTCTACTTCAATGATGACCTGGATTCTGGGTCTCTTACCTCATTCCCAGTCCATCATCCTCTTTCCTACACTGTTTCCTAATTATTTACTTCATCTTGCAGTGTTCTGAGATGATCTGTCCTCTTTCTTTTCACCCCACCTCCCCATTTCTGATCCAGTTGGAGGTGAATTCACCCGAAAGTCACAGGAGTTTCTTAGGAACGGTCTCCTGAGCACAGCTCAGTGACGCTGATCCCAGCTTTGTGAGGGCTGTGCTTTCCTGGATAGCATGACAGTTCCTAATTCCTGCAAATAAAAGGAATTAGAGAAACAGAGGACTTGAGAGGTGTGTGAGTAATGCAGCATCATCCCTGGGGACACGTGCTGGGATAACACACAAAAACAAGCTGGGAACACAGAGTGCTTCCACCTGCAAGCTGATTCTCCCCATGCCAGGCAAGGCAAAGCAAGGCAAGGTGGAAAGGAGAGGAGAGGAGAGAAGAGGGGAGGGGAGGAGAGGAGAGAAGAGGAGNAGGAAAGGAAAGGAAAGGAAAGGAAAGGAAAGGAAAGGAAAGGAAAGGAAAGGAAAGGAAAGGAAAGGAAAGGTATCAATGCTACAAGAAGGGAAACTGAGGCACAGGGATGCAATTTGCACAGCTCATTCAGCTGGTTTGGTGAAGAGCCTGAGCTAAGGCTCTTCATGGTTTGTTGTGTGTCATTCCCAACCCAAAGCAGTATGTTCAGAGCAGGTCTGGTTATATTTATCTACAGACGGTGTTTAAAGGAGCAATTCCTTGAACTCAGGGGCTACAGATCCTACAAGTACAGCTTATAGAAGAAAAGGAGAAAAGGAGGCTCAGGAGGGACCTTCTCACTCTCTGCAACTCCCTGACAGGAATGGGGAGCCAGGTGGGGATTGCCCTCTTCTCCCAGGCAACCAGTGACAGGATGAGAGGACACTGTCTTAAGCTGCACCAGGGGAGGTTTGAGTTGGACCTCAGGAGGAATTTCTTCACAGAAAGGGTGATTAGACTTTGGAAGGGGCTGCCCAGGGAGGTGGTGGAGTCCCCATCCCTGGAGGTGTCCAAGGAATGAATGGACGTGACACTCAGTGCTCTGATATAGTTGACAAGGTGGGATCAGTCACAGCTTGGACTGGATGATCTTGGAGGTCTTTTCCAACCTAATTTACTCTGTGATTCTTTGATTCTGTGTTTCTGTGACCCAGAACAATTGGGTGTTCCAGTGATTTGGACCTCTCCATGACATCCCCTGCTTGGCTCTTCCTCCCCTCACTACTCTTGCCCTCATTAACAACAAGCAGTAACACCTCTTTTCTTTCTTACAGCAAGACATGACCTCGGGTGGGCTCTACCTTCACTGTGGGTTGCCCCTGAGCCTGTTCCAGGGCCATCTGACCACGGCTGAAACACCAAAAGGATGCTGTCAGAGCAAAGCCATCTCTGCTTGCACAGAGCTGGCACCAGTCCCACCCGCCGACTTCCCCACCTCCGAAGGAGTCTGGAGCTCAGCGAGGGGAAGGAACATACCATAGAAGGGAAGAGATCGCTGCCAGGCTCCGCAGAAATGGGACACAGATGGTGCCTTAAATGAGAGCGGAAGTTTACTTGGGGGCCCTGCGCATGACGTCGCGCTGCAGATCCTGCAGCAGATGACAGACAGCAGCATTTCAGAGCGGGTGAGGAGTTAAAATTGAAGCTCTTCGTTTGATTGAAAATGAGAAAAAAAAATAAAGGAAAAAGAGAAAAACTTCACCTTGATAGGTATTTTAAGGATAGGAGTGTTTAAAACTGCTTTTATTTGAGTGTAGGTTCAGTTCTTCTGATATCCTGATCTTTGTTGGCTGCGTGGTCAGCCAGGGTGGTTGTGCTGCTTGGCCAGTGGGACACTGCTGATGGAAAGATATGAGGGTGTCATTAAGATATGAGGGTGTCATTAGCCTGGCTATTCCCTGCTCCAGACATAAACTCCTGTCCTTGTCCTGTACACACAGAATACTTGGAAGGGATTTCTGGACATCTTCCAGTGCAACCCCATGCTCTGGCAAGGCCACCAAGAGCCAGTTTCCCAAGACCACATCCAGGTTGCTTTCCAAAATTTCTCAGAATGGAGACTCCACAACCTCTCAGGGCAATCAGCCATAAAAGAGATGCTTCAGTACCTCCATCTCCTTGAGTTGGGCCAGCTCAGCCTTAAGAGATGACTGAGAGGGGACTCATCACTGTCTGTCAGTGTCTGCAGGGAGAGGATGGAGGTCAGAGGATGGACCAGGCTCTTCTCGGGGGTGCCCAGCAATGGAAAAGAGAGAATGGGCAGGAATTGATGCCCAGGAAGTTCCACCTGAACGTGAGGAGGCACCTCTTTGTTGTGCAGTGACAAAGCACTGGAACAGATTGCCCAGAGAGGAGGGTGTGGAGTCTCCTCGCTGGAGATATTCCAGAACCATCTGGACACAATGCTGTGCCATGTGCTCTGGGATGACTCTGCTGGAGCAGAAGCATTGGACCAGATATTCCTACTGTGGTCCCTTCTGACCTAACCCATTCTGTGATCATCCTCCTGGCCCTTTGCTGAACTCTCCCCAGTATGTCCATGTGTCTCCTGTACTGCAGAGCCCAGCACTGGGCCCACAAAAGAGGAGGAAAACCCTGCTGAAGCCCGGGATTGAACCAGGGACCTTTAGATCTTCAGTCTAACGCTCTCCCAGCTGAGCTACTTCAGCCCTGCTATGGCCAGAGTTTTCTCAAAACCTGTTGAAATATGATGATCTTTCAGCCTTTTCGGGCAGCCTTTAGTTGGCTTTAGCTTGGGAGTCAAAGAAGTTGTTTCAGGCAATAAGATACAGGCAGACTGGGCTCAAAGCAATGGTCCAAGGTGCCACCACAGCCTCCCTGTCAGTGTAAGTGACCTCCAGATATGTGTATGACTTTATTAATATGAACCTGGAGGATCTATGGAAGTGGAGCAGGGAAAGAGAAGGGCTCTGTTGCTCACAAATCATTGCAAGAAGAACAAGAAGGTGGAGTTTGGTCTCTATAGATACAAAGCTATGGAAGGGGAATCTGAATGTGAAGTGACAAAGGTGAGGGAGGATGAAGAGAAAGACAAATTCACTGTACAGAGGGCTCAAGAGATGACTGGAAAGAGAGTGAAAGGGACAATCAAACATAAATTGCTCTCTCTGCGCTGATGTTGAGGACACAGTTTTCTCTCATTCTTCAGACCCTCTTTCATTCTGTTCAGGGTTTCACACTGCTCTGACATATCCAAATATATATATTGGACATATCTGAAATGCCCAAACCCCTTCCCTTGTCCTGGTAAGCCATAACAAATTAGGGCCCAGTGCTGTATCTAAAGTTCAAGGTCCATATCACTGGGAAGAAATTTGTCACTCAGAGTCCTGGAACAGGCTCTCCAGAGAATCTGTGGCTGCCTCATCCCTGGAAATGTCCAGGGCCAGGTTGGATGAGGCTTGGAACCACTTGGTCTAATAGTAGGTGTCCCTTCCCATGGCAGGGGTTGGAATGAGAAGATCTTTAAAGTCCATTCCTGCTCAGATAATTCTGGGATTTTATGATCTTATGATAAAACACAGCTAAAATCTGGATTTAAACAGCAGCCTTGAGCTGAGAAGCAGTCAGGAGCATTAGCATCAAACAGACTTTCCTAACATCTTTTCACGGAGCCCACAGAAGGATCTGGAGTTATCCATGGAGCCTGGCTAATCGTTTCACCTCAATCTGTCTCTCTCCACCCATGGAATGGAAGCCAGGCATATTCATGCAGTGAGGTGGGACAGGTTTGCCCAGCCCACCAACTTATCCTGCAAATAATTCACTCCCAAGCCAATCTCCCATCTTTCACCAGCTCCAAATTCACATCTTCCCAAAATACTTACGCGAAATGCACGGTAAGTTTTCCATGTCTGTCAAAAATCTGGTAGTGAAAGGTGTCAAGAATATATTTAATCTGGGCTTGAATGTTCAGCTCGACAGCAGCAGATATTTCCTCCCAGGGATTTATTAGATAACAGTTCCTGATATTTAGGGCTCCAAAACTAGGCTATGGAACCTCTTGCAACATCCAGACAGCAGGATCATACCCTAAGTGGGTTTTTTTTCTGCAAAAACACTTCCTTTCCTGGATCCCAATGGTGATCCTATCCATGGTCACTGAGGAACCGGTCACACATGGCTGAGGGTCTCAGCAAGTTTGTGCTTCTTGGGTGGGGACCTCTTTGGCCATCTGAGCTCTGCTACTTGTCCATGTACTCTTAGGAATTGTCTCCCCCATGTGAACAGATCCAGCTCTTGAAAGCTCGGTGGTGCCAAGAGAAAGGTGCACAGAAAAAAACCAGGGCATCTCAAAAAACCTCAGCCAGGAGACAACACAACCCAAACGCAGATTCCTGTTTTGTGTCTGGTGGAGATGCTGATATGAGAGGAATTGACAATGTTGCTCAAGGATTTGGAGCCACAGAAGGGTGATTAGGTCTCATCCCTTTAGTGGGAATGAGCAGTCCTTGCTGTCTATCCTACTGAATGTCTCTCACGTCTCCTCATAGACCTCAGGATCCATAAGAAGGAGAATTGGCCCCAGTAAGTCTTTCCAATTGTCCGTGAGAGAGGATGAGGAAGAAATCCTGCAATCTGCCCCCTGCAAAATCATCTCCAACCCAAGTCTGTATGTTCAGAGCAGATCTGGTTATATTTGTCTTCAGAAGGTGTT
Organism: Sclerurus mexicanus; assembly: GCA_013396755.1. Taxonomy (NCBI): domain Eukaryota; kingdom Metazoa; phylum Chordata; class Aves; order Passeriformes; family Furnariidae; genus Sclerurus; species Sclerurus mexicanus. The sequence continues at coordinate 403,735 of VWZF01002253.1, read as the reverse complement.
TAAAGGAGCAATTCCTTGAGCTCAGGGACTACAGATCCTACAAGTACAGCTTGGCTCAGCCTGCAGGGACTGAAAACTCTTTCTGGTCTATTTTTCCACATTTGGATGCTGAAGGAAGTGAGAAAAAGGATTGCACAGCCAGATGATTTATTAGATGATTATTGTGGGGTCCATCACAAATGTTTACTTGTATGCAAAGCTTTGCTTTGAAAGGTTACTGATGTCTGGAGTCCAGGTTTGCTCCAGGCTTAGTTTGTCTTCAAAGACTTTGTCTTTGAAAGCAAATCAAAATAGACCAACGTCTATTTTGAACCATCCGTGCTTCTAATTCCCTGAAATAGTGTTGTTTTGTTTTTCCCTTAAGAGCTGTGAGCTCTTTAGTGTCAGCAGCACTGATGATTACTGAATTCCTAGAAGGCCAGGTAGGGACAACAGCATTACAGTAGCAATGACCACAAGAGAAGACCCAAGAGGGCTTTTTTCTGCAAGCCCCAGAAGTTTGGAAAAGGTTCTTGGGATGGGATTCATCTCACTTAAATCTCAGAGGGCAGAAAGGCAGATCTCTAAATGTGGCCTAATCATAGAATTGCTTGGGTTGGAAGGGATCTTGAGGATCATTTAATTCCAACCCCTCTAGACATTTTCCACTAGTCCAGGTTGCTCAGTCACCAGACAGAGCCCGCAGAAATCAGGAACGCTGGTGCTGAGTTCCAAAATTAAATCTCCCTTCAAAATGCAAACCAAAATCTTTGAAAGTCAGCTCTGGAAGTCTCTCTGTGACACCTGGAATGTTGTCATCATGTTCTCCTGGAAACCTGAGCATCCCCTTTCTAGCAGCAAATCATAAATGCATCAAGATCAGCTTTGCTGTGAGTTACAACTCATGTCTCTGCAGCCACCCCAGAAATTAAATTACCCAATAAATGACTATCAGAAAAGTTATTTCCACTTCTGAGTTCAGCTCAAGCACTGCTAAGGTTCAGAGGAGCCAGGTCGTCTTTCCACAGGATTTTCCAGGATCTGTATTATGCCCAGTGCAAAATGAGGCTGGGTCCCATCAAAAGCTTTTCTCTAATTTAAATTACAGCGAACAGTGCGACTTTCAGGTCTGGACAAAACTCATCCAACTCTTCCTGAGCTTTTGGGGATGGGGGTCGCTGAATTGGGATTTAGGACCATCTGGCTTGAAGGAGCCAGAGCAGATGAAAGGCTTCTCAAGGCCAGTGGTGCCACCTAATGGGAAAATTCCCAGGGAATGAGTTTCTCGGAAGTTAAGTCCTTATCTGGAGTGTTGCTAGGTGACGTAGAGATGGAAATCAGGAGCTCTGACGTAAGTCCCTCTTTTCTGCTTCTTTACGACCATTCCTCCGTCAATCTATTCCCTTTTCCCCAGCATCCCAGCCACACACACGGGACCGCCCTGGGAATTTCAGTCTATTTCCTGCTTAAACCCATTCTCAGCAAGCCCTGGAGCTACCAAAGCGTTTTTGTCCTTCTTGACGCTCAGCCTGGAGAGGAAATTATCCCAGATTTGGGGATTATGAAGATCCCAGCAGAAAACAAAAGGGAATGAAGGAGTGCAATGGGAGAGTCCAGGACTCTCTGTGAATTTTCTCCTTCACGAGAGGTGACACAGGCTCTGCAGCATTCCAACCTCCACAAGCTGCTGCAGCTCTGATCCCTCTGGGATCAGACTGTGACTCTGCAAAAGAAGTGACGATACCTCCAAAGTTCCCACATGGCAACCCCCTGGAGCCCCTCCAAATCATAAACAATCACAAGAGCGGGAAGGAATGAGCTGGGAAGCCTGTCCTGGTCTCAAGGGACTGTGTTGTATCCCAAGCAGTTTTCCATGACATCTCACTCACCACTATATCCCCACCGCCTTTATTTTTCAGGAGTGTGTCATTCTCAGGTCTCATCTCACCTCTCCCATCAATAAATCATAAGTTTTGAGCTTTCTCATTCAGGCTTTCTTTATTTCCATTTCTCTGAAGTTGAAGAGGCATTTCCAAGGTTCTTTCAATTTTGTTTCCTGGGCTAAAGAGGTTCATAAGGGCTCATAAGAAGAAAAATATGTAATGTGATGTTAAAGCATTGTTTCTGCTGTCCTTGGGGAGAGGGCACAAGAGAAGGCGGGGAGGATCTAGGCCAAAACACCATTACAGGCAAGAAGGAACCTCACAAAACCCCTGAGCAATTTCATAGTTGAAAAAGGGATTCACTTTAGGGCAAAGGGGAGAAACCTTCAATTAAGCAGGCTGAAGTCATTAATTCTAGCAAGGAACTGAGCTTTGCTGGTAATGAGGACTCTGCAGCTGTGGCTGGTGCTGCTCAAAGCCCAAAACACTGCCTGGCAGAGGTGGTGGGGGACCAGTGATTGTCCTCAGAGCTCAAAGGATCATAAACCATGGAATGGTTTGGGTTGGAAGGGACTTTAAAGTCATCTCATTCCAACCCCCTGCCATGGGCACAGACACCTTCCACTAGACCAGGTTGCTCCAAGCCCAACCTGGCTTTGGACACTTCCAGGTGTGTGGCAGCCACATTTTCTCTGAGCAACCTGTGCCAGGGTCTCACCAGCACCACAGGGAAGAAGTTCCCCCTAATATCCAATCTCAACCTTCCCTCCTTCAGTTTAAAGCCATTCCCTCTGTCCTGTTGCTCCACACCCTTGTCCAAAGTCCCTCTCCAGCTCTCTTGGAGCCCCTTTAGGTACTTGCAGAGGCTCTGCCTGGAGCCTTCTCTTCTCTGGGCTGAACAAATCCATTTCTCTCAGCCTTTCCTCATAGGAGGGGAGTTCCATCTCTCTAATAATGTTTGTGGCCTCCCCGGATTTGCTGCAGAGTAGACAGCCCCCCACACCTTTGAGGGCAGTCCAGGACATAGGACTGAAGGAACAACAACAAAAAAATCCTTTACATAACTGGTTTTGCTGATGAATTGAAAACGTTGTTCCTCTTTCATAAGTTCAGATTGGTTGAGGTCATCCAGTCCAAACTCCTGCTCAGGCAAGTAAGACCTACAGCCAGTCATCCAGAATGGGAACTTCACCTCTCAGAGCAACCAGTCCCAGCTCTCTCATCCTCTTCTCATTTGAGAGATGCTCCAGTCCCTTCATCCTCCTCCAGGCCCTTTGCTGGACTCTCTCCTCTATGTCCATGTCTCTTGTACTGCAGAGCCCAGCACTGGGCCCACAAAAGAGGAAGAAAACCCTGCTGAAGCCCGGGATTGAACCAGGGACCTTTAGATCTTCAGTCTAACGCTCTCCCAGCTGAGCTACTTCAGCCCTGCTGTGGCTGGAATTTTCTCAAAACCTGTTGAAACACGATGATCTTTCAGATTTGTTCAAACTGGCTTCCCTAGCACCCCTCCAGGCACACTTTCATAGAATCATGGAATGGTTTGGGTTGGAAGGGACTTAAAGGTCATCCAGTTTCAATCCTCTGCCATGGGCAGGGACACTTTCTACTAGCCCAGGTTACTCCAAGCCCCATCCAACCTGGCCTTGGACACTTCAGGGATGGGGCAGCCACAGCTTCTCTGGGCAACCTGTGCCAGTGTTGGAGCAGGTGAGCTGAGTGACTGACCACGCAACAAAGCAATAGAGAACAAATGTCAGGAAAACCCAGGCCAGGAACAGCCTCTCCCCACAAACCACAGACCTCCAAGGGTTTCTCTGGTGGAGTATCATCTGGGAAGCTGGTACAGAAAACAGGCTTGAAAACTTCTCTGTTCTCTTGGCCTATTATGTCATATATTGTACCATGATGTGCAGTAGTTTAACTACCCTTAAATCACTCTAAACTACATAAATTACTTCCAATAATCTGTCTTCTTTCCAAATGCTGGCACTTTTTTATTCCAGAACACTGCAGTCTTCCCTATAATTGTATATGTAATTCATCTCTGCCACTAAATAAATAAGAATTATGTTCCCCAGTATGCATCTAGTCACACATAATTTTCTCTGTCTTCAAGTGTTTTGAAAAGAAAGGCAGATGAAAATGATTGGGGGGTAAATCTGTGCTTAAATATAAAGGATTTGGGAACAAAACAAAAAAAAAAGGAATAATTCCGATATCCAAATGTTTTGTTTAACAGCTTGACTTTTAATCCCTGTCTCCCAAACTGGAAAGAACAAGGTGTGTGTTGTTTGGTGATGCTGCTGCTTGGTTATCCAGCTCCAGCTTCATGGCATCCCCTGGACAGGGGATTTCAGAGAGCACATGGAGAGGGTCCTCATCTGAAGCACTCCAAAAACTCCATGCTGGGTGTAGAGTGAGGACGGATCTGGGGATGTAGATGTCGATGTGACACCCTCTGGCTCTACTTGGCTTCCCTCAGCTAGAAGGAAAGCAGAGCCACCACAAAGTTTGCCTAAGTTTATAGCAGGGTCCTGCAAGGCTTCAGAGGAAACATGGACATGAGGAAAGGGGCTGGAGCATCTTGAGCTCCCTCCACAGCAACCTCCTGCAGCTGAAGGCCATCAGTTCACTTATATGCTTCATGACTATGCAAGAATGATATAATCCTAGAATGGTTTGGGTCGGAAAGGACTTTAGAGATCGTCTAGTTCTTCCACTAGACCGGGTTGCTCTGACATCCATCCAACCTGGCCTTGGACACTTCCAGGGATGGGGCAGCCACAGCTTCTCCAGGCAAAATGTTCCAGGGCCTTCCCACCCCCACAGGGAAGAATTTCTTCCTAATATCCAATCTAAACCTGCCCTCTGTCAGTTTGAAGCCATTCCTCCTTTTCCTGGCACTCCAGGCCCCTGGAAATAGTCTCTCTCCATCTTTCATGTCATCTTCTCTCAGGTACTGGAAGGTCACAATTAGGTCACCCCGGAGTCTTCCCTTTTCCAGGATGAACAATCACAACTCTCCCAGCCTTTCCTCCCAGCAAAGCTGCTCCATCCCTCTGATCATCTTGGTGTCTCCTCTGGACTCGCTCCTACAGGTCCATGTCCTTCCTGTGCTGGAGACCCCAGAGCTGGAGGCAGCACTCAGAAATCCCTCCTCCCATCAGCATCTGGCTGTTTCAAGAGTGGGATCCAAAGACTTGCCCAGCCTTAAGTCTGGGTCCATGATTCAGCTTCATTCTCCTTGTGTAACAATCAGGTAATCTCTGACAAGGGAAAAATCCTGGATGTGCAAGATAAAAAGGGATTATGACATGTGTGAAGGATGGGAGGTTCTGCATCTTTATGGTCATCACAACTCTGACCCAATCCTGAAGGCTACACAAAGTGCCACTCTGTCTCAGCACTGGGAAGTGCTTTTCTTACCTTGGGAGACTCCTCCAGGTACTCCCCTCTTGCACACATGGGATGTGTGATGTTTCCATCCATGGTTTCTCCACCAAAATTCCACTACGGCACATGGCTGAGCTTCAGCTGCTAATTTGGCAGCTCCTGTAAGTGCACAACAAGCTTTCTTGGATAGACAGACACTCCCTGGCAAGATCTGAGACTGTAAGTGCCAGCTGGAGGTATTTCATGGGATATGTTGGGAAGGGGGGAAACATGAGCTTGAAATCTGTTTGGAAGCCAGGATGTTGGGAGGTCTTCTCTTAGGATCCAGGCCTGGAAATGTCTCCTGGAGGAAAGTGGCTAAGCCAACCTACTCTTCTAAGAGTTTGCTGCTTGAGATACATGTGGCATAAATTGACTCTTGGGCTTGGCATCACAGGAGATGAGGTTTAAATCCCCAGCTTATCTGAGAAGGCCAGAACTTTCAGAACCAAGACTCACGCTCTGCTCACCAGGCTATGAATATCCTGGAGAACTTATAGCAGCCTTCCCTTACCTAAAGAGGGGTTACAGGAAGGCTGGAGAAGGACTTTTGGCAACAGCAGGCAGGGATGGGAGAAAGGGTGAAGGATGGTAGATTTAAACTGGGTATTAGTAAGAATTTCTTGGCTGTGATTTTGGGGAGGCCCTGGCACAGGTTGTCCAGAGAAGCTGTGTCTGCCCCATCCCTGGAAGTGTTCCAGGTCATGTTGGACAAGGATTGGAACAACTTGGGATAGTGGAAGGTGTCCCTGCCCATGACAGGGAGGTTGGAACTAAGGTCCCTTCCAATCCCAAACTCTCCATGATTCAGTGACATTCCCAGAAAACATGGGCAGAATCAAGCCCTGCTAACATAATAAGCCTGGCAGAGCAAAGATCCTTAGTGGTCCCGCGTTCCCTTTGTCACTTTGACATTTGAAACACGGGAATAACTGGACTCCTCTTTGACTGGGGACAAAGGACTCCTCTTTGACTGGGGTGTTACAAGGACATTGCTCTAAAGCCAGAGACATCCCCAAGCAGTAAACAAGATAATGGCACTAATTACCCAGCCCCAAGCCATGCAATTGATTCACCATGGCTGATGCATCCAGAGGGAAATGGACCTGAGTGACACCGAGTTTGATGGGAAGATTGACAGGTTTGAGGCGTGGAAGCATCGACCCAGAGGGACTCATGTGCATTATCTGGGTCCTGTGTGGATGAATGACATTGGTGCCCAGAATCAAACATCCATCCAGGATCTGGAGGCTTTTCCTTCTCCTTCTTCCCATATTTCTCAAGTTGGCATGTGCCAATAAACCCTCTGAAAAGGCTGGAGCCTTGGATGCAGGATAAGAGTGTCCCGAATGTAAAATAAACTCCAGCTGTTCTGGCCTGTTTCTAAACAAGCAATTTAAGTTCACTTTCCAATATTTTTCCAAATGTGATGAGACTTCTGCTTTTCTTACTGCCATTAATTTTACAGGAGTCAGCAGATACAAGCTCAGTGGCTACCACACCACTCCTGAAATTCCTGTAGGATAATCTCCAGGTCTGTCTGCAGTTATCAAAACCAAAAACATGCACAGAAAAGTAGCATTTCCTACCCTTGTGCACAAAAAACCCCTATTGCTGCTGCTGTAATTTGTATTTAAAAGTATCCCATTCATATCCCATCCCTATCCCTGCCCAGAATGTTTTCCCTCCCTCCTCTCCCCTTCTCCATGTTCCAGTTTTCCCTGCAGACACCAAACTTTCAGTCTTCATAAGGAAAGTTAAAAATGCCAGTGTTCTAAAGCCACAAAATCACTGTACTCTGACTTTTCAGAGCCAGTGTCCCCCAGGTGGGAAAAACCAGCGAGCAGAGCCTGTAAACAGAAAATTGCAGAGCAACTCCCACTCCCTGAAGCTGCTGCTTCTCCTTCCGAAGGCAGCACAGGGATGAGTCAGAGCTAAAAGCATCTCCCTCCCCGTGGGGCCGGGGCTGTGCCTGGCCCACCTGCCTTCCCCCGCCGAGGAGGTGGGTGATGCAGCCCCCCGGGCACTGCCTGTGAGTCAGGACACCCCAAAATATCCCCAAGGAGGGAGGTAAAGCCACCTGCAGGCTCCTGCTCATCTGACATTTAAAGGGGGTTTTATCCCAGCAGGGCACAGCCAGTATTAGAGGGGGAGAAGCCTCCATAAGTTTGGAGTTCAGGGAATGCTGGGATACCAAATTCTAACATGGGGGAGAAGCCTCCATCAAGTTCTGGGAATGCTGTGATGCCAAATCTTGACATGGGGGAGAAGCCTCCATCAGTCTGGAGCTCTGGGAATGCTGTGATACCAAATCCTGACACGGGGAAGAAGCCTCCATCAAGTTCTGGGAATGCTGTGATGCCAAATCTTGACATGGAGGAGAAGCCTCCATAGGTTTGGAGCTCAGGGAATGCCAGGATACCAAATTCTAACATGAGGGAGAAGCCTCCATCAAGTTCTGGGAATGCTGTGATGCCAAATCCTGACATGGAGGAGAAGCCTCCATCAGTTTGGAGCACTCGGAATGCTGTGATACCAAATCCTGACATGGGGAAGAAGCCTCCGTCGAGTTCTGGGAATGCTGTGATGCCAAATCTTGACATGGGGGAGAAGCCTCCATCATTCTGGAGCTCTGGGAATGCTGTGATGCCAAATTTTCTTGGGGATGCTGAAAATCTGAGCCCTCTGAGGATTTTAGGAGGGCTATCCTGCCCCATCCAACAGCTTTTCCCTATACAGAAATTATTTCAGGATCAGTGGTCAACCCAAGAGCAGCGTGAGGGGGAAATTCCAGGGATTTGGCTACAGACCAGTGTCACTGAGAACGATAATGCAAACAGGTATAACTAAATCTGGGAATAATCTTTGTCCTTCAGGATTGCTCCCTGGATTATTGGATGTGTAATTTAATCCGTGTGGCCCTTGACAGAGAGCTGGACTCACTGAAATGTCCTAGAGCTGGTGGCAAAGGGTGGGTTTGTGCCTCTTAGGAATTCAGGGCCTCACCCTTCCCCTAAAAAATGGAAAATGCTTGAACTGAGGATTCCCAAGTAAAGGAAGACAAGTCTAAATATAATGTTATGCAACAAAAGGTTTCTTTTTATTTAAATAGATTATACTGGGGGAGAAATAAAGAAGTTTGACCCTCAGTCTGAATCTGTAAATTATTTCAGCACCAAGCCCTACATTTCTGTTAGTAAAGTATTTTTATTTAATCACAGAATTTCAGAATGCTTTGGGTTGGAAAGAACATTAAAGATCATCCAGTTCAAACACCTTCCATTACCCCAGGTTGCTCCAAGCCCCATCCAACCTCGCCTTGGACATTTCCAGGGATGGGGGAGCCACAGCTTCTCTGGAAATTCCATTCCAGTTCTTCACCAGTGTCCCAGGGAAGAATTTCTTCTTAATGTCTCATCTAAATCTACCCTTCTTCAGTGATTTTTTGCCCCAGATTAAAGGGTCCACTTCAGTTATAATCCAAATAAAGTTCCTCCTGAAGGAAGATACACCACCTCTAAAACTCACACTGCTGCAAGACTGCGTTTATTACCTTTTAGATTTATTCCAAACATGTAACTACTGCTCATCCAGCAACAGCCAGAGGGAAAAGGAAAAGAAAAAAAAAAAGGAAAAAATATGTTGTTGAAAAGTTTTGAAAACAAGCAAACTGTGTGTTTGCTGAGTCTTCCCCCATCTGCTGCATTTCACTGTGTTCTCACAGCCTTGAGTAACAGGGCCCAACTAATTGCACAATTTTCACTGCAAAATCCACAGCCTGGTTGTTTTTAGCCAGCTTTTTTCCCCCTAACATCTCCCCAGGATGTAGAAAGCCCATAATTTTCCCTCCATCCTAATGCAAGAGAAAGTTGTTGTGTCCACTAGAGATTAAGAGCTGGGAGACTTGTCCATAAATCATGTGGACAACAGCAGTTGGTATCTCCCCTGGATGGTGAAGCCTAAGAATGAAACCCACAAAGCTTGGACAATTCCATTTGGGATTCCAGCCCACCTCCTCACCGATGTGGTGTTTTTGAAGCTCTGGGTATGACCCACCAAACCTAAGGAGGATGCTGTGGACCCTGTGGAATGTTCACCATTCCCTCTGGGTGTTATGGGCAGTGCAAGTCCACTCTCCCCCTTCACCTGCCTTCCAGCAACACAAAAATAACAACCACAGACTCCTAGAATGGTTTGGATTGGAAGGGACCTTCAATATCATCTCATTCCAACCCCCCTGCCATGGGCAGGGACACCTTCCACTAGACCAGGTTGCATTATCTAACCCCATCCAACCTGGCCTTGGACACTTCCAAGGATATGGAGTCCAATCTCCTGATCACTCAGCCTGTGAGAGAGAGTTTTATCCCAGAGATTTTGCTCCCTAAAAATGAAGGATACAAGCTGGGATGACAGACAAGGATTAAAAAAACAACCCTTCTGTTACTTAAATGGCTGAGTTTGAGAAATACCAGCCAAGTATTGTATGCAGAGAGGGCTGCAGATAAACAGCCTGAGAGGCAGATACATATTTCTAAAATAAAAGTTATTCTTTCCACGGAATAGCACAAATATCTGTAAAGCTGTGGCCAGACTTGCCAATAGCTGATATTTTTCCCAGGAGCGGTGGGAGTCTCTTTTGCTGGCAGAATTCTGCCATGAAGGACATGCCAGCTTGTCTCTGATATCACACAGACAACGCGAAAACTAATTGGGATAAATACCCACACGCAGCTGCTGGGCTTCCCCCGGGAGAAGACACAGCCCACGCGTGGTGGAGGTGGGTGTGCGCAATGTAGGCCATGGCAAGAAGCTTTGCTTTGCCAGGGCAACCTTCCTGGTGGGTGAGTGACAAGTGTTTCCTTCTGCGTCCTCAGCAAGTCTAGCAGACACCGTTGGCTCCGGGGTTGTCTATGTATAGCCAGTGTTTTAGGACAAGAAATAAGAGAGGAGCCTGTAAAACTCAAAAGCTGGGTGAGAAATTGGAGCAAGGCGAGAAGTTCTCACCTAAAACGGCTTCTTCAGCTCATTCTGGGGCAGGAAAATCACAGGGTCAGAACATGGAGGAGTCACCATCCCTGGAGGTGTTCAAGGAGTGACTGGATGTGGCACTCAGGGCTGTGGTCCAGTTGGCAAGGTGATGATCAGTCAGAGGTTGGACTTGATGATTCTGTGATTCTCAGCATGCCAACACCCTGATTCGTGATGGGAAACACCTTTTCCATAGGTGCATCCAAAAAAGCCCTAATGCCAGAGGAACCCCAAGGGTGGATTTTGGTTATTGCCCAAAGGTGAAATAGAGCACTTGCAGAAGATGCCCAGGTGTGCAGACATGTCCTGGCCAGCGTGTCTGGGGCACTACAGCTCTGTAGAATCCCCCTCCAAGGCTGTGAGTGCTCAGATGGCCCTGGGACAGAGCTCCTCAGGACATTTGAGCTCTCCTAAAGCAGAAACTAGCCATAGCAGACATAGGATGACCGTATGTGCCATAGAATGACCATATCAGCCACAGGATGGTCATAAGATGACAATATCTGCCATAGGATGACCATATCCTTGACCAACCCACGTCAGGTGCATCACTCTTGACTCATTCTGGTCCATCCCCTCTCACCTTCCCAATTCTGGGGCAGAACTGCAGGCAGAGCAATCTCAGCTCTGCTCTTGCCCAGGGTGGGTTTCTCCATTGGAGTCACTCTCAGCTCCTACACAGCTGATGCCACAGGAGATGCCACAAGGCTGAGGGCACAATTGAGTTGGTGGGGATCCTCAGGCACAAGGAAATGTGGCAAGTCTTGGCCCATCCAAGATGGGTAAATTCTAGTCAGTGATTTGGGTGTCCAAGTCCCAAGTGTATCTGGAAATAACTAAAACCATAAAAAAAACATCCATTTTGGACAACAAAGATGCTTTAAGCACTGAACAGGTGCTTTGATGGGAAATTACTGAAAACTAAACCAGGCAAATGCTGTGAGCTTGGAAAGTGCTGCTTGTCCCATGGAGCCAACTCTCTCTGCTGGCTGAAGAGAGACTCCAGATGATCAGCGCAGGATAAACACTTCGTATGTGGATGACTTCACCTAAAAAACTAATTCCTGCCTATTCAAGAGAGTTTTCAATAATCTTCTCCCCTTTGACTTGCTGGTCTGGACCCAACTTCACCACCACCTTCACTTACAGTTGCCCAGGGTGCCCAGCTCTAGCCAGGCAGGTGCCAGCAAACTGAAAGAGGAGAAATTTAGATCAGATGTTGGAAGAAGTTCTTTATTTAGAGGGTGGTGAGGCCTTGGGATAGATTATCCTGAGAAGATGTGGCTGCCCCATCCCTGGAAGTGTTCAAGGCCAGGTTGGATGGAGTTTGGAGAATCCTGGGCTAGTGGAAGGTGTCCCTGACCATGGCAGGGGCTTGGAACTGGATGATCTTGAATGTCCCTCTGATTCTATTCTATGATTCCATGACAAGTAAATCCCTTTCTCCCCTCTTACAGGACAAAAGCCTGGTGCTATAAACTTGCCTGGAAAACTCCAGACACGTTCCAGAGCACCAAAGTCATGGAGAAATTATTCTGTTTCTGGAAAAATCCTCTCTGTCCAGAAGACACACTACAACCCTCCCAAGAAACAGCAACAGCCATTATTTCTCTAAGGGGCATGTTCCTCCTGGGGTTTAAAAAGGAAGACCTCCAAGGGTTTCAACCAGGCAACATGAAGGTGGTTTCTTCAACTTTCTGCTTGTAGGGATGGTTTGAAAAAAGGGGCAGCGGATTTGAGTCAGTTGAGTTGTTTAATTCAGATGACAGGATCTTCATTAATGCTGGAACAGGAGATAATTTGCATTTAGAACTAACTCCAAATGACCCTTCTTTGGCTTTAACTTATTAGACACAGAGCTGAGGCCACATTTAACTTGAGTCCTTATGCAGATATCAGAGACCTACTGGAACTTTCTAAGAGCAGAGATTAGATTGAAGATTTTCATCTCTCAGGCCAATTTGACATGGTAAGAAATTTAACTGAGGCATATTTAAATGGTAATTAATAAAGTGTTATGGGGTTTTTAATTGATAATGTAGTAGCTCTGAAAGTCCCAATATTAGGCACCAGACAGACTGATTTGGAGGGCACAGCTCTGAAGAGCATTTAGTGTAAAAGTAAAAACTTTTCCCAGCCAAAGTTTTCACTAAACTTAAATTCTTCGATTAAAAACAAATAAAAAAAAATGCCTGTTTGTAAATTCAAAATTATTCCAGACTTTGTGTGAATTTCACAAGTTATTTGGTCTCAGACAGACAAACAAAAAAACAGCAGGAGGCAGAGAATGTGTAGGAGATAAAGCATCTCATTTAAAAAATATTTTGATTTTCTGATTGGAAATGATATTTATTCCATCAGAAGGGTTTTTGAGCAGAAATCAAAGACTGAGCACTGAAGTGGAACATTCCCTTTGAGTGAAAGCATTGTCTGCTTTCCAGTTTAGCAGAAAAAAACAAGGTTTTAACAGGCTATGCAAAATATGCTGTTGGGCTTTTTTTCCCCCATAAATGCTGCAGACCATAAGTAAAATAATAAATCACTTTCCCACACAGATTTCATATTAAGGAGTTTAATCTCTGTCTTGGAAAATGTGTTTATCAGAAATGAAGACACGGGACCTAAATGGAGTTCGCGGTGCTTTCCACACTCTTAAGAAAGTTTCCCACTTCCAGAAACTCTTTGGAACTCTGTTTCCCCCTCCAGCATCAATATTCAGAGTGCTTGGCAGCTCCTCTCAGTATTCCCCACACAGTCCTTAATAAATTGTCTGGTCAGCCAGGATGACAGGAAAGCTGCAGAAAATATGACAGCAAGTCAATAAGGGACGGAGGCGACATTTTAAAATAACGTCGGGTTGTCCCACTTTTCCAGCAAGTTCCTCGAGATGTGCATAATTTCCAAAGCTGAGCTCTGAGCAGATAAAATTCCCAGCAGAGATTTATGGAGTGGACTCGGAGGTGCTTAAGGAACTGGGATTTCTGCCTTCTAAAAGGAGATTTACAGACGTGCACACAGAGCTCTAAGTAGAGCTGTACATGCACCACAGGAGGGAGAAAACACACCCCCATTTCCCAGGCAAAGTAGGTGAGGTCTGAAGAGATGGGAAGGGTTTTGTTTGCATATTAAAGTGTGTATGAAAACAACTAAGAATAGGTATGTCAAGTGAAAGGTGGGACTTCAGATTTTTGCCTCTTGGTACCCCCAGGAAAGTCAAAACCTGATGTCCCATGTCTCATAATGAGACCCTTCACCAACAGATTCACAAGGTTGGAGGGAACTTCAACCACCCTTTTAGGGGGACCCAACAGAGTGAAGACCCCTCAGTGGGTCCTGCCAAGGTGTTTCCCACTGGTGGCAACTGCAAAGACTCACCTTAAAAGTCCATGGAATAGCCTTCTATTAATACAAGTTGTGACAGATTAATAAGGCTTGAAGGCTGTCAGTGATAGTTTCTAACTGTAAAAATAAGTGTTAAAGCAATCTACTGACACATATATTTAGCAAGCACAAGCTCTGAGGCAAAGCAACCCACTGATGTGCTCTGAGGTGAGCACAAACAAAAGCTCTAATCCTAAAAGCAGCATTTAATGTGTGTAGAGTGTAATTCTCATCCAAGGCATCCCTGCAGGGGGAGAAGATGGGCTCAGCCCATTGACTGTCCCCAGCAGTTTCAGTGGAGTCTTCTCCAACTTCCCCCTATTCCCAGCTTATTTCTTTATGTTTGAGTGGTGCTTGAGTGACTCTGGTCATAAATACCTTTTATTTCTGATTGGTGTAAAGTTCTCTCACCACACCTATTGGAAGGGAGTTGGTCATCCCTTGGCACCTGAGGAGAGGGTTCAACAGCTGTTGGCACAGCAGCAGAACATCTTGATGTTCCCTTGGCAGACATCTATTTTATGGTCTCAGTACCACGATGTTCTCCCTTTCTGCTGGGATTAGAACGGAGGGAGGCCATGTGGTCTCCACGCTCTGTTCTGTCCCTCTGAGCAGATGTTTATTGCTTTGTTGGGGAGCCTGTTGACCTCAGTCCATCCAGGGACTTGCATCTGCTTTTTACCCTAAAATTCTGAAAGTTCTCTAGATTTTAACCCTGTCCATCACCCCACAAAGTACCCACTTCATAAACTGAACTTCGATTCAAGGCTGCCTGAGGGCTGCGTGAATGGGGTTGTTTGGTCTTTATGAGCCTGAGAGCATTTTTGGGGGGAGAGGGGGGAAAATGTTTTTCCTTCTCTAACTTGGGTCAGAGGATTTTTTTATGTAGCCAAAAAAGTAACTTGTACCCTATGCTACAGATTAGAAAACCAAATTTGTGCCTATACTGAAGAGCTAAATAATGGGGGGAAAGTAATTTTTTGTTTTTAGTGGTGCCTGGAACATTCAGCTTCATCTTGAAGGTTTTATTTGATACTGATTTAGTCCCTTTGTTCAGTCTCAATAAATAACAAGTGAGATACCGCTCTGTTTTGCAGAGCAGTTTTCATCTGAATGCAGCCGAAACCTGAGAGCTTAAAATTGCAAAGGTGTTTGTCTCTTCTTGCTTGTTTATGTGGTATCCCTCATTCCTGGAAGAATCCAGGAACCTAACCTGATTTCAAAGAATTCCACTGAGGAAGACTGCATTTCCTGGGCAGTCCATGCCAACATTTCACTAACCTCACCATTAGGAAGACTTTTCACAAATGTCTTTTTTCCTGTAGGGCAAACTTGTGGTTTTTTGTGGTACTTACCACAGTCACAGAATCACAGAAGGGTTTGGGTTGGCAGGGAACTTAAAGATAATCTTGTTCCAACCCTCTGCCATGGGCAGGGACCCCTTCCACTGGACCAGGTTACTCCAAGCCTCATCTAACCTGACCTCGAAGATGGAATGTCCACAGCTTCCCTTGACAACCTGTGCCAGGGCTTCACACCCTCAGCCAAGAATTCGTATCTAATAGCTAATTCAAACCTAACCCTGCCCTCTGTCAGTTTGAAGCCATTTCCCCTTGTCCTGTCCCTCCATTCCTTGTGCAAAGTCCCTCTTGGAGCCCCTTTAGGCACTGGAAGGAGCTCTAAAGGTTTCCCTGGAGCCTTACCTTCTCCAGGTGAACACCCCCAGCTCTCCCAGCCTGTCTCAAGAGCAGAGGATCTCCAGTCCTTGGAGCATCTCCGTGGCCCCCTCTGGACTCCCTTCAACAGCTCCACATCCTCCTGAAGGCCCAGAGCTGGACATGGTGTTCCAGGTGGGGTCCATGAGAGCAGAGTGAGAGAATCATCTCCCTCAACCTGCTGGTCACACGTTTTAGGTCTGGAAATAAGCCCATCTCTTCCGTTTTTCCCACTCCAGCATTCAGTATTTCTACACTGAATGAAGAGAACCTTGGGACCGTGAATGCCACAGTCCCTCTACATCTAACTTCAGTTCCTAAACTTGTGCATGGGTTCTTCTACACAGACGAACTCTCCAGTGTTAGCTGTTAGTGTATCATTTATTGGAGCACACTGAGCAATGTGCTCCTGAGCCAGCCAAGAAGTTCAGCCCTTGGCCAAATCGTGGTGGGGGCTGAGAAAGAACTGCATTTAAAAGTTTTTGATTAAATCTGGTTCGTGTCTGTGCCTGCATTTGCCCCAAACTTAGGAGAAACTTCTGCTGAAGACTGGAAATTTGTGACCAGAGAAGAAAATGGTATCATTGGAGAAGAAAATGACATGGAACTTGCCAGGAATGGGCATATGGTGAAAAATGTTAAAACTGGGTTCATAATAGAATATTGGAATCGAATCACAGAGTGGCTTGGGTTGGAAGGGACCTTGAAGGTCATCCACTTCCAACCCCCTGCCATGGGCAGGGACACCTTCCACAATCCCTGGTTGATCCAAGCCCCATCCAACCCTTCCAGGGATGGAGCAACACTCCTGCAACCTGCGCTTCATCTCTCTCTTTTCAGAGCCTCAAATAAATCCACATTTTCTTATATACAAACAGCAAGGATGGTCACCAGAAGTTAATGCGTGTTAAGCTGACCTTCCTAAGCCACAACTCCACTAGCAACAACGTTCTGGAATTTTTTTCAAGCCAGTATACCCCAGTAGAGTCAGAGCAGAGACCATCAAGAACTAAAAAGCACAAATAAAAGCAAAATATTAGCTGCCTGGCAGCAAAGTTACTGCCATAGAACAACAAACAACTCAATTTTCAGGACTGCAGCAAAGCACCAAAAGCTGCTGCCGATAATAATTGAAGAGCTGTTGTTTTAACTTTCCTCTTCTGTCAGTGTCTGGTGCCTTTTAAGATGACAGTTTATTTGTAACTTATTCAACCTGATGCCTACTGAGCAATGAAATATGCCCCTGGGATGTTCTTTTTTCTTTTCCTCTCCATCTCGCGTTCTCAGATCCTTCATACATTTCAACAAGTTCATAATAACTTTGCTTTGCCTCACTACTTTGATCGCTCCCATCCCCAGGTTATTTACCAAATGGAGGTTCTGCTGCGGAAAGGGCAAACAGATTAAGGGAATTCACAGCTCTGATGTTCCAATAGGAAAATTGCCTCTCTCTCTGCACATGGAAAAGAAACAGGGGTGGAAGTGGCACGATGGTTTAACCATCTCTCTGCCTTCTGGATCACGGGTCCATGGGAGCAGAAAATAACTACCTTCTGAATTTTCAGAGAACATTCAAGTGTTCTGGCTGCAGCGCTTCCTCAGCCACCCATCTGCAGAGAACATCTCAGGGAAATAACAGGGTATTTTTATCTTTTACATTTGATTAGGTGTGATTGGGAGCCAGTGTTTGAGGCAGAACGGAGCCTACACGCACATTTGGGCTGGCAAAATGTAGCTGTAAATTCCTTTAGGTAGAAGAAGAGGGGCTGTAACACCTGGATGCAGCAAAATTCTCCCGTGATTTGTGATCCCAGATCTACAGTCCAAACACACACGGTGAGTGTTGCAATATTCCCACTGCACCCATAGGAGTGTGTCCCATCAGGGCAGTAAATGTACAATAGACTTAAATTGGCCTATAAATATTTATAGAATCATAGAATGGTTTGAGTTAGAAGGGACCTTAAAGATCATCCATTCCAAGCCCCTGTCATGGGCAAGGACATCTTCCACTAGACCAGGTTGCTCAGTTTCAGTTTTTACCAACTGAGGCCAGAGGTGCTGCAATGAAATATTTGAGAGTTTTGGCACCGTGGAAGTTGATGCTCCAGCTTCTTGGAAAAATCTGTGGAGTGTTGGAGGCTGTTTCGGGATTGAATTAATTTTAACACATCTTTGAAAACCGGAGATTTTCCAAGGGACTTGAGGACTTGTGGACATTTTATCAAGTCATTGTGGGTTCCTTCAAGCTCAGGGTATTCTACGATTCTGCGAGGGAAATGCTGGACTGTAAAGTCTGATCCTCAACAAGCAAAGTCACTGTTAACTCAGAAGGTCATCAAAATAGAAAATTCCAAGTTAAAAATATCTCCACGGCACCAGATGACTTTGTTCCCTGGAAAGTAGGTCTCGTCAAAGAAACTTGTTATCTATTCCAGGAGATTTCCTGTCTGGTTGATAAAGAAAGTCATGATGATAAAACCTACTTTGGTTTCACGGGATCACGACCACGTGTCTTCCAGAAGGAAGCTGCTGCCATATAAAGAAACAAAGAGACATCCTACATCAATTAAAACCTGTCTCAGTCCATCAAATGCTGCTTTGAAAGAGGAGGGAAGGATCTGCAGGGATTTGTAAAAGCAGATTCTAAGCAAATATTGTTCAATACTTTTATCACGAGGGGGAATGGCTTTAAACTGAGAGTGGGTTTAGCTGGGATATTGGGAAGAAATTCCTTCCTGGGAGGGTGAGGAGGCCCTGGCACAGGTTGCCAAAAGAAGCTGTGGCTGCTCTATCCCTGGAAGTGTCCTAAGGCCAGGTTGGATGGAGCTTGGAGCAACCTGGTCTAGTGGAAGGTGTCCCTGCCCGTGGCAGGGGTGGGACTGGATGGTCTTTAATGTCCATTCCAACCCAAACCATTCTGTGATTCTACAATTATATCTGAATTTTAGGATGCAAAATCACATCAGTTCATTAAAGTGGATAAGAAGCAGATTTCTTGTTTAGTTTTTCAGAGCTTAAGAGAATATCTGAGATATCAAGGAGGGCAAACTTTATAGCTTTGAGTTGTGCAAGAGAAAGGTATTCCTGAATCAAATAACTGGAAATTGAATTTAGTTGAATTTAGTCTTGAAAGAAGTATTTCCAAAAAGTGGAAGAAATTGTATTTCAGTGTAATTTAAAAATGGAGGCAGAGGATTCAACATTCCCTGGAATCTCTGAGAAAGAGTCTTAGCTGAAAATCAGGATTTAAGATTTGTTGGTCCTTTTGAAAGACACGTTCTAAATGAAGAAGAAAGCAAAAATCATCCATATTTCCATAAAACTGAAAGTTCCCAGATCTCAGAAGTTCCCCAGCCAATCTGACACACTTGTGCATTTCATCAGTAGCTGGCAATTAGCGAGCCCATTAAATGCTGGTTAATGAGAGTGATAATTGCACGGAGCAGCTGCAGGTGGCTCCCAGCACACACAGTTCTGGGGCACATCCTTCATCTCGCTGCCCGAGGCTGGGAAATATCCATCTTCCGAAATCCCCAGCTCTGCAACAGCCCTATCAGGGCCATCTGCTCCGGAGCCAGAGAGGCACAGCAGGGAAAACCCCTGGCTCCGGATAAACCCAGGAAAGGACCAATATAAGGTGACAGGAAGTCATCCTGGCTTTGAGGACGCGCTGCCAGTCAGTGCCCTGAACCACAGCTCTGGACTTGAGCAAAGTTAATGAAATCCTGGTGAGGCCACACCTCAAATTCTGGGGTCAGATTTGGACCCTCACTACGAGAAAGGCATTGAGGGGCTGGAGAGTGTCCAGAGAAGGAAAACGGAGCTGGGGAAGGGTCTAGAGCACCAGAAGTGGCTGAGGGAGCTGGGTGGGGCTCAGCCTGGAAAGAAGGAGGCTCAGGGGGGACCTTCTTGCTTTCTACAAGTCCCTGAGAGGAAGTTGTGGCCAGGTGGGGGTCGGGCTCTTCTGCCACGTAACAAGCAATAGAACAAAGAGAAATGGCCTCAAGTTGCACAAGAGGAGGTTTAAGTCGGATATTAGGAATTATTTCTTCACCGAAAAAGTGGTTAAGCCTTGGAACAGGCTGCCCAGGGAAGTGGTGGAGTCCCCATCCCTGGAAGTGCTCAAAAAACAAGCAGATGTGGCACTTCACCATATGGTTTAGTGGATGTGGTGGCACCGGGTTGAAGGTTGGACTTGATGATCTTGGAGGTCTTTTCCAATCTTAATGATTCTTTGAACCTGAAAAAAATTCAAATGAAATCTTTCATGTCACACAGCGTCATTCTCCCAGGAAAGGAGCACAATGGGAGCAACAAGGTGGATTCTGGGGAACTGCCAGTCCTGAAGAGGGAAAGAATAAAGCCCAGAGGTGCCTCTTGCAGAGCGTGACCTGGTGTAGATGAGCGTTTGAGAGGGGAACTCAGCCATCTAGTGTCTGCATTGCACACACAGCCCAGGCTTTGGGTTTTCTTCCCAAAGCTTGTGCCTTGCAGTGATGAAAGATTAGGGATCATCCCAGCTCTCCCTGTGCGAGAGATTTACGTCGCTGTGGTAGCACTTGGAACGGAGAGTACAGATAAACCAGCGCACCTTTTGATGCTAATTCAAGCAGAACCTTCCAGCATTGAAAGTTCAGCACCATTATTAATATAAAAACCTTTGAGCGCAGCAAGACACCCCCAGCCCTGCACACCACACACCATTGTACTTACTTTACTTTTATTTCATCTAATTACAAAGCATTACTCACGAGAATGACAGATTTTATTACTCACTGTTATACAATTTCTGTATCCTCCAGTCCTAACAAAAAGAAAGTACAGAAAAAGAAGTTATCTGAGGAAAAAAAAAAAAAGAATACCCCTAATAACAAATGACTTAATTTTAAGAAAGAATTTTGATGCCAAGATGTTACTTTTGCTGAATTTGCCGGTTTGGTTAAAACTCTTCCCGTGTTTGATACCTAATAAATGCCACATGAAGTCATTCTATAGTCGGCTTAAAATTTGTCACTCTCGTGACTAATTCCTTTTAATTAGTCTTACGAACATAGGAGAAAAAAATGTCATCATTTAAATTGAAGTCAAGTGATATATTGATTGGATAAGGACTTAATAGCATAAGTAGTCTTTTAGAAAATTATTCAAGTGAGCAAGTTTTTAATTTCAGGCCATTTTCTTTCCCTCTCCTGGGTCCTACTGTATGTAACAACATGAGCCTTCCAGATTTTCCTCCTGTGCACACTCACAGGTGCCCACCTACATTAGACAATTGTCACACAGACAGTCAAGTCACGTAAATTAAAATTATTAACCGTTCTGTAACAAAATGAGGCATTTTGAAGACACCCAGAAGAGAAACAGCCCCTTTATCCCAGTTACTTCGACCACAGTTGGTACGTGGCTGTAACAGCAAAGACAAAAGCCAAGGGAATTTATCCCCAGGTATCCTTGGAAATAAAATCTGAGAAGGCAGGTTGTTGGCATCACTTTTCAGCCACATACGCATGACATTGTTCAGATTCATCCTGTGCCACTTCGCAAAATCATGAAGTTGGCAACACTTCTATTGCTTGGGCAGAAGTGTCCGAAAAGCACCTCTTGGGTGTTGAGGTGAATCTTTGTGCAGCTCTATCCAGTCTGTGCTCAGGATTTCACTCTTTTATGTGAAGAGTTGCCTTCAACATAAGTGAATTGCCCCAGATATGACATCTTAACCCAGAGCTTTTCAATACACCGTTGGAGTTTATTCTTTAGGGTCACGATGGTCATGGAATCATCTACAGCAATGTAGTCTTGAACTGTTATCTGCGTTGGAAAGGCTTCCTCTGGAATCCCCTTCTTCTCTTGTTCTGCTCCTTAGACAGGAGTCCTAATGCAATCTTGCTGAATTATCACTTAAAAGAACCTGAGGGAAACTTTAGGTCCTGTAAAATCTATCCAGATTAAAGCCATCCTTCAACACCTACAGTTCACAGGTCCTTCCCAGGCAGAGCAGCCTGGAGGGGTGGCTGGTGATCCTGTGGGATCTTTCAGAAATTCCCAACATTTGTTTGCAAGCAATTAATCTGCTCTAAGCAGTTTGGATCAGAGAACTCTTTTGGGAAAAGAGGGAGGAAATTAAACAAGGTTGGGAATTCAGTCTTAGATTTCTTCTTCTCCTTTCTTCATTCCAAACGTGCTGAATATCAAGAAAATTAGTCCCAGTCATTGGTCCTGTGCTAATGAACATAATTATTAAGAGCTGAGTGACTTCCTGAATTCTTTAGGAAAGCAGTGCATTTGTCCCCTGTGTCCATTGCCAATATTTGATTTATAGTGATTTGGGAAGAATCCAGGCCAGTAGTTTGAGATTGCAGTTCCTTTTGAGCTGAAACCTGGAATTTCTCAGCAGCAAATCCACAATGTGACAGCTCACAACGCAAAAATAATGAAGAACACTTAGAAATTTACGTGACATTATTATGTAACAATTACCGTGGAAACTTAATACCGAGACCACCAAAACAGACGCTGAGCAGAAGAAAGAAAACTAATTTTAGCTGATTTTCTGCTTGTTTTTTCCTCTGGTTTTTCAGGAGCCGAGGGGAAATACTACTAAGCCTGTAAGATTTTCCAGTGGAAGCAGTTTAATGGATCCATAGGACGGTACCTGACTGTGACTCTCAGGACTTTTGGAGACTTCAGTGCCTTCTGAAGAAACTTCTTTGGCCCGTCTTTCATGGCCTTTTGGGCCTCCTATTTAGGCTTCTTCAAAAGAGACATTGCCCAATGTGTGAGTTGGGTGAAGAGGTAAATTCATAAAGTTGATCAGATGGATTTCTTGTCATTCCAGACAGGATTTCTAGTCATAGTTGTCACGTTTATGGCTTCTTCACTGACTTAAAAAAAATAACCCGCAAACTTGCTGATGTTTTCTTTCTAGCTTGAATTGCAGAGTTAACTCATCTGTTGCCTCCAAGCACCGTCAAGAGAGGAGTTTTTCCCAAGTAGTTAAGCCAAGATGAAATTCCAAAGCAAACAGGAGGGTGAGCTCCACATTGACCAAGCCCTTAAGTCAAGCCCTGCTCAGGACACGGTCCAGCAAACCACTTCAACTCAGTGTAGCTGTACAAATCAATAGATTGGAATCATATGGCGAACCTCGAATTAATAGGTATTGATTTTGACTTACACAAACTGCTTCTGGCAAGAAATGGAGCTTGGCTGGTTTAAAGCTCCAGCTGCTGCCCTAAGCACTGCACAAGTATTTTTCACATTAAGCTATCTCTTTCTCTCCCTCGTGTTTGCTTCCCAAGGATATTCCCAGTGACTTGAACTGGGAGTTTCTTGTGGTGTTGGTACAAAGGTGCTGGCTCTGCTGATGGTGTTTTCAATACCAAAGAGCCATGAGGACTTGCTTGCAGTGCTAGTGTTTCCTAAAATCAAAGAAAAATTCTCTGGACAATGTTAGTAATTTTCTAGCTAATTATTATATCTCATGGGCTGCACCCATCCCGAAACTTGTCCATCCCCAGAACCTCTCTCAGGGCTGCCCTTAGTCCCTCCCTGAACTGTGTGAGTGGGTCCCACTACCCTCCTTTCCTCCCTCTTCATCTTCCTCTTGCCATTTCCGGCATCCCATGAAGGTCAGTGTTCCTCCAGACCCAAGAAGAAGGGTTATTATGGAGAGGTGCCAGGTGAATGCTCCTCACTGAAGCCCTCTGGAAACCTGAGAGCTCCAACTCATCCCCAAATTCTTGGTGCACTCAAATGATGAAGCCAAGGGGCATTGGGATGCTATCTCTGTGTGTAAGTGGAGGTTCAGTCTGTTTAATGAGTTTATATTAAATTCACACCTTTACTTAAGCAGGATGAGGAAGCAGGAGGGATTTTCTTAGTCACCAGTGCAAGTTCAACTGAATCCTGGATGAGGACACATTTTGTGAGCTGGTGAAGTTCAATATTAAAGCCAGCTCAGATCATTTTCTACTGTATTTCCTTATCCTGTGAGAAAACCTTCCTGAGGACAACATATGCTCCTTTTGAAACCAGAGAACAATATCAACTCCTGGAAAACAGGCTCAGAGTTTTTCACTCATTTGTCTTCTAATAAGAAGGTTTTTTGATGGGCTTTTTTGGTCATTTTGTTACTCTGCGCAACCAGCTGCCTCCCAGGGTGCTCCCAGGAAAAGAAAATGCCATGGCAGACCACAAAGCAACTTTAATTTCTCTGGTAAACAAGCATTCTGAGGGATTCTGAAGATGCCTGGCAAAGCCAAAGCAGCTCTGGCGCTGGACTGGAATGAAGGAAAACAGCATTGCAGGGGAAAACAACCCTCTGGAAAGGGCAGCCTTGAGAAAGGATCCCTCTGCTTGCAGATTTCCATGGATCACATCAGGCTGGGGACAGTGTCAGTCATGGGGCAGCAAATGTAGAGTCCTTTTGAAAGCAGATGGGCTGTACTTGAAATGCTGGGCTGGGATGGTTGTGACCTGAGGTGCAGAGCGAAGAATAGCAAAGCTCTTCATCCAGAACTGACCTGTTTTTCCTGCTCCCTTCTGATGCTGGAAAAGTTGTGCCTCAGTGGAAAACCAGGCTGTGACTTCCATGGACACTGTTTTCTGTAAGGTAGGGAAAGACGTGGTTGATAAATAACAGTAGTGGTGATTTGTTCCCCTTGAACTCCTAACCCAGTGGCCTTTCCACAGTAAAAGTGGGATTTTGTTCACAATTAAGACATCTGCAAAATCCACAATTCCTTCTTTTCGCTTTGATGCAGGAATTCAATGGATTTTTAAAGCTTGTAGTATATTTCATAAAATCATAGAATGATTTGGGTTGGGAGGGACCTTCAAGATCATCCAGTTCCAAACCCTCTGCCATGGGCAGGGACACCTTCCACTAACCCAGGTTGCTCCAAGCCCCATCCAACCTGGCCTTGGACACTTCCAGGGATGGGGCAGCCACAGCTTCTTTTGGCAACCTGTGCCAGGGCCTGCCCACCCCCACAGGGAAGAATGTCTTCCCAATATCTCATCTAAATGTTCATATTTTCTGGACATCCACGGGCTGACCTGGACTTTGGAGTATTGTTGTGCCATCTGGCTTGTTCCTTCTTCCGTGCTCAGCTCACGGTGTTGTCAGGGAATATTCAGAGGACATGAGAGAGGAGTGGAATGAATGCTCGGAGCAATCCAGGGGTTGAGGTATCAATCCCCCCTTCTCTCCTATATTTTGCTTAATACACTATTAAAAAAAAAATTAAAAAGACAATAGATAAATAGTATAATTTATAGTCCTGTCTTTCCTTCCTTGTTCCTCAAAGAGAAAACTCTCCAGCCCACTCTGTGTCAGCAGAGAATCATCTTTGTAAGAATAAACAACCTGTAATCCCCAGTGAGGGGAGGGAGCTCAGCTCTGCCTCTGCCTCATCCCCAGCAATTTGCTTCTTATTTCCTTGGACACGATTCCTTGATTCCAGTCCTTCCCATGCAGGCAGAACTGCCAGGAAGGAGCTGCCATCCCTCCCAAAGCGCAGAAGATCAGCCCTGTTAACCCTAAGAGCTCATTTCTGTTCACGACAGAGTCAGTGACCTCCCAAAACACCTGTAAAATCAACATCTCTGTGACTTCTGTGTGAGCTTCCTATGTCACAGGGTGACATTTCTCTTTATTCATGGCAAATTCTGATTTTCTTCCCCTGTTTTCCAACTTTCTAACCCCCAGTCCCAGGTTTCCTAAGCAATATAACTGGAAAAATATCTCATGAGGAAGTTAGTTTGTTGATGGCAGGCAGTAAATCCACGTGAGAAGGAAATGTGACAGCCTGAAAAACAACCCCCCGAAAAATCAACCAAATACAGAACCACGTCCAAAACCCTGGAAGATAATTATTTAAAAGGATATGGCCCAACAAAATCTTTAAACAAACCACCCTACTATCCAACAAATGAGACCAATTAGTCAAATTGCAATGCCTGAGCCAGAGAGAAGGGAAAACATCCCGAGGTCTCATTTGCTGATCTCCTGGCATAGGAATGCTGGGCAGGATGCAATCCCAGAAAGGAGAAATATGAGTTTTTATGTGCAAAAGACAGCAGGAAATGAGAAAGCGGCTCCTCTGATGGATTTGCTGATTACTCTGAGCCCCCCCCCCAAGAATGTAAAGATTGGTATTTTTATTGTTTTAATGAGTATCATTTGCAGACATGATGGGATATTTAACTTCCAGCACAGGTTTCTTTTTACTCATTCTTTTTTTTTCCTTTTAACTTTGGTTTATATCTGTTCTAACTTAGGTAAATTTTTTGCCCTTGTGTGCAACCACAGAAACATCCATTTGCTCAATTGTCACCTGCATGGGACAATATTAAATTATATTGCAATTATATTGACTTCCCGCCCTGTAAAAGTTGGGTTTGAGTGAATACAAGCCTTATTAAATACCAGTGACCGTCACAATCCTTTGTGTTGATTCAAAACTGCACTGGAAATCAGTGCAGTGCTGCTTATGGTTCAGCATAAAATTAAAGAACAGCTTGAACACATCAAGGAAAATTAAAAATTATTAATATTACCCATGTATATTTATATTTAAGACTGTCCGCATGTCCAAGCATTTATACTTGAGGAAAAGAAGTCAGATAAAGCACATGGAAAAGGAAGCTTTCTTATCCCTATTTTAATGATAAGCAGCAAAGATGCAGAACTATGATGTGATTTTTCCAAGGTTATGCACTAACAGTGAATGGAAAAAGCAGCAGCTATCCCGAAATTTCCTAACAACCAGTAAAAAGCAGGAGACTTTTTTCCTTACAAATGGATCTAGTTTTCCATTGCAAATGGGTTTCTCTGAATGAATTGTGGATCTAGCCAAGATGTTGCCATAAAGCACCCAAATGTGGTTCTCTATTTTGAAGAAATAGGTTCCTTTAGCAGCTTCGGAGAGAGAGGGGAAAAAAAGCCCTCTTCCCTTCCCTCATTTCCAGTCCTGTGGGGATCGGAGCTGAAGACTCCAAGAACTCAGTGCTTGCATCTGCCGAGAGGAAAAGCAAAGCACAGACAGCAGCAGAATTTCCTTTTTTGTGTTCAAAATCCACTTGAATTGAGCATTTCCTGCCTTCCCCTTTTGTGGGGACAGGATGTCCCAAACAGCAGTAGCTCCCAGTGACACCAGTTCAACCCCAGGTCTAATAATGATGCTTGGACTTGAATGGATTGAGATTGAGCCCAGGAAAAAGGTTGAGCCATCGTCCTTGGAGGTGTAGACGTGGCACTTGGGGACACGGGTTAGTGGTGGGCTTGGAGAACAGCTGGATTTGATGGTCTGAGAGGTCTTTCCCAACCTAAGAAACTCTGATTTTGTGATTCTCTACCCCAGCAAACATTCTTGGCTCGTCTGCCCTGCTTATCCCATTGAATTTGAGCTACAGACAGTTGAGATCTTGCAAAGTGGAAAATCCATACCTCTAATAAATATTCCACCCAAAAGGCTCTCTCAGATAAATTGTTACCAATTAGAAAAGCCCAGTATGAGGATCACTGGTTTTTCGAGCATTAATATTGACGTAGCAATGCTGGAGCAGTTCAGAGCAAGGCAGAGTTTCCTTAGAGAGGAACTAAAAAAAAAAGAAAAAAAAACCAAAATTAAGCCTCTTCTCTTTTCAACCTTTTTGACTGGAGGAGAAAATGGATGGTGGAGACCTCGAGGATGAGGAGGGGGAAGGCAGCAGCTCTGTATTGTGTGTTATCATCACCCACACACAAGTGTGAGGGAAATCTTGTGTGTCAGGTCACTCAAAACTACTTTATTACTGGAGATTTAGAATCACAGAATGGTTTGGAACTTAAAGATCACCTGGTTCCAACCCCCCCCACCACAGGTCACCTTCCACTAGCCCAGGTTGTTCCAAGCCTCATCCAACCTGGCCTTGGACACTTCCAGCGATGGGGCAGCCACAGCTTCTCTGTATAATCTGTGCCAGGGCCTCCCCACCCTCCCAGGGAAGAATTTCTTCCCACTATCCCATCCAAAGCTACTCTCTGTCAGTTTGACCATCCCCCCTTGTCCTGTCACTCCAGGCTCTTACAGTGATTTCATGGTCCAAGAGTTGTTTCTCAGACACTCAATAGTTTTGTATCATAGAAACGTGTTACAAAAATTGTAGAACACAAAAACACATTATTAGTGATGCATTTGACGATAAACTGTCTCCTCAGCTGAATCAACCTGTCTGTTAAATGCCTCTCTCTTTGGATAACCTGGAAATTCACAGAATCCCAGAATGATTTAGGAGAGAAAAGATCTCAAAGATCATCAAGTCCAACCCTTGACCCATCCCTACCTTGTCCTCCAGCCCAGAGCACCGAGTGCCATGTCCAGTCATTCCTTGAACACCTCCTGGGATGGGGACTCCACCACCGCCCGGGATGGGGACTCCACCACCTCCCTGGGCAGCCCCTCCAATGCTTGACAACCCTTTCCATGAAGAAATTCTTCCTGATGAAGAAATTCCTCCTGATTTCCAGTAATTGAAATTCTTTACATGGAGCTTGATGGTGTAACCTGAATGTTACTGTGATCTTTACTCCAATTTCATTGGTATCTCAGCAACAAAATTAAAAGCATAAATAATTTTAAAAGATAATAGAAATGCATTTTTCTAGGCCCTTTTTTAGCATGGCCTCTTTGAGAACAAGTGTTTGCTTAATTCCAAGTTCAGGTACTTGGTATCACAAAACATGGAGATGACATAACCATATTTAAATGCTCCTTTTTCCTCAACATCCTGTGACTGAAATATCTATTTTTTGCCTAACACACGTCTGGTTTTGGCTGCTTCTGTCCCTTCCACTTTCTTCTAGAAAAAGAAAAGGAAAAAAAAAAAGGATTTTTTTAATGTAATTTTATCTTCTTCTAGATTTATAGCAAGTCTTATTTAGCCAGCAAAGTACGAGAAGCAGCAGAGTCTGCAGATGGTGTAATTTGAGGAATGCCTCTGAATTCCTCCTTCAGTAAGATCTTCTCCAGAGCAGACTGTCCCACTCCCACTCCTGGATTCCGAGAGAATTCAGTCCTCATTATCGCTTGCTAGCGGAAAACAGCGAAATGAATTTTTTTTTCATCATCGAAAAACGCAACTTCTGTCAAAATGTAAACATTTAGATAAATCACACTCGTTTCACTGACATTTTCCATTTTGTTATGAAAAACACTCCAACCAGCAATTTAATGAAGATTTTTGCAGCTTGTTTTGACTTTTAAACAGATGCACATTTTCACTTCTCTTTGAGAGGCTGAATTTCTCACTTTTTAACTTCATGTTTCCTGTCTTTTTGCTGTGAAAATTCAAGGGAAGAGAAGTGGAATGAAAGTGGTTTTTATGACATTTTGCCAACGCTACTTCTTTCACTTCCATTCATTTTTCAAGGGAAAGGACAAGGGTTAATTTAAAAATTAAGACAAAATTAAAGCCTTAACTTGGAATTAAATACCTTTTCCCCTCTGGAAAACCTAAATTTCAGCTACTTGAAAGTGAGTCTTTCTCTGTTTGGTTTTCCTTCCTGAAATCCAAAGGAAACTACACTTGAACTATTCATTATCACCTGACGTGTTTTTGCTATCTTGTATTCCT
Source organism: Sclerurus mexicanus (assembly GCA_013396755.1). Lineage (NCBI taxonomy): Eukaryota > Metazoa > Chordata > Aves > Passeriformes > Furnariidae > Sclerurus > Sclerurus mexicanus. The sequence goes on along the minus strand of VWZF01002253.1, from coordinate 374,691 downwards.
TTTCTTCTTGTTTCCTGTTCCTGTGTCCTTCCTTAATAAATTATACGCCAAACAGATCATTTCAACATCATTTGTCAGGAGGACGAATCATGAAATTTCTCCTCATTTCAGTGAAATGTGTGGCTTGAAGGAGGGAGAGAAAGAGGTGTGGAATGGGTCATGCCTTCCCATCACTGGTTTGGTATCAGAGTATGCACATTGGTGCTGAGCCCCAAGGCAGATATTCCCAGGAAACAGCCGGTGGGTTTGGCTGGTCCTGTGCAGGGAATTTGTCAGGAATGTGATTTAGATGATCCTTGTGGGTCCTTCCAACTCAGGATGTTCTGTAATTCTGGGATTGTCTGGTTTAGGGGGCATATTTCTGGTGGATATGTTTCTATCTGAAAAAAATCACTGGAGGCTTCTTGTTCCATCTCTGGAGAGCACGGAAATAGGGTTGGTTTAATCTGGGACATGATCTCCACTCAACACCTGCAGTAGGTGAGACAAACGTTGTCCTACACTCAGCTGATGCTCTCTGGAGGTTGTTCAAAGATGCATAGACTGGTTTGGGTTGGGAGGGACTTTAAATACCATCCAGTTCCAACCTCGTGCCAAAGGCAGGAACATTTTCCACTAGCCCAGGTTGCTCCAAGCCCCATCCAACCTGGCCTTGGACACTTCCAGGGATGGGGCAGCCACAGCTTCTCTGGGAAATCCATCCCAGCACCTCACTACCCTCACAAGGAAGAATTTCTTCCCAATATCCTGCCTAATCCTGTCCTCTGTCAGTTCAAAGCCATTCCTCCATCCCTTGTCCCAAGTCCCTCTCCAACTCTTCCGGAGCCCCTTTAGGCACTGGAAGGGGCTCTAAGGTCTCCCTGGAGCTTTCTCTCCTCCAGGCTGGACCATCCCAACTCTATTTATTAAAACAGGAAAGTCTCTTGTGCTGAGCTGAGATCTAAAGTCAGGTGATAGAAACCCAGCTCTGGGCACATTTGGCTGCCTCTGCAACTGTTTCATTGCTTTCCTTTAGAAGGCATTGCAGGAAGTTCATTCCATCAGGGATTACTGGAGGTTTGTACTTCCAAAGTGTATGTTTTCCAGAAAAAAAAAANTTATACAAAAAAATTATTTTTTAAAAAAAAAAAAAAAAAAAAAAAAAAAAAAAAAAAAAAAACCACCTCTTCCTGCCTAACACATTCCTGTAATTACACCTTTCAACAATCCCTCTGATGTTTTGTCCCTTAACTGAAGGCAAAGAGAAGCAAATCAGCCCTTTCTTCTCCCAACTTTCCTCTTTGTCTCACCTCCATGGAGAAGCTTTGCAATGAGGGTCCATCCCCTCCGGAAATGCAGCACTGGCACAGATTCCAGCTGCCTTTGGGAATGAGTCAGGTGGGAGTAGGAGGCATGTGATAGTCAAAATACAATAGGAGAGACATTCCCAGTTAATGGACAGCCCACTCTGCAATCAGTGATGGAGCAGAGGATCAGGAAATGGGGTCAGGGAGGTGAGGGAGGAGGAGCAGTTGCTCCCTGAGCACCTCGACAGCTGATTGAACCCACAGATTCCCTGATGTGCCATTACTATGATGCTGAAAAGCTGGAAAAATAACTCTCTGAAGCTCTTTTTGAGTGTTAGAAAGCAAGAGCACTCTTTATTGCATATTATGGCAGCGGGATGCACAGGAAATACATTCATGTCCCAGTCACAGCAACTGGGACCAGTTTATCACTGCGTGGGTGTAACCAAAACTGTGCGTTCTACACCCTTCGTATAATTTCTGATGGACTGTTAATGGATTGTTGGAAGCAGCTGCCCAGGGCACACCTGACCCCTCAGGCTACAAGCTGGGTGTTAAAGAACCCTGTGAGACATAGAAGTGTTTCTGTCTTCATACCAATGACTCAGCCATGATAACTCCCTTCTGGGGAGGCATCAGCACCTTCACACCCAGCCTGAGGGGTCACGTCTGCTCATGGGCCGTCAAGGAGTCCAAAAGTATCCCGTGACTCACAGAGGAAATCGCCCGGTGTGAAACTCCTCGCCCTGGAGGAGGTTCTGGGCATTCCCACCTGAACCTGAGCATGTGCAATCTTGGGGTTTGGGGACTTTGGACACCACTTGACGGATCCAGAGAAGGACAAGAACCTCTACAGGACTGCGACTGCCACTCTTGACCAGACTGTGACCATCATCTTCACCAACAGGTCTTTCCTTTTCTTTTACTTTGCATTCAGGGGGTCCACGTGACGCTTGGCACAGGGGCTGATGAGCACCGCTCTGTTTGTGGCCCGGGGTGCTGGGTTGTGCATCTGTTTCTGTGAGTTAAAGCAGGTTTTTCTCTCCCTCATTGTATTTACTGTAATCTTTTTTTAGTAAATTTTAACTCTGACTTGTAATCTCCCTTGAGTTGGGTTCATTTCTCCTGCTGGTTTACCTTCAAACCAGCACAATCCAGAATTGTGCACGGGTTTTAAGCTTTTGTTCTGCCCTCTAATTACAAATTCAGGCATGACCTCATCTCTCATACCCACGTCCAAAACATTCCACCCACAGTTCCACCCTTGAACTCTCAAATTTAAGTCAGAGGTCCCATAATGACCCCTGGTGCTTGTCTTCTTCCCATTTTCTTCCTCTTCCTCATCTTGTCCTCTTGTTGACCCTTGGTTTTTGGCACAACATCACATCTTCTGGAACAATTCCAAGGCCTACAACCAGTCCAGTTTCACAAATAGAGGAACCTTCTGTCTCGTTAAAATTCCTGCCTGTTGAAACTCCTAAAAAAGAATGATGAACTACATTTTAGCTACTCTGAGAAGCTTACACAGTCACTAGGAAGCTAAATAATAGAGGTTTTATGGCTACAATCCCATGAATGATGTGGAAAGAGAAAATTAAGAGGGTGAGCTGGATCCACAATGGGAAGCCCTTCAGCTGCCAGCACTTCATCTGCACTGACAGAGGGCCAGAAACGGGGGTAGGTGAGAAAGGAAGATCCTGACACTCCTCCAGCCAGCCCTGTTTCAGCCCTAATTGATGTCTGGAGCCATAATGACCCACTAATTAGGCTTTGGGTGCCATTCTCCTCTTGGCAATCTCAAAAAGAATTATGTCAAGAAGAGTTAGGTCCTCTTGGGTGGTGAGGAACTGAAGCAGGTTGCCCAGAAGGGACCTACAGGAAAGATGGAGAAGGACTATTGACAAGGGCATAAGAGGACATGTGGGAATGAGTAGCTTAAACTGGATATTGGAAAGAAATTCTTCCCTGTGAGGGTGGGAAGGCCCTGGCGTTGCCCAGAGAAGCTGTGGATGCCCCAACCCGGAGGTGTCCGAGGCCAGGTTGGATGGGTGGAAAACAAAATCCCCTCCATTACCTCTACTCCTTCCCAAGGGGGAGAAAAATAAAAGTGAAACAAAGTATGAGATAGACCTAAACTGTTCCCTTTGACTCAGAAGGAAATGCTTCTTCAAGTTAGCTCAGCTATAAAAAGATCGACCTTTTTTTTAATACCGAGGACAATTTTTCCAAAATGAAAAAATGCTATTTTGAAATTAGAGGTGAAAAGGTTTCACTTAGCTAAAATGTCAAAACAAAGCAGTTTGGCATTCTCAAAATGAAAAATTACATTTAGAAAATATAAAAGGGGAAATACACTGACATTTAAAGCACATTGCCACATTAATGTTTTGCAATTTTTTGGTGAAAACACCTGCTAAATTCAACTTCATTCTGTAAAGATATTTAACCTTCCAAAAATTTATTTTTATTTGGAACTCTTTGGTACTGAAATGAAGAGATGCCCATGTTCACTCAAAACAGTTTAATCACCAGTTTTATGATTGTTCGCCAAAGATTTGATGTTCTGGGTTAGAGTCTTGAAGGAATTCATATCTGACATTTTGGTTGAATATATAATATAATAAAATAAATATATATAGTAGAGTAAATATTTGGTGTATATAACAAATATAATACAGTGTAATGCAATATAATACAATATAATGCAATTAATATATTAAATTATATGTTGTAATATGATATGGTCTAATGTAACACAAGATAATATGGCATAATGTAATACAGGAATAGAATAGAATAGAATAGAATAGAATAGAATAGAATAGAATAGAATAGAATAGAATAGAATAGAATAGAATAGCATAGCTATTTGGTGTACAAATAGCTACAGTTTCAGGGGATTGAAACAACTCATCCAATTCCCATGTACCAAAGCTGGGATAACAAACATCAGATTCTTTATGTCTTGGTCTCCAGTAAAGAATGAGACCAGTAAATGTTTGGTAAATAGGGACAACTGGGAAAGAGCCAACATGGAAAAAATATGTTTGGACTGTCAAAAAGCTTTCACCCAAAGGAATATTAAGAAATATTGTATCCCATGGGATTGGAGAAGAGATTCTTTCATGGGCTGAGATCTGTTTAAAAGGAAAAGTAGGACTGAATGGTCACTTTTCAGGAAAACTGTCAGTGAAAACTCAGGAAGGATATCCTGGACTACCCTGAAATCCCTGGCTTTTTGTGCCAGCAGTGCTGACAAAATATTGGGCATCACCAGGAATGTTTTGGGAAACAAGACAGTGGGAGGGATTTTATTCTTACACAGAATTTTGATGCACTCACATATTGGGTGATCTGGTCTTTGATTCCCAGATAAGACTTAGCTGGGGTAAGAGAAAATCCAGGTAAAACAAATAAGATAATTAAGGGGCTGGAATATTTGCCTTTAGAGGAGAGACTGACAAGGTTGCACAGACCCTTCGATCTGGAGGGAAGAAATCTGGGGAGGTGGAGGATAAGGCTGAGGATTACAAAATCATTAACCAAAAGGGGACTGGGTTTCAACAAAATGAGGAGAACAGAAAACAGGCCAAATTGCTTCTTAATCCAGCAGACAGAACACAGGACTCCTGCTGTCCATGGCACCAGAGTAAAATTTTAAAGGCAACCTCAAAAGAGGTATAAAATGGAATTGACCCTTTTACCTCCTCTAATACAACATCCAGCCTTATGATGCCCAATATTTTGTCAGCACTTTTGGCACAAAACCCGATGGATTTCAGTTTACTCCCAATAACAACTCCAGGATACCTTTCTGGAGTTTTAACTCACAGTTATCCTGAAAAATGACCATTCAGTCCTACTTTTCCCTTTAAACAGATTTCAGCCGTGAAAGAATCTCCTCTCCAGTCCCGTGGTTTATGATATTTTGTAAAATATTCCCAGAAGATTAACAAGGGAACAACAGACTGCAGAAAATATCCAAGGTTTTTCACCCCCCACTCCCCCCCCAGTTCCCAATTCCATTTCTGGACAGGGAATCCTGTGCTAGAAGGACTAGAGGTCTCACCCAATAAGTAATTTCTTACATCCTTATGCAAATATTGGGCAGCAGCATGACATGCAGGTTGTTTATTTAACTGTTAACGAGCCCATTGTGCTGAGGTTTGATGTCATGATTTCCCTTTCACCGAGTGGAATACAGCTTATTTTTAAAACCTGCTTTTATCCAAGCACTGTAGTGACCCAATTACAACAATGGGAATATTATGAACACAGGAGTAACAAGTGTATTCAATTATTCTCCATGGTTATAAGAAGTTGATTGAATTCAGGAGCAACTGGTGAAATATGTATTAAACAATCTATTAATCATTATTACTTCTAGGTAAAATTTTAATAAAACCCAGAACAAATTACCTAGATTTCAGTGGCTCTGCATTGATTTTATACCTTGGATGCTTAAATTTGGGAAACAACAGATTCATTAACCCATAGAATTCCAGACATCAGGAATACCTTTCACAGGCTCTCCTGTGATTCTGCATGGTCTGGCTTTCAATTAGGACCCAGTTCAGATCTCAGGTTGGAACAAAAAAATTATTTTATTGTTTTATTTGACCACCGTGTTCACAAATTTAATGGGTTCAACTCAACCCTTCTCAGCTCAGACTAAAAGGGACTTAAACTAAAATAAATCAGGTTAAAGTTCCCTCTGAATAAGGGCATGTCCACCTGCTTGTTTAATATGTTTAAAAACTTCCAAATCACACTTCCACATGAGTTAAGTTCCTGATGGTGCCCCCTCTTAAAAGTTCTTGCACATAATTATATATCTTGCTGAAGCTTTTGCACATTCCTTATGGCAATTCCATCAACAGCAGGAATGGGGCTTTTCTTTCTTTATTTGGATGCAGATTTTTGTGTGTGTGTCTCCCTCTCCATCTAACTCCTGCATGAGGCAGATGTCCTTCCAGATGGCACAGACTTTCCTGGGTCATGAGTCCAAATGTGGCAGAGACAGAAACACCTCCAGAACCTCCACGCTGACAGGAGCAGGAGTTTGGCCTCTCCCACACTGGGAGAGGTGACACATGTAAACCTCCTCAGTTTGAGGTGTTTTACACAGAGACAGATGCAAAGGCCTTGTTTCTCCTGATCTGGCTGGGGGTGACAGGGCCATCTGTGTTTGTCATGGAGGGCTGAGGGAACAGCTTTATATGGGGGGCAATGTTGAGGTGGAAGAAGAACTTGGACCTCTCCTCCTGGAGAATCTGTTTGTTTCTCTGAGAGTGAGTAAAGTAGCAAATAACAAGCTAAAAATTAATTGAATATGGTGGTAGAGAAGCACGTTAACGTTTTGACACCTGGAGGGGTGTGTGGAATCTACACGTTGGTTTGGATGGAGAACAATCAGTTCTGACAGCCCTGCAAACTTTGCACAACCCAGATGGTGCCAAGGATCCTGAAGCAGCTGTTCAAAGGCTATAAATTGGCATAATTGAGGTCACTGCTTCGCTCCCACCAGGGACTGAGCCTCGCCTGTGCTGACCTGCCCTTGTGTTTCCCAAAGAGATTGGAAAGGTAGTTATGGTGAAACTCATCTTCCCCAGAAACCCCACAGAGCAGCAAAGCCATTCCCTGCTTGGACAAGTGCGGATTGAAAGTAGAGGATTAAAAGTAAAGGTCAAACAAAAGCCCATTGGAAAACATAAGGCAATTCCTCAAAGCAGGCGTTTTGTTGTTCCTCTCCTGCTGCAGGAGCAACACTTGGAGCACAGTGTGTGTATCCTGGCTCCCAACCAAGATTTCTTCCAGAAGGATTTTGCTGTTCTCACATTAAAAGCATCTCCAGGGATTCTGTTTCAACAGCATCCTCGTCAGATTGTGCTGCAGGGCAGTCCAGCCTCACTTGTGGTTGCCTACACCACGACTTCCAGAGTGTATATCCCTATTTCCCTGCCTCCGGAAAGCAGAGTATGGGGTTGAAGAAAGGGGGTGCCTTCCCCTTGGGGTTTTTTTTTTTGGACACAGGGTCAGGATGTGGGCAAAAAGCACGACCTAGCTAGGACTGCACTATAGGCTTAGACAGAAGAAACAGTCTACAGGTTAAAAAAAGCACATTTCCTCCCCAAAGGATTCCTGTTATCAGCTGTGATCCACCAGTCATTCAGCACAAGAAAATTTGAAGGCTTGGAGCTCTTCTCTGACCCTAACTCCAGTTAGGATGGCACAGTCTGACTGTAATTCTTCCCTATAAAACAGAGTGGATTAATCCCAGCTGTCTTCCAGGAAAGGTTTCCAGCTGGTTTCAACTCCTAAACAACATTAGGTTTTGTCGGATTGTTTTTTTTTCTTTTCTACAACTCCATGACAGGAGGTTGGAGCCAGGTGGAGGTTGCTCTCTCCTCCGAAGTATCAAGCAATAGGACCAGAGGAAACGATGCTTGAGTTTTGCCAAGGGAGGTTTAGGTCGAATATTAGATAAAAATTACTTGGCCTAAAAGGGTTGTCAAGCCCTGGCACAGAATTCCAAAGGCAGTGGTGGAGGCACAACCTCTGGAGGTATTTAAAAACATGCAGATGTGGCACTGGGAGACAAGGTTTAGTACTGAACTCACTGGGTTAACAGTTGGACTTGATGATCTTAAAGGCTTTTCAACATAAATAATTCCATGATTCTAAGAGGTGTGAACATCATCATATCTGGGACATTCCCATACAGGTGACAGATCCGTAGATCCCTGTTCAGGGCAACCTGATGGAAATCAGTTGCTGATTGATTTCCTGGCTGAGGAAATGAAAAACTTAATGCCTGGACAACTTAAGGGAAAGTGCTTTGTATCTCTGAAGACTGATAATGGGTCTCCTGAATCTGTGTCTGTTATACCAGTCATTAGAAAACATCACAAATGAATAAACCTGAGTTAACTCAGCTCAGCTGAAATCTGCGACCCCTAAAACCCATCCAATTGTTCTCTTCTTTCTCTAAAGTCAAGTCCTGTTGTTCACCTTTGAGATGTATTCTCAGCTTTTGCAGAGAGTGGAACCTCAGCAAAGCTCTTCTTTTTTCCACCTCCTTAGCTGGAAATTTAATGAGGTTCAATTTATTCCATAAACACCTTGAATTATGTGATTTAAAAGCAAAAGAAAAGCAGTTATTTTTGTCAGCAATATGCAAGGCTTTTAAATAAGTTTTTTTTGAACTGCAGCATAATTCCTGTGATGGCCCATGATGTTTTTGAGGAGCTTGAAGAATTCTGCTTGAATTAAAGATCCCCAAGGACCACAGAGAAAAGTGTTAGAGATTTTAGGGTGTTAAAAAAGAACGAGGAAGGACCTGAGCGATGTCCTCCATCAAAGCGCTTGGGCTGTGCCCCCCAGTCAGAAACAAGTTGTTGTCTCCTTCTGGGACATGACCAGAGCTCCGGTGTCGATGTGTGAAAGTAGAATGTGTTAAGTAGATGGTTTAGAACTGGCCTGCTGATTCATTGATGGAGGAACATTTTGTGCATTTTGATTAAATATCTCTTGGGAAACTGAAAAAAAAAAAAGAAGAGCAAAATGTTCCAGTAGAGCTGAAACTTCCTCTCTGACCTTTCCAGCAGATAACACTTTAATTCTTCATTTCCAGATGACTTTTGTTTTTATTTTGTCCCTCCCACTGACTGTATATTCTGTTAAATCATATGGAATGAAATTTAAAAGTAGAAATCAGAGGAACCCATTTCTGCTTTAGTTAAATGAAATGTTTCAGTTTAACCCAAGCTTTTGGTTTCGAAATATTGTAGGATACCTTGCCCCCTACCTGGTTGTCTTCCAGGCAGAGTCAAAACCAAGTGAAAAAAGGATTCTAAGCAAACAGAAAACTCATTGTCTGTCCAGTTCTGGTAGAGAGGGAAGAAGAGCCACAGAGTATGGCTTAGACTCTCAGGGAATACGTATTTCTGGGTGGCAAGAGATGTGTTTCAGTGTGGGATGTGTGCCCCCATCAGTGTGATCACTCTAAGACTCCCTTCCAGTAATCCTAGAAATAGTCAAATGGAAGTGACATTTTTTGATTCCCTCGCACCAAAAGGCCCAATTCTGTTTAACATAATATTTATACCAGATGGAAGAACTTCTGAAATAGGATTTTATACAACTTTACTATGTTCACCTTGCACTGGGTTTGGGCTTGCCAGTTAGAAACCACTTGTGATGTTCAACCGGTTTTTCCAACGGAGCCAACTGTGCCTTTGCTGGATCAGTGATGATAACACTGATGTGTTTAGGATCTGACCAGGGTTTAGCACAAAGACTTACCCTCTTTCAGCTCCTGGTAGGCTGAGAAGAATGCAAAGAAGCTCTACAAAGCATCAGGCTTGCTGTGACCTCCACATTAGAGCTGAGATGCCCATTAGCTCCTCAAGCACAGGCCGGTGCCTCAGGGACTTTTGGCTTCTCTTCGCTCTGCAATCATCTACATCCCCCACACCTTGGTGACCTGCTCTGTGATCTCTTGACCCCAGGGGTGATCCCCAAATTAGCAGCTGTGTCAACCAAGGCATGAAGCTGCTCCATTATGCCAAATTTGTTCCTGTTTTTGCTCTTCTCACCAGCTCCTGCCTCAGCTCATCCTTATTTCAGCTCTACCTCCCTTTCTCAGCGCGCGTGTATCCTTATTTTAGAGGTGACAAGGCACTTTCATCCTAGACCTTTGCAAATTGAAGGTCACAAAAATCCAGCTGGTTCCAGGACCCCCTTAAAGGACCACGGGAGACTTCACCCCCAAAGTACAACTTCTCTGAGCACAAACTGTCCCCTGCACTTCTTGCAACGCTCACACCATGGCAAAACTATTGCCACCTTTTCCTGAAGCAAACACTTGCAGAGCTGTGAGCAGCCAAGCTCCCGTGGCTGTTCCCATCACTTGGTGATTGAATTCCCACCATGTGAGTCACGGCAACCTCAGCACTCAGGATATCCAGTGGCATCAGCTTGGGTTCCCTCTTCCCTTCTGGTTTTGATGCCACCCCAGTCACTTCTGAATTATATCAGTGAGTCCCAGAGCAGTAACCAGAGAATTTAGTGGGGCCTCATCTGCAGTGCTGTGTCCAGATCTGGGCTCCTCAGGACAAGAGAGATGTGGAGCTCCTGGAGCGGGTCCAGCAGAGGGGGAAGACAATGATGAAGGGACTGGGGCATCTCTGTGACCAGGAAAGGCTGAGGGAGCTGGGGCTGTTCAGCCTCCAGAGGAGACACTGAGAGGGGACTCACCCATGTCTGTCAGTGCCTGCAGGGAGGGGACAGAGCATGGACCAGGCTCTCCTCGGGAGTGCCCAGCGATGGGACAAGAGGAAGAGGCAGGAACTGATGCCTGGGAAGTTCCACCTGGACATGAGGAAGAATTTTAATGTGCAAGTGACCAAGCACTGGAACAGGTTGCCCAGAAAGGGTGTGGAGTCTCCTTCATTGGGAATATTCCAGAACCATCTGGATTCAATCCTGTTCCATGTGCTCTGGGATGACCCTGCTTGAACAGGGGAGTTGGACCAGATGACTCTTCCAGCCTGACCCAGTCTGTAATTCTGTGAATCATAATCACAGGATGGTTTGGCTTGGAAGGGACCTTCAAGATCACCTCATTTCACCCCACTACCAAGGCCAGGGACACTTTCCACTAGACGAGGTTGCTCATCCATGTCTGAGCAGTTCAATCACACAGTTTCTGTCTAGAAAGACAGGTTGGTCTGACATCAATGGGGTTCCCAGCACAGGAACACAAATACTATCTGAGTATCCCTGGGGCCAAAAATGCACATGTGGATGGGTCCTGCAGCACAGTCTGAAAGCCCCTGAGATCTCCACTTCATCCCACCAGGCTTTAGACACTGAATTGTGCCATAGAATAAATTTAAAGCCTATTTAAATTAAGGGAAAACAGCAAGTTAAAGCTCAAGGTCACCTCCAGAGATGCTTTCCTGCTTGCCTTTACTTGGTATCTGAATCTTAATTTAACTAATCACTAATAGCTAACTGCTAATTTAAACACCTAAGTAGAAGTGAACCTAGGCCTGAAGCACAAAACCATTTGCTGGCTAATTCCTGTTCACTAAAGTCTCCCTTTCTAAGCCAGGAGTTCTTTGAAATCCCATCTGCAGAAGACAAGAGAAGTAAATCTAAATATTCTCTCCCCTTTTCACAGAGTTATCAAAATAGAGACTCACCTGCCCACGGTTCTGCCCTCGGCAAAGGTGAGAATCAAGCCCAGCTCCTGCTCTCTCTTGCTTGGAAAAAGGATCCAAGACCTGCAGATTTCTGTCAAGCTCAGCTTTTTCTGAAGGTACGAAAGGAAACAAAAGAAATAGTTTCCCAGCTCCAGAGTTTTAAGCTTTGTGACAGAGATGGGGATAATAATATTAATTAAAATACTATTACAGTACTTAGTGGGAATTATTTGGCTGATATAATTAGGAAAGACAACATGTCATTATGCCATCTCCATGATGTACAAACAGTAACAACATCTCATGTAAATTACTAGAGCAACAACAATTAGCTGTGGTTCTAATCTAACTTATTGCAATGAGCCATGAAAGGAAAACAGGGCTCGGGAAGAGGCAGCAGCTGTTGAATCCTGGATAGATCCTGTCCCTGGATTTGGTATAATGTGGTGTCAGAGGCTGAATGTGGCAGAGCTGACATGGGAATTTGAACACAGATGTGGATCAAGACCCACGAAACGCATGGGACAGTTTTCCAGGATGTAGAAGAATTGGATTCAGGTTCTTTCAGCTTGGTCTTCTCTTGTCAGCATGTTAAAATGCCTGGAAATTGAATCTAATCCCCATTTCATGTGGTGGAAAATCCCTCTGTCCTCCTATGCTGGGATTAGCCTGTGGAGTTATTTTCACCTAACCTGAGCAAAATCCTATATTGTGGTCAATTAATCAGTGTTAATTATCCATATTTATAAGATATTCAGTTTCCAGATGCATTAAACAGCCTTGCCCTGGCCAGTTTGACTTTATTCTGTCCAGAGGAGGAATAGCTCCCAATTTGGGCAGTGGGGATGCAGATACTCTTTACATTTCCCCTCCACCTTGGAGACTGTTCCTTCTTCCCGTATTCTCCTTTTGGTCTTGTCTTCCCCACTCCCATTTCCCAACAGCCACCGGTTTCCCTCCTGTTCTCCACCTGGAGCCAAACCATGGCCTCTTGGTGCTCTTTGATGATTGATTCAGAGTTCCTGGAAGGTCAGGCACGCTCCTGACTTCCACAGCAGAGATCCCTATCCAACTCTCTGTTGCAGATGGCTCCGGGATATGTGGCTGTGAGGGCTACAAAGCCCTAAATTCCTTTGCCTCTCCCAGCTTCAAGAGAAGGAAATGGTGGAATAAGTCAAGTTCTGGTTATCGCCTGATTTTCACCAAGCTTAAGTAGGTCTCTTCCCATGAGTGTGATCACGTCCTCTCACCTTTCAGGCTTGGCCTGATGAAGTTGTTTGTGAAACACAGAGATAAAGGCACAGACAGACAGGTTGTGTCCAGGCAACTTCCGTAGAATCATAGGATGATTATGGCTGGAAAACACATCTAAGATCATTGAGTCCAGCCATTAATCCAACACCACCAGGTCCACTAAACCATGTCCCCAAGTGCCACATCTACTTATCTGTTAAATCCCTGCAGGGATGGGGACTCCACCCCTGCCCTGGGAGCTGTGCCAGGGACTAACAACCTTTTCAGTGAAGAAATTTTTCCCAATATCCAACCTAAACCTTTCCTGGTGCATATTGAGGCTGTTTCCTCTTGTCCTAGTTCTTGTTATTAGGGAAAAAAGAGTGAGTCCCACCTGGCTCCACCCTCTTGCTGGGGAGTTGTAGGACCACAAAGGTCTCTTCTGAGTCTTTTTTCTCCAGACTGAGCCCTCCCATCTCATGTTTGTGCTCCAGACCCTTTCCCATGTCTGTTGTCCTTCCTTGGACACATTTGACATCATGTCTCCATCCTACAGAGATAACATGGTGTCAGTGTCGGAATTCACTGACCCACTGCAGGGTTTTGGGTGGGAATTTCTGTATTCCCACATCCTCAGAGTGCGCCTCCTTAGAGGTGGTGAAAGGCAATAATTCCAGCTGTGTGAGGCTGCCTGGCGTGTTCCTTGGCAAAGCAGGAGCAGGTTCTGTTCTGCAGTTCTTCTCCTGTCCTTCTTATTCTGCTCACAATAAATTGCAGCCCAATTATTGCTGGCTGGTGTATCAGTGGGAAATGAAATGTGTAGCTCTTTGTCAGGGCAAGGAGAGAGGGAAAAAAAAGGAGCCAAATTTACCGTTAACTCTTTTTAACTTCTTTTCATAGGTAGCTGAATTAATTTCCCTAATTTAATTTAATTTTAAGTACTGAGTCTTTTATAGACATGTGGTTTATAGCTGGAATTATTGATACTGAGAGATATATATTGAGGTTTTGGATGGAAAGAGACCCACATCCATCACATTGACTTTTTATTGCAGGATTGAAATTGCAATATAAAGAAAAATTGATTTAAGGATCCTTATATAAATATGAATATATGTTCAATAATATACATGAATATATATTCAAAGATATGGTGATATATGGTGATACATATAAAGATAGACACAAGTGGTATCTTTCTGCTTTGATGGAGCGTGCTGGGATAACTGATAAAATATTTGCAGAGAAATCCTAATTATTTACTGGAAGAGACATTGCCAGACTGAAATTCCTGATGGTTTCATTTCATTCTCTGTGGATGGGGGGAAGGAGAGGAGTTACCTACTAATGGAGCAGATCTTGGCTTCCTGCTCGGGGCATGTTGTTTGGCCAACAATTCCCGGTATTTAATACTTTGGAAAATCATCACCTTGGGCACTAAACATATAAAGGGGATAGGAAGGAATGTTGTACAATGGGAATGTCGCAACTGATTTAGATCCAGCTCTTAAAAGGCAGCAACAACGTAGGCAAATACAGCCATCTCCTTATTTTTGCAGATACAGAATCCCAGGATGGTTTGGGTTGGAAGGGAAATGTAAGATCATCCAGTTCCACCCCCTGCCACGAGCAGGGACACCTTTCACTGGACCAGGTTGCTCCAAGCCCTGTCCAACCTGGCTTTGGACACTTCCAGGGATAGGGAATAAATAATAAATAGTGTCCTGTCTGTAGGCAGAAGTTGTTCAGGGAAAGGCACTGATACTCTCCAAGCAAACTGAGGGAGTTACTCCTGGAACTCATGTAGGAGAAATCCAGCACCCATGAGTACAAGTCCTTAAAACTAAATTGCAGTCCGGTCTATGAAAGATTTTCCAGATTGTGTGAAATTTTGCGATTTGGAAGTGATTTTTATTCCAAACTGAAGAGGGAATATAGAGTGGACAGAAGGAACTGGAAGAAATGCTACATTAAAAAAATCCAAAGTTAAAAATTAGGCTAACAAAAGGAAACGGTTGAATAAAAATTATTTCTTTCTCCATTTTAGCTCTTTAAAGTAGTGAACATAACCATTAATTTCTCTTCGGGGGAAAAAAGAAAAAGTGATCCCAAAATCCCATTGCACCAGCTCAAAAGAAGTTGTTGACAGCATTATCAAAATACAGTCTTGCAGGGAGGAGGAGGACTGTTTCTGAACACATTCTCGGGAAAACTGACACCTTTTGGGGAGTTATGACAGGAGAAAAAAATATTCCATCAAAAGTTCCCTGAGCAGGTGTTGGGGGGACAGCTGTGGCAGACATTTGGGCTGCTGGTAAATACCGTGGAAATATCAGAGAATCATGAATGGTTTGCGTTGGAAGGGACTTTAAAGATCATCCAATTCCAACCCCCTGCCATGGGCAGGGACACCTTCCACTGGAAGGTTCTACATATTGTCCTCTTCTGGGGAGAAGACAAGTGTTAGCAATTCCTCTTCTTCCCAGAATATTCCCAGGGGTTACTGGCAGATATTTTGGTACTCATCCCCACTTCTTTTCCCAAAACAGATGTTCTCTCCATCCCCTCTCTACAGAGGGGACTGTTCCTTCTCCCAAATTCTCCTCTCAGTCCCCTCTTCTGCCTTCCCCTTTCCCAAAAATCACCAGGTTTCAGCCCGTGCTTCCATTGGAGCCAAGCCAAAGGCTCTCGGTGCTCTTTGGAGCTTGACTCCGAGTTTCTAGCAGGACTGACACCCCCTTGGCTTCCCCATGGAGCTGAAACTGCAGTTTCCAACAGCACCGCTGCTTTTGGAACACTGGGAGCTCATTTCCTACCCGACACAGCCATCAGCTGGCTGGATTTAAAATGACAACAAGGCTCAGAATCCATTCCCAAACATTCCAGCTTCGCCAGTTTGGACGCTTAGCTGGTGAGCAGGAATGTCACCTGAAGGATTTGTGCCCCTGTGTCCTCATACAGTGATGAGAACAAACCTCAGCAAAGCTGAAATCATCCCAGGGCTGTTGTGGAAATAATTTCCCAAAGATTTTAAGCAAACAGGATTACTGTGCTCATGTGGGAAAACTGATTGTTCACCGTGCTGTTGTTTCCAATCCAGCACTGGGAAACTTGGAAAGACAAACCTTTACCTGATGCAGAATACCTGCTCTTCCATGTGCTCCTCATAGATGAGTGGCCTCAAGGGGATTTCTTTGGCAGCTGTTTGAGAGGGACATGGGAGCTTCCATCGCGGGAACCAAAAACTTGGGTAAACCCACCAGTGTTTCCTCAGTAAGGACTCACAGGTGGAAATTGCCTGGGCAAAACACAGAGCTCCTCTAAAGGACTTTTATGCCAAATTTTCTGTGTTTTCTTTGCACCGAGTGGGTCTGGTTACAGCATTTCTCCATGTCCCCAGCACTGCTGGCTCTGCATCAAGAGGGGCTCTCAAGAAAGAGAGAAAATAACAAATCCTTTCTGTCTCCAGCCCTTCTGCCCTTCCATGTCATATAGATATCAAAAGGTGTCTCCCCTTAGAAAAAGTTTTCCACTGGGCATAAAATTGTTCATGTTTTCCTTGGGAATCTTACACAGAAGTATCTCCCAAAAACTTTTCCCAGGGATCACTTACTTAGTACTCCGAATTGGGCAGGGACCAGATTAAAAGCACTGCAACAAACGGTTGGAAGAGACCTTGAATATCATCCGCTTCCAACCCCCTCCCATGGGCAGGGACATCTTCCACTAGCCCAGGTTGCCCCAAGCCCTGTCCAACCTGACTTTGGACACTTCAAGGGATGGGGCAGCTACAGCTTCCCTGGGAAATCCATGACAGCACCTCACGACCCTCCCAGGGAAGAATTCCTTCCCAGTATCCACTTTAAACCTACTCTCTTTCAGTTTGAAACCATTCCATTTTGAAGCCCTATCTTATCACTTCACGGCCTTGCAGAAAGAGATATCAAGGCACGTGGGCAGGACTTCTTCAGGTCTGAAAGGAGGAGCAACGTTTAACAGTATAACTGGGAATATCTGCTTGGAGTCAAACATTAGATCTTCCAGCATTTTTCTTTTCAGCTCTGGGAGCAATCTGTGGGCTCCCTTCACTCCTTAGCCACGTCAAGCCTTACTTGCTAGCCCACCTAATTTTCTGCTATGGCTTCACCAAGCCTTGTCTTCCTTGGCCAGCTCTAAGAAATGGCTTTCTCTGCAGAGAAATCCCAGAGGAACGTGGCTCAGCCTGAAGGAACATTCATGGATTGGTTTTTAAGGGTGCTTGTAAAAAGTAGTGTTGTTACTTCTGGCATCCAAGCCAGTCTGGGAAAGCTGATGTGTTGAGGGGGCTGCATGGAAAAACACAGAGAATTCCTGCGAGCAGAGCTAATTTTAGGGTAGGGAAGAGAGAGGAAGAAATGAAATGCTGAACTGAAGAAGAGTCCAGCAGCCTGTTTGCATCGCTCCTGTCCTAGGAATACCTGAATCCGAAATATTTAGAGCAGAAAAATATTATGAAACCTGCTCCTGTTCCCTTTCCATCCATCCTGACAATCCCTGCAGTTCAGAACCTCTTCTCCAAGAGTAATGGATGCCTTTCTGAGCATTTTTCCACAGAAAAAACACTCTGGTGCCAACTAAGCAGATCATTTAGTGACAGGTCTATCACCATAATCCGTGAAGGGGGAGGTAAAGAAAGACTTAAAGTAAATTCTCACCTGGGACAGGCAGAGAAGAAAAGATTCCAGCTGGAATCTCGGAAGGAGGATATGATATTGTCTTTTGCAATTTGTTAGTTAATGGAGTATTTTCCTTTTCACAGACTTTTTGTTCCTTGGCTCCTCATCAGCACCACGTGCCCAAGCCCACCCTTGTGTTTGACTCATCACCTGCCCTAATGAGGAACCAGACAGCCCATTGATGAGCCTGGGATTCCTCTGGGTTCTCCTTCCTAATTCTTCCTTTCCCAGAATTCCTTCCCATGTCTACAGTCAATAATTTTTCCAGCCTAGATGTGTCCTCCTCTTCTTTTCGCCCCATGTTCTAGTTCCCTTCCTCCTGCTTCACTACAGTCAGTCTCATCTGCTTTCCAAACTTCCTCATTTACCTGCCTCCCTGTTTTTCCTCTTTTCCCATGCCCAGTGAGTAGCCTGGAATCAATTTCTATCTGATTTATTTACTTGTTGTGAGACTTCCATGACCTGGAGAGAGGGGTAGAAAAAAATAAAATCTATTTTAGTAACTGCTCCTTTTCCAACACTCTCCAGGGAACTGGTCACAATTCTGCCAGAGTTCAAGAAGTGTTTGGACAATGGTCTCATGCACATGGGATAATTCTTGGGGTTGTCCTGTGAAGGGCCAAGAGCTGGACTCGATGCTTCTTGTGGGTCCTTTCCAACACAGGATGTTCTATATATCTTTAATCTGCAGGTATTTTTATCTTCATACATCCTTATTTTCCTCTTCTAAAACATCCCACTGTCTTTTCATCCATCATGGCCCTGTCTTAGATCACTCAAAGGATGGCATTTTCTAAGTCTCTGTGTGTGTACACAGGGATATGTTGCCAGTGAGAAGGATCCCTCATGGAAGTGGTGGAGTTTCCGTCCCTGGAAATGTTCAAAACACTGCTGGGTGTGGCACTTTGTGATCTGGTTTAGTGGGCATGGTGGTACTGGGTCAAAGGTTGGGTTTGATGACTTTGAGGGTCTTTTCCAACCTTAATGATTCCATGATCCAAAGGGGGTGTAAGAATGATGAACATCTGTAGCTCCAGGAACATTGTCACCATCAGGACCTGAGAGCAGTTTCAGGGGATGGTATTTAATCCTGCAGACCCCAAAAGGAAACTTTCTTTTTTTCCTCTTCCTTTCCAGCACTTTCTCCTCGTGTGGGTATTTCTTTAACCAAGTCCAGCATCTGCCAGGACCAGAGTCCAGATTTCGTGCAGTTTTCTTGTCTATCACATTATTCACAGGTTTTTCTTTCCCTCCTGTTTTTTTCCCTCTTCCTTATTCAGTCTTACATGTTCAGCTCACTCAAGGTTTCCGACCTCTCAAGGTGCTGTTGAGTTTTCTACCCATCCACTGTCATTTCCTACCTCTCTAAATTCAAACCTATTATTACACAAAAAAGGAAAAAGATCTTTGATACTTCTGGTCAAGGTGAGCTTCAAGAAAAACACCCCCAAGGAAGTCACACCTGGCTGTGTGTGGCTTCTGTACATCATTCTTTCCAATTTGGTATGAAGCACTTTATTGTTTAATAGAGCAAATACATACCTAGAACAAAAGGCTTTATATATATTATCAATATAAATTTATGCAGCCCCAAGTATTGACCTAAATGAAATGACAATACTTCCCATTCGGAATTCATTCAGCCTAGACAAACAAAATACCAATATATGAAGAAAAAACCTTGTAAGATTGATAAAGACAGCAGAATGATGACTTTAAAGTGGATTTTCCTACTTTAAATGCATAGGTTACATTTTCTTTATGCAGTCTTTAAATAATTCATTAGTCCCCCAGACAGTTTTATTAAGTCTGGGAGTATGGCTATGGAATCCCAAGTAGCTGTAACTTCTCTGAAACTTATGGGGCCAGGCAGCTGGAATGCTAAAACACACTTGAAATGAAATAGTCATCCATTTGTGCTGGGAGATTGTATTTTGTCAAACCGTAGCTGCTTTTTATTCCCTGGCATCCTAGATACCAGAGCATGAGCATTCCACAGAGCAGATCAGCACGGATCCATCAAAATTTAGGAGCTCTCAGAGCTTCTTTTCCACCCAGCTGAACAGCAGGTGTCACTCCCGGGGAGCTCAGGGATTGGTTTTGGCAGGAGACCAAGATTTTAATTTGTAATTTTTTAATTTTTTTTGTAGATTTATAGAATTGTTTGAGTTGGAAGGGGCCTTCAAGATCATATAGTTCAACCTACTGCCATGGGCAGGGATACTTTCCACTAGACCAGGTTGCTCCAAGTCCTGTCCAGCCTTGAAAACTTCCAGAGATGGGGCAGCCACAGCTCCTCTGGGCAACTACACTTAGAGTAAAGAATTTCTTCCTGATATCTAATCTAAAGCCTGCTGTCTTTATCAATCTTACAAGGTTTTTTTTCTTCATATGTTGGTATTTCATTTCTCTAGGCTGAATGAATTCCAAAGTCCAAAGTCCTTCTCCAGCTCTTGTAGGGCCCTGTAGACACTGGAATGTGTTATAAGGCGTCCCCAAATCCTTCACTCTGGGGCCTTGAGCAACCTGGTCTAGTGGAAGGTGTCCCTGCCCATGGCACGGGTTTGGAACAAGATGATCTTGTAGGCCATTTCCAACCCAAACCATTCTGTGCTTCTACAATTCACACCTGAAAAATCTAAAAAAATGAAACAATTATGTATTCACAGGACGCTCAATGTCTTTAGCACAGACTGTTTTCCTAAATTCATCTATTCCAAAAATCATGGTCACCTGACTAATGTAAAGCTGATCTGTCTATTGATGTATCCTAAGTCTAAGCTTCCATTCCCTTTGCCAGTTGAAATAGATAAAAAGAGATTTCCAAACTGGGGGGAATTCCTGAGGTTTGTATCCCTTCAGACGTCTGTCACTTCATTGCTTGGCTCTCTTTTACGGTGAACAAAAAACCAGGTAGTCGGATGGTTTGGTTCACTTGGTGTCCTCTGAAATCTGTTAGGAACAGAAAATTTATGTTTTAAAAGCTGTTGACCCTGCTAATCTGCTCCTACCACAACTTTCAATTAAACTGATACCCTCATTTCCCAAGGGAAACCTCCGTTCTGCTTAATAATTCCACCTTGCGGAAAATAATACTCCAACATGAAAAAGACAGACAGACACAGCCAGCCTGGCTACATCATGAGAAAAATTACAATAATAGTAATATTTTTTTAAATTCTTATAATGGTGGCTTGAAAGGAAGCCCGCGGAGAGGCAGGGGAACACTGGAACTTTCATAAGGTGTCTGCAAAGATGGGAGAAGTAGAATTGCAGAATAGTGAGTTGTGTGATTTCTCGGTTCATTCCATTTGTACATTGAAAGTTGTGGCACAGATTCGAAAGTGGAAGTGAAATGAGAAAGTGGTAATAGTCACTTAGTTGTTAGAAATATTTGACTGGGTGTTTGAGGGGGAAATTAGTTGCAGATTAAGATATCGATGCTTTGGTATGTCCATGGTCACTCCACCTCCAAGCTCCCATTGCTGTCACTGATGGCTGAACTCAGTGGTGCTTAAAGAACCATGGAATCATTAAGATTGGGGCAGATCTTCAAGATCAATAAGTCCAACCTTTGACCAAATGCCACCACACCCACTAAACCATATTGCCAAGTGCCACATTGACTCATTTTTTGAACACTTCCTAGGATGGTCACTCCACCACTTCCCTGTTCCAATGCCTGACAAAGCTCTCAGTGAAGAAATATTTCCTAATACCCAACTTAAACCTCCCCTGCTGCAACTTGAGGCCATTTCCTCTTGTCCTGTTCCTTGTTCCCTGGAAGCAGAGACTGATCCCCACCTGGCTCCAACCCAACCTCCTGTCATGGAGTTGTAGAAAGCAAGAAGGTGCCCTCTAAGCCTCCTTTTCTCCAGGCTGAGCCCCCCAGCTCCCTCAGCAGCTCCTCATCCGACTTGTGCTCCATCCCCCTATTAATGTATCTACACAAAGAATTATAAATCAGGCCTTCACATCCTGTTTTCTCCATTTACCTCCTCAGGAATGAATTCACTACGTGACTTTTTTGACCTACTGTTGGCTCACATCACTTTCCCCCTGTGAACAGCTCCACTGGTCCACTTCATTCACATCTTCATTCACTGCCTTGCTGACGTAGAACAAAAATCTTACAAGCTTTGCCAAGTGCTTTATTTCCTCTTTACCCATTTAAACAGATAATTTCATCTTTCATGGCACGTCTTAATTAAGATAAAAGAGGTGATTTTGGTTAATACTATTCCTTTGGGTCACTGGTGATCTAAAGGGAGGAAATAACACCGTGGCATATTGAAAAGTGAAAATAAACCCATGCTAAACCCCTGAAATGCTTTCTGATGCCAGGATAGGTTATTCCAAAGCCCTGAAGTCATTCCATGAACTGTATCTCCTTCTGTACTCACAGCTATTGCTGGCAAATCATTAATAATCATTATTTCCTTATAGCTAAAACTCTGCTGCAATATAAATACAAGCTTATCTGATCCTGCTTCTTTGGAAATTTGTTTGTTTTTTTTTCTTTTTACAGATGGTTTGTTAAGCATTTGGAATCATTATATCCAACCTGCTGTTGCATTTTCCAGTGGTTTGCTTGGCTGGCTGGGGTTTTCAAGCGTAGCAAGTCACTGTGGTGAAATCCAGTGTAAAAATACTTGGAGCAGCCTTGAAGGACTCAGTGAGAACCTGCTCCTGCAGAGCTCCACCAACCAGCTATCCCAGGCTGAAAATGAATATTCCTTCTCCACAGACCTGGGTTAACCTGGCCACGTCTGGCTTCGTTGCCATTTGTGCATTTGCCATCCATGCCAGGAGAGGAAACTGTGCTGTGAATTGTAGGATCACTAAGGTGGGAAAAGGCCTTTGAGATCATCAAGTCCAACTTGTCGAGCCAGCACCACCTCCATGTTCATCACTCAACCACGTTCTCAAGTGCCACATCCACCCATTTTTTAACTCTTCCAGGTGTGGTAATTGCATCATTTCCCTGGGCAGTCCTTCCAATGCTTGACAAGCCTTTCCATGAAGGAATTTTTCCTAATACCCAATCTAAACCTCCCTTGGCACAACTTGAGGCCATTTCCTCATGTCCTTTCCGAGTTTGACACTCACCTGGCTCCTTTCAGGGAGCTGCAGAGAGTGAGAAAGTTCCCCCCTAAGCCTCCTTTTCTCCAGGCTGAGCCCATCCAGCTCCCTGGGCAGCTCCTGGTGCTCCAGACCCTTCCACAACTCTGTTCCCTTCTCTGGGTACCCTCCAGCCCCTCAATGTCTTTCCTGCCATGAGGGGCCCAAAAGTGAGCAGAAGATTCCAGGTGTGGCCTCACTAGTGCCCAGCATGGGGGAATAATCACTTTTCTAATTGGGAAATTGGGATCCCAGACCCATCAGATCAGAAATCTCTGGCTACCCAAGGTGAGAAATGACATCTTGGTTTCAGATCAGAGAACACTGGAACAGCATCCTGCCCTATTCTTCATTTATTTGCCTTTGGATGGGCATTTCTGGGGGAAAAGACAATAAAAACTGAGCAATATGGTGTAGTGAAAGGTGTCCCTGCCCATGGCAGTGGACTTGGAATGAGATGATCCTTCAGGCCCCTTCCAACCCAAACCATTCTGTGTTTATATCTAAAATTCTCCTCCATCCCTGCCTTCCAATATCCCACTCATACTCCATTTAATCTCTCCAAACTTTAGTGAACTGGGCTTTTTTTTTTTCTTTCTACTTCCAGATGAATAAATACAGGAGATGCTGAGTCCCTCCTGCAAGAAAATGTAGGTCCAGCAGTAAAAACAAACAAATATAAAGTATTTAAAAAATTGTGGCTCAGTCTCCTAAAGGACTGATGTCCCTCTGACTCTTCTGCCAGGATGAAGAAGGATGAGCCTTACCCTTGGAGATAGGTAGAGTATATCTGTCTTTATTATTAATATTTAATTTCTTCTAAACATTTTCCTCATCAGAATGACAGTTTATTTCAAGAGACAAAAAAAAAATGCTTATCATTTTGCTTGAAAATAAACAGGAAGCAAAATGAATGATTTCCCCCGAATTACCTGTTAATTATTTTTTTGTTTCATTTCACTTTCTATTACTCCTGAAGAATCACCAAAATTTGTGGAGGAAGAAGAAGTCTTATTTTTCATCTTGTTTTATGCCTTTTCCTGCAAATACAGCATATTTCCTAATGTATTATCTCATCTACAAGTCAGTGTTTTAAAAGGTGTTGCAACAGCCTGGACCTGAGATATTGATAATCCTGAATATGAAACAAAGATTTAATTGCAGATAGATGGACACTTCCTCGGGCAAGGAAAAGGGTTCAAAATCAAACCATATGGATTTTTACCTGGTTGGGAGGCAGCACCAGTGAGCATTTAACCCAGCTCCACTGGTTTCTCCATCTTTCCTGGGTAAAATACGCAAAATTCCATTTCTGTGTGTTGTAATATGGTTTGTGCTCATGCTCTGTGCATCCCAAAAAAGAAATGTTGTCCTTAAATCCTCTGAATGCTTCCAGCAATTTCATTTCTCTCTGACATCATTCAGTTGCATCCACGCTCTTCTCCAAAATTTCTCACTTATCCCTGGCAAACTCTGTGGGATCAATGAATGATTCATGTTCCAGGCTGTAATTTCCTGTCGATTTTTAGTGACTCATACCTGTGCTAACTCAGCACCACTTAAAACCAGGCTGAAAGGGGATTGTATTTGCTCAGTGTTGGTTTGCAGTTCATTTTCCATAAACCCTAAAGAGGATAAATGAAGGATCCTTTTGGCATTGAATTAAAGGATTTGTTGGAAGGGATCAAGGAAGGTGTAGTGGGCATTTACCGCATAACTCTGCTCTCGTGCTTCTTGACATTCAATCCCTGTCTCTCTTCCTGTGCAGGACCAGGCTTTGGACTTTGATGATCCTTGTGAGTCCCTTCCAGCTCAGGAGACTCTATGATTTCTAGCATTTCCCAGTTGATTCTTTATGAAGCTGATCGCTCCACTCCTCCAACACTTAATTCACAGGAAGGAGGAGGGAAAATGGGAAGGTAACGGGCTCTTTAGCTTTACAAAGAAAGAAAGAAAAATCATCAGGTCATTGGAAATTGAATCGAGGCAGAACTTGTTAAAAATAAAAGCAAAATGTCAAGGACTAAAAAATGGAGTTTACTCATGGTGCCCATTGGTTGTCTATCCTTGAAAATTGTGGAATTGCAGAATGGTTTGAGTTGGAAGGAACCTTAAAAATCATCCCGTTCCAACCTCCTGCCATGGGCAGGGACACCCTCCCCTGCCACAGGTTGCTCCAAGCGCTGCCCAACCTGGCCTTCCAGGGTGGGGAATCCACAACTTCTCTGGGCAAAATCATTTATTCAAGTCTGAATATTTAACTGGAAGTTAAATTGTGGTTCAGAACTTAAAAGGTGATCAATAATTATGGTTTGTTCTAAAGGAAATCGTTATCAACCAGGAGTCAACTGTGCATAAAGAATGAAACAGGGAAGATCCAGTTGACATTATAAGAACTTCACTATTTTTGAGTTTTTCTAATTTGTAAGATTTCAAAGCATTTCCTATCCCATGGAAACTAAGATGGATCTCAGTCATATCCATCAGTTTTTCCCTTCAAAATGGAGTTTTCAGATGCCAAATAAACCATTTGGCTCCTTGCCTCAGTCTCCCTACCACTGATGTAACATAACGTTTCTTCTCCATCTCATTTTGAGGTTTGAATCACTGACACTTAAAAAGCACATGAGCGTCCCCTTGGTGTAAAAGTCCTGGTGGTTTCAAGCCTCTTGCACTGCAGCTGTTTCTTGGTTCACCTCTTTGGTAGAGGTGTTGTCCTTTAAAACAACCTCATTGATACTATTTTTGTCCCATCCATCATGGAAACGCCTCAGCTGAGCGAGGCAAAGCTCAGGTGCTGCTTGTTTTCACCCACAGATCAATATTTCATATCTGTTAAGGTGAGGAAATGACCGAGATCATTCCTATGGGTAGGGTGTTATTAATTTGCCCTGCAATTAACACAGCTAAGCTGGCCTTGCTAATTCTCCCTCCACGGCAGCAGAAAAAGTCTCATCATCTGTGGCCATTATCAAAACATTGAACGCAAACAGGTCTATCAACCACCATCCCAGCCCTGGCTGCCACAGTCCCAGGAATTCTACAAGCTCCCAATTTCCCCTCCTATGGTTTTTTGCCTCCTTCAAACGTTTTTACATCCTCTTTAGCACTCAGGCTTTGTCGCTGTGCTCATCCGAGCAGCTCCCACCCACCTCCAGCAGAGCTGCAGCCAATCTTACGTGGCCCCCAGAGAAAAGACACGACTCTATGCAACTTGTCCTTACGTCAGTGGGATGCGTGCCCTTGTAAAACCAGAATTAAGAATTAAGGTTAGTTTGGCTTTGCACGCAGCTGATGGAGTGTTTTTCCAAAGTATAAGGTGTATAAAGATCAGCCTTTCCTTGTGTTCCACCTTTTTTTTTTCTTTGGGAGCAGGTGAGAAAAAAGGATAAAACAGCAGCAAAAGAAAACACTTCATTAATCTCTGGACCCCTTTCCTCCCCTTCTTGCCTCTTCTGATTTTCAAAGCAAGGCTTAATAAATAGAAAAGAAAATACAAGTGTAACAACTGTAAGTGCAAGGCAAAAGTTCAGTCTGTTTGTTTTTCTCTGTGAATTCCTGGGCTTTGTGTGGGTCAATATGTTGTTCCCTTTGCACTTCAGTACATGGCAGGGGAGATTTTCTAAATATATATATATAAAAATATGCATATCTACTCCACAATGCCATGCAAAACTGTTAACTTGGAGCTGGGGTTGTGTGCCAGCAAAAGGGCTTGATAGCAGCAAAAATGAATAAAACAAATTAGAGAATCATTAAGGCTGGAAAAGTCCTCCAAAAACATCAAGTCCAACCTTCATCCGAGTGCCGCCATTCCCACTAAACCATATGGTGAAGTGCCACATCTACTTGTTGGGTTTTTTCCCCAGGAATGTTGACTCCACCACTTCCCTGGGCAGCATTTTCCAGTGTTTAACCACTCTTTCACTGGAGAGTTTTTCCTAATATACAACCTGAACTTGGAGATCACCACCGGAATGTGGTGATCCCAAAGGTTACGAATGACCAGCAAATGGGAGAGCCGGGGACACCCCGGCATGGCTGGGTTTTGTCTCATCATATTTTTGGCTGAACGAGGGAGAAATGACCCCCAGCTGATTAGGAATTACATGCTTGCCTCGCTGATTTGCACAGAGAAAGGGAAATCCTTATTTTCCCCCTTTTGGTTGGCCTATGATATGTGTGACCCTCTACAAAAAAACTGCTGCGTTCTCACCCAGCATCCTGCAGCCTATTCCTCTCCCTCCTTTCCCATGGGAAAACTTGAACTATTGAGACAGTGCCGGTTTATTTGCTGTGGGAAATCTGCCCACTCAGCAGCCCCGCAACCCTTGTCAAATTTATTGCAGCCATTCCCTTGTGTTTTGGTCTCCTCCATCCATCTCAGATGGGAAAGCAAAGGTTCTTTAAGGGTTAAAACTCCTTTTTGTTCCTTTTTGTTGGTGCTGGCTCATTCCACAAGGTTTTTGCTTTAATGAGACCTCTTTGGCTCTGCACTGAAACTGGATGTCCCCACTCTCATTAGTCTGGCTAATTAACCATTCTCTTCTGTCTGTCTGAGGTTCATCTAAGTACAAGAAACCTTGAGAAAAGAAAGAACGAACAGTTGCAATATCCTGCAAACTCTTTGGTAAAAATGAGCCAAGTCCTGACTGAAAGTATGAGAAGCTTTGAACCGTGTAGGCAGCACAGTATCCCAGTAATGATTCAGGAATTGCACAAGCCACCCCTCTCCACTTCCTAAATCTGGAGATTTCAAAAAAGGATACACACCAGCATCCTCAGAACTTGCATCAGCCTGTAGTCAGCAGAGAGAGCTGATCCTGACGGGAGGTGTTCCAAAAACCAAGGAGGAAAGCAGAATTTCCTTCAGAGTCCCAGGCAGTGCTCTGAACCTCAGGTAACCCCTGGATTTCCCCTGGGTGATGAGGACATGCTCATCCCACCAGCCACTCCAGATTTCCTTCTTGGTCTTGGATAGAAATTCAGTGGAGTCAAAGCAGAGCTGTTGTACCATCCAAACATTACATCCCAAAGCAGATACTGAAATTTAGCCAGAAGAATCATGGAATGGGCTGCCCAGGGAGGTGGTGGAATCACCATCCCTGAAGGTGTTTAAGAAATGACTGGACATGGTACTCAGTGCTCTGATCGAGTCGATAAAGTGGCCATTGATCAAAGGTTGGACTTGATGATCTTGGAGGACTCTTCCAACCTCAATGATCCTGTGATTCTGTGATCTCTGTGCTCCACTGATTCCTCATATTGACTATCCATGGACTACAAAGGGATGTAAGGCACCTTGTACAGACAAAGGCACCATCCTCCGTGGTCTCTGTGGTCTACCCAGGGAATGTGCGTCTTGTGTCCTTTCACCAGTTCCTAGCCCCCAGACCACTCACCCAACTCCCTTCCAAGTCCTGTTTGATGTTCCCTAGAGAATCCCACCCCTTCAAACTCCACAACTTGCATGCTCAGCCAGAAAAGAGTCAGGAATGGAATTTAATTTAAGGCTGTGGGTTGACCTAATTGGGGCCTTTCAGTACCTGCAGGGGACCTGCAAGACAGACTTTGTACAAGGGCTTGGAGTGGCTTCAAACTTCCATAGGACAGGGATAGATGAGATATAAGGGAGAAATTCTTCCCTGTGAAGGTGGTGAGGCCCTGGCGCAGGTTGCCCAGAGCACTTGTGGTTGCCCCATCCCTGGAAGTGTCCAAGGCCAGGTTGGACAGGACTTGGAACAACAAACATTTGACTTTTCTATTTTCCAGGTTTAAATCCCTTTGAAGGACCTTTAAGAAAGTTGCCTTTAGAAATACAAAAATGTATCTGAATCTTTGTGGCCTCCCATGTGAATGATTCTTCTCCTGCTATTTCCATAATTCCAGGCTTTTTGAGGGGAATATCATATAGATCTGTGTCCACAGGGGCTCCTTTTGCAGGATGATGCTGGATGCTTATGCGACATTGGGTTTGAAGGGTCTTTTCAAGCTCCCCTAATGCCATTTTTTGATGTAGAACCTCATAAAAAGGTGAATCAACAGGAAATTGCCCATTGTGCACCAGGATGGGTTGATTTTAAAGGCAAGGAGAGGATAATAACATGAAAAAGAACAAGACGAGCCAGACAAAAGGAGAGTTCTAGCCTTGAGATCACTCTCTTGTGCTTCTCTTTCTTAGAGCTGGGGCCTGTTGGGACATCCTGGGAAGTTGGTACTGTTCCCAATTATCCCAATAGCTGCCATTCACATGACAGGAAAAAAAACTTCTCCTTCAAAAAAATCCACAAACTACCAGTATTCCCAGTGTGATCTCAGCACAGTGGTTAATCCCTTAAAACATGTCCAATGGAGATGAGTTGGGACACCAACATTAGCATGGAGACTTTATCCTGCTAAACGTAGTCAATCAGACTCTCCTGCAACTTTGGGAAGCACAGGACCAGTTTTGATGCCTCAACACCACCACAGCTCGCTGCTCTGAGTTACAAGCTCCAAATAGATGCTCTGCCCTGGGAGAAACTCATCCCTGTAGGAGAACACAAGGGCAGGTGACTGGAATTGTCCTCAGCCACCCATAGCCCCAAGTTCTGACATATCAGAAGGATGAAGAACCTTCCAGACCACAGCAAATTCCAAACTGTCTTCTGGAGAATGAGCACAAGATTAATCTGGGTTCTTCAGTCCTTCAGGTCTGACCTACTACTGCCCTGAGGGTTAATTCGAGGGCCAACCTCTAATGCTGCCTCAGGGCAGTTTAATATTTTCCAGTTATCAAGTCCCTAAATATTTTGCAGCAGGAAACTGGTGATGTTTGCAGTAAAGGTGGGTGTCCTGGAGCTTTGCTTTCCAAGTTACCTTCAAATATCTGCTCCAGAAAAATATATGGACAGACAAGCTAAAGATCCCTGCTGTAAGGTGCCAAGGGGAGAGACAGGTTCATAAAAACATTTAATTATAGAATCATAGAATAGAATGGTGTAGTGGTTGTAAAAGAGCTCCAATATCACTGAGTCCAGTCTTTGACCCATCCCCACCTTGTGACCCAGCCCAGAGCACTGAGTGCCACATCCAGTCATTCCTTGAACACCTCCAGGGATGGGGATTCCACCACCTCCCTGGGCAGCCCCTTCCAATGCCTGACCACCCTTTCCATGAAGAAATTCTTCCTGATGTCCAACCTGAACCTTCCCTGGCACAGCTTCACACCACATCCTCTTGTCCTGTCACTGGTTGCCCGGGAAAAGAGATCGATCCCCACCTGGCTACAACCTCCTTTCAGGTATTTAAAGGGAATGAGAAAGTCTCCCCTGAGCCTTCCTTTCTCCAGGCTGAACAACCCCAGCTCCCTCAGCCTCTCTTCCATATGACTTACCCTCCAGACCCTTCCCCAGCTTCGTTGCCATTCTCTGGACATGCTCCAGCCCCTCATTGTCTTTCTTGTTGTGAGGAGCCCAGAACTGGACGCAGCACTCGAGGTGTGGCCTCACCAGTGCTCAGGTGGGCAACACTTCCCTAATCCTGCTGGATGCCACTGTCCTCCTTGCCCACCTGGGCACACACTGGATAATGTTCCACTGCTGTTGTCCAGCACTCCCAGGTCCTTTTCCACTGGGCTGTTTTATCCACTCTGCCCCCAGCCTGGAGCCCACCATGGCGTTGTTGTGACCAAAGTGCAGGACTCAGCACTTCATCTTATTAAAACTCATATCATTGGGCTTCGTGGATCCAGCCTGTCCAGATCCCTCTGCAGAGCCTTCCTGCCCTCCAGCAGATCACCACGTCCACCCAGCTTGGTGTCTTCTGCAACACTAAGCTTTTCAAGTGTCTAAATAGAAATTAGAGGGGAAAAAATTCTCAGAGAAACTGGGCAAGTGTCTATTAACTCAGATTACAGAGCTTGATATAATTATATCAAGGGACTTCATTAATTTGACTTTATAACTTATGGCTCCATTACCTTGCACTACAGCAGTAACAAGGTACTATCTGCAGCTTCACTGAATACTGTCATCTTCAAAAAAAGATAAAATCTTCTTTAAAATGATGATTCTCCCAAAACAGACCTGTAAGATGAATTTTTAGAAACACGGCCAATCCAGGAACAATGCCATATCCCAATATTCCCCTCTCTTTCCCACATATTTTCTCAAGGGCTGCAGCTTTCCTTGCGCACGCCGATGCCGTTCCGCGATTGCGTCACTGTGATCACATTTTGAGCTAAAAAATCCTCACCCTGGGATTCACTCCTCCAGGTTTTGCATCAGAATTGCTCCCTCTCAGAGACTGGAATTATCAACACCTCTGTCATCCCTCAGGAATGTAGATTTAGGCTTCATTTGTACACACTTCACTCTGTGCTGACAGATGTCTTTGGCGCCTCGGAGAACGTCTTTATGAAAAATGTCAGTGATATCAAAATAAGCCACAGTGATTTATTCCCATGTTATCACTAGAAAAGACATTCCTCCTCTGTCTTTTATTCCCTGCCTTTAGTGTAGCAATCATTTTCATATTTGCTTCCACTTAAACACTGATTTTCCAGTGACTGTGCTGTGCAGCAACGTCTCCTGCACAGGACAGCGAAGGACACGTAGGACCTTCATGTGTGCTGAGCTCTTCCCCTCCCTGTCCCAGCAGAAATTATTGGAACATAGGATGGTTTAGGTTGGAAAGGACCTTCAAGATCATCTCATTCCAAGCCCCTGCCATGGTCAGAGACAGCTTCCACTATCCCAGGTTGTTCCAAGCCCCATCCAACTTGGCCTTGAGCACTTCCAGGAATGGGGCAGCCACAGTTTCTCTGGGAAATCTATTCCAGCACCTCCCCACCCTCCCAGGGAAGGATTTCTTCCAAATATCCAGTCTTAACCTGGCCTCTTTCAGTTTGAAGTGATTTCTCCTTGTCCAGTCACTCCATGCCCTTGTAAATAGTCTTTTTCCACCTTTCCTGCTTCAAGGGTCACAGATAAATCCTTCTGCAAGAGAAAGGGAAGGTGTAATTTCCATGTTTTTTGAATGAAGGAGCACTATGATCATCATCAACAGAAACTAACACTGTTCTACCAGGTACTAGACTTGTCCTGATTGGAGACAGCAGAAAATTCATTCCTAAAAGTGCATCCTGTGCATTTGTAGGAATAAATAAAACATCTCTGGGATGAATTTCTGTCTTTAGGACCCAGTGATACATCATGGCTCACATCCATGCTGTGACCTTTCTCCCCAGCATTTGGAAGAGGGAACACTGGGCAAATCTAGGGACTTGAGTCCCTGTCATTGCCTCAAAATTCCAGAGGGATAATAAAAAAGGAAAAAACGCAGAACGTTTTTGAATGAGTAGAAAAATCATGGTTTTATAATAGCAGTGATGGTATTGCACCAAATTCCATAAAAAACATCTTTCAAGGTTTATTGCTCAGACATCTAAAAGGAGAAGATAAAATTTAAATGCTCATATTACAGATGTTGCACAAAGAATGACTTTTCCTGTCTAACTTTAATAGGCAAATAAGATATATTTATGTTCATACATCAGTAGTTTTGAACAGAATATATTATTATGCTAAGAATGCAATAAAAATAGCGGAGCACACTTGAGCTGTCAGTCATCCATTCCAAAAATGATGTCCTATCCCAGAGTTCTTAAACTCAAGAGCTACAGGGCTGTGGTAAATGGGAAAGGGTCAGAGTTAAGGTCACTTCATCTGGGTTAATTCCACAATTATAATGCACCACCCACCTTCCAAGACATCCTGTTTCTCTCAGTTCTTCACCCTTCAGAAGTTATAATCTCTAAGATCATCTTGGGGAGATGACTCTGTTCTTCTGGAAGCTGAAATCAACTGGTAAAATCCTGCATCTCCTGAAAATGAATGATAAAATACACATTGCCCTTAAAAAAGCAAGGATTTTGCCTTGAAGTGATGGCAGGATGGGAAGCCACAGTCTGAACTTGTCTCCTGTGGAAATTGTGACAGAGGGTTGATTCCTGAAAGGTCTGAAAATAATTTAGAGTTGTAGAGTCATAGAATGGTTTGTGTTGGAAGGGACCCTAAGGATCGTTTAGTTCCAACCTTCTGGATTTTGTTTGCCCCGTTCCTGTCTAGGGATAAATAAAAGTAATCCAGCTTGGATCTAGGGAACTGCAGATGTTAAATCTGTTTAAAACCCTGTGCATGGGCAGAAAGGACCATCCTGTGGCTTAGTGCCCTTCCCACCACATTTCAAAGCAGGGCAGGGAGTCAGGGGGTGAATCCTCCAGCAAAGCCACCGCATGGAGCCAAATGGATTAGGCAGAAAGCAACCCCCAGGTGACAGCAGGGCCAGCATCAAAAGTCTGATCCCTTTCCAGACCTAGCAAGAAAATGACAGATAAGGAGAGGATTTGTTTAAGGGAAAAGCCCTCCGAGTTCAACAGAGGATCCCCCAGCTCCTGGATCTCACTGCCCACCCTCGCTTTCCAAAAGCCTCAAATTCCACTTGAATGCTGCAAACTCCCTGCTCTTGTCTGTCATTGGAATTTTGGGAGGGCATCCAGAGGAGAAAGTCCCTCCTGTGCTGCTGGCATTTCAGGAGGAGAAGAGGCACAGATCCAGCAAACCAACGGGATGCTGTTTGCAAGTACAATCACCTCCTGGGCTGCTTGACACTCTGGGCACATCTGGGGAGCGCTGGTGTGATAAAGGCTGTCACCAGCCACTCTGCTCCAAGCCTGATGTCCCGGGAAATGGAATAAAACCTGGATTAGCCAAGGCTCTGAAGGCACAACAAAATCTGGAAACCCTCACCTGGGTGTCACTCAGTCTTTGAGAACAATGTGTGGTAATTTTGCACTGAGGAAGGTGTTAATTAAAACCACTACGGCTCCTGCTAAAGCCACAGTGAGGTGCAGGCAGGTGAGAGGCTGTTCAAGGGCATTTGCTTCTCTTATTATTTACACAGTTCATTGTCTTTAAAGTTACTCTTTTGGCTCATTGTTTTTTGAGGTTTGTTTTTTTGAGGAGGGTTTTGGTTTTTCAGGGGTTTTGTTGTTTTTTTTGTTTTGGGGTTTTTTCCAAATTATTTCTGTCAAAAGGTAATTCATGGATTGAAGCTCGTAATGGAAAGACACAATTCCTGCTGAGAAACCTTTTCTGAGGTTGGCTGTGGGTAGGACTTTCACCCTCGCAAACTCTGAGTAGCAGCTTGGACACAGAAATAAATGCTATGGGATGTTTGCTGTTTCAGGGGAAGCCGTCCAGGCCATGGTTTTTCACCAGACCCAGGGGGAGCCGGGAGAAAATGCCTAATTTTGAGTTGCATCCAAAGCAGTGTTGACAGGAGGTCAAGGAAGGGGTTCTGCCTCTCTGCCTTGCTTAGATGAGACCCCACCTGCAGAGCTGCCTCCAGCCCTGTGGTCCCCAGCACAGGAAGGACATGGATCTGTTGGAGAGAGTCCAGAGGAGGTACCAAGATGATCAGAGGGATGGAGCAGCTCTACTGGGAGGAAAGACTGGGACAGCTGGGACTGTTCAGTCTGGAGAAGAGAAGGCTTTGGGGTGACCTAATTATGACCTTCCGCTACCTGAAGGAGCTACAGGAAAGATGGAGAGAGACTATTGGCAAGAGCCTGGAGTGACAGGAAAAGGGGGAATTGCTTCAAATTGACAGAGAGTAGGGTTAGATTGGATATTGGGAAAAAAATTCTTGGTTGTGAGGATGGTGAGGCCCTGGCACAGGTTGCCCAGAGAAGCTGTGGCTTCCCCATCCCTGGAATTGTCCAAGGACGTGTTGGATGGAGCTCTGAGCAACCTGGGATAGTGGAAGGTGTCCCTACCCATGGCAGGGAGTTACAACTGAATGATCTTTAATGTCCCTTCTAACCCAGGTGATTCTATGGTTCTATGACATAGATAGATGTAGCTATAGACACAGACATATATGATGCAGCTATAGATAGAGAGACATGCACACAGAGACCTAAATATATGTACAGTGTTTGTGAAAGGGAGGGAATGTTTCTTAGTCACCCCATCCTGGCACAGAGCTCTTCACACCAGAAAGTTGTGTGACTGATCCTTTCTTTCATGCAAGAAAGGAGATTTTGCCCCACAGGGAATGGTCCAACCTGCTATGACATCACAGACTCATCAAAGTATAAAAGTTTCAACCTTCTTGCCCAAATTCAGCCAAGGCTCTCTCAGGGTATCATGTATCTCTATGTCCCTTGGGGAAGTCAGGCAGGGTGCTGAAAGCTGAGCAGATATTTTAGAAATGAAATCCAACCAAACACAAAAAAAGGGGAACAAAGGTAGAGCTGGGGATCTACAGGCTGGTCAGTCTCACCTCGCTGTCCGACAAGATCATGGAGCAGATCCTTCTGGAAACTATGGTAAGGCACATGGAAATGAAGGAGGTTGTTGCTGGCAGTCAGAGTGGCTTCATAGAAGGTCTGACAAATTTGGTGGCCACCTTTGATGGGGTTACAGCACTGGTGGATGGGAGAAGAGCAACTGACGTAATTTCCCTTCAGCTGTGCAAAGCACAACTTTCCCTTAC
Source organism: Sclerurus mexicanus (assembly GCA_013396755.1). Taxonomy (NCBI): domain Eukaryota; kingdom Metazoa; phylum Chordata; class Aves; order Passeriformes; family Furnariidae; genus Sclerurus; species Sclerurus mexicanus. Next base: position 339,588 of record VWZF01002253.1, on the reverse strand, counting down.
AACATCCTTGTGTCTGAACAGGAGACATGGAGATTTGATGGTGGACCACTGGATGGGTAAGGAAATGGCTGGGTGGCCACACTCAAAACTGTTTTGGTCAATGGCTTGATGTCTAAGTAGAGACAGGGGGAAGTGTCATTCCTCAGGGGTTGGTGTTGGGTCTGTCACTGTTTAACATCTTCACCGGTGACATGGACAGTGGGATCAAGTGCATCCTCAGCAAGTTCAGGTGACACTCTGGAGGGAAGGGATGGCATCTAGAGGGACCTCCACAGGTTGGAGAGTTGGGGCTGTGCAAAGTTCGTGAAGAACAGAAAGGCCAAGTGCAAGGAACTGCACCTGGGTTGGGACAATCCCAAGCACAAGCACAGGCTGGGTGGAGAATGAATTGAGAGCAGCCCTGAGGGAAAGGACTTGAGGGTGTTGGTGGATTAGAAGATCAGCATGACCCAAACGTGTGTTCTGTCAGCCCAGAAAGACAGCCGTGTCCTGGGCTGTATCAAGAGAAGTGTGACCAGGAGGATGAGGGAGGTGATTCTCCTGCTCTGCTCCACTCTCCTGAGACTCCACCTGGAATGCTGCTGTGAGACACCCAATATAACAAGGATATGGACCTGTTGGAGCAAGCCCAGAGGACTCCACAAAGATAATTAGAAGGCTGGAACACCTCTGCTCTGGAGATAGTCTGAGAGGGCTGGGGTTGTTCACCCTGGAGAAGACAAAACTCCAGGGAGTCCTTAGAGCATTTTCCAGTGCCTAAAGTGGCTCAAAGACAACGGGGAGGGACTTTGGACAAGGGCATGGAGTGATAGGACAAGGGGAAATGGCTTCAAGCTGACAAAGGTTGTGTTTAGAGTAGACATAAGAAGGAAATTCTCCACTATGAGATCAGTGAGGCCCTGGCACAGGTTGTCCAGAGAAGCTGTGGCTGCTCCATCCCTCGAAGTGTCCATGCCAGGCTGGGCTTGGAGCAACGAGATCTAGTGGAAGGTGTCCCTGCCCATGACAGGGAGTGGAAAGAGATGGTCTTTAAGGTCCCTTAAAACCGACACCATTCCATGTTTCTATGAATTTTTTAGAAGTGAAAAGGGAGGAAGTTTCTGTGGAAATATTAAATTGTTGTCATGCTCTGGCCTTGCTCTATCCAGAGGAAAAAGAGAGCAAGGGTCAAAGAAGAGCTTGGTAAGACCTTGGAGGAAGGTGCAGGTTGGCGTCTCAGTGATGCCCAGACTGCAGAGCTTTGTGAACTGGATGCATTTCAAGCCTGGGTTGTTTGGAGCTCTCAGCTCTCCCTTGTCTCTTTACTAATGTCCCTGTAGAGAACTGATAAGAAACCTGCTTCTGATAAGAGAAAGGATTAAGAGGAGAATCTCTGGAGGAGATCAACCATCAGCTCATTTTTAACCTTCCATGCAAATTGGCCTCAGAGCACTTTCAGAGCCAACTTGCCCTGCGAATGTGCAAATGTGCCTGCCTTTGTGTGAAAGCCCAAATTCTGTGTTTTAGAGAGACACCGTGGATTTGAGCTACTCTGTTATAAGGGGTTTTAGGTGTCCATAACCTGCTCTGTCCTCCGTGACACTGATTGTCCACTGCTGCTTTCAGATCACAGATACAAAGCAACTTATTCTGCCACTGCAGTTTGCCCCCAAAAATTGGGTAAGAGCTGAGTGAGGGGTCACAGAGGTCAGAGCACGGGCCAAAACTATTTTAACCTCTGTCACAACTGGAACAATCTTAGAACTCCACGGTGGCAGCAAGGATCTGGAATGTTATCAGACATGGATTATGCAGGTGGAGTTGCTGATTTCAGTTGCAGCCAACAGATGCTGGTGTCATCTGTTCATCACTGGAGGACCGTGATTCTTTCAGCCACGAAGGGTTGGAAAATTATGGCAGAGGAGGTGAGCTTGGTGTTGTTGTTGCCTCTCTGATAAATTCTCTGTGCTGGAGAAACATATTTGTGCTCTGTGTGGCCTGACATGACCATCTTTCTCTGCTCCAGACCAGTCTTGATAACCCTGACATGTCGCTGACACATTCTAACCACTCTGGTCCCTCTGGCCTTAAAGTAGATGCAGCTTTGAAGGCAAGATCCTGTGGTCTCTGCAAAGCTTTGTTCATGAGTATTCAGGACTCAAATAAGCACCAGGCAATGCTGAGAGCTGGGAAAGGAAGAAAACCACATTTTAAACTGTTCAGAAGTCTTATCTGGTCGAGTCCCATCAACATTTGGCAGAACAATTCCTCTCAGAGCTTCATTCATCCTGATTATTTTGTTCTGTACTCTGCAGGATTTATTTTCCCCGTTTAATACAAGGCAAGTTTTATGCTTGAAATCAAGAATGACCATTTTCACCTTCCATAAAGTGAGAGGTTAATTGTCCACTGAAGGGGAAAGGCTCTAATGACCATTGCCCATTAAAAATGTCAGGAAGAGTCTGCTCTGCACTTTCTCTTTTTGAATAAACTCTGTAGGAAAAAACTGAGCCCACAGTGTACAGTTTTATAGCACAATTCCATCCCGTTTTGCATTTATTTCTCACTAACTCTGCACTGTAGTCAAACAAGTCATCACTGCTTTTTATTTCTTTGTCAAATCAGCCAAAAACAAGTGGAGAGTTTCCCTGCTCCGACTTGGCATGTATTGTTTGGAAGTTTTTCTGCCTGGATAACAGAGGAAGGTGTCCTGCAGTCAGCGTTGTATCTCACCAGCACTGAGATACAGACAGATGTGAGTCAGCTTTGGTCTGAAATGCTGCCACATATCCTGTGGAAAAGCCAAGGTGTGTGTACATGTCTTTATACCCCACACAGATGTCTTTATACCCCAGGAAGTTCCAATAATACACTATAATATATTTATTTTATTTAGAAACAACAACAAAAGTCCAGTTTCAAAGATTCTTAAGGCTTCTTCTCTGTAGAATAAAAGAATCTGCCTATCAATTAATTGACCTACCCAAGAGGATCTTTGTCTTCATCTTGGCAGCGCAAAGTTTAGATGCAAGGAAAATTCCTGATCCCCAAAATACTTTGCCCTATAGTTGAAGATTCTCCCCTTCTACTCCACCTTCTTGAGACCCCACCCAAAGCACAGCATCCAGTTGTGGGGTCCCAACATGAGAAGGATGTGGAGCTGCTGTAGCAAGTCCAGAGGAGGCTACGGAGGTGCTCCAAGGGCTGGAGACAGACTGGGAGAGCTGGAAATGTCCAGCCTGGAGAAGAGAAGGTTCCAGGGAGACCTCAGAGCCCCTTCCAGTGCCTAAAGGGGCTCCAGGAAAGCTGGAGAGGGACTTTGGAAAAGGAATGGAGGGACAGGGCAAGGGGGAATGGCTTCAAACAGAAAGAAGGAAGATTTATATTAGACATTGGTAAGAAATTCTTCCCTGTGAGGGTGGGCAGGTCCTGGCACAGGTTGCCCAGAGAAGCTGTGGCTGCCCCATCCCTGGAAGTGTCCAAGGCCAGGCTGGATGGGCTTGGAGCAACCTGGGCTAGTGGAAGGTGTCCCTGCCCATGGTGGAGGATCGAAAGTAGATCATCCTTAAGGTCCCTTCAATCCAAACCATTCTCTGATTGCTTCAACTGGTCTATGTGATACTGAACAAATCAGTTTAGGGACTGTTCTCCCTGTCCCTGAGGCAAATCTGCCCAAACTGACACATTCATATTAAATAACGTTTTTCCTTGATTCCTTGCAGAACTCTTCCAGCTCTGGTTGATTTTAACCTACACTAATAATGCAAGAGCATGTGTGTGTCTTCAATCCCAAGGGTCTGATTGGATGCAGACAAAAAAAAATATTTGCTTCTTGATTTTTTTTCTATTTATTTTTTAATGCCTGGTGTTATTTATTAATTGGGATGTCAATATTAATAACCCACCCCAGACTGAGGAATTCCATGCTCTGGGAAACACTGAAGTGTCCGAGAGTGCAGGAAATCAGATGAGACTGGAGGCCTCCCAGCCTTCATGTTTCCTTATTTATAAGGTTAATTCAGAATATCTGTGGTCTCTTAGCAGGGATAAGAAAGGCTGGTGGAGAGGGAGCTCCACAGGATTATTCCTGACATTTCTGGATGACCTTGAGCAGATGATTCCAGGATTTTGTCCTTTGTCCAGCCTTGGGAGCAGTGCCAATGAGAAGCCGTGCAGACTTGCTGATGTGTTCTTCTGCTGCAGGAGAAACCTTTAGGGTCTCCACAGTGCTTGACACGACAGGGCTTTGATCCATGGTTAAGCATCCAGGCTCTGGCACAGAAACAGGGATAAATAAGGAGGAGAATCCAAGCCCTTCCTTTATGTCAGGAAGCACAAGTGACCCTTGTGACCTAAAAATTACACCCAGAGTTATGACACAAAGGCATCACCTCTGGCACAAACTGTCCATTTCTTGGCAGAGAGACACAGTGAAGCTGTGGAATTCTTGCCATGGGATATTGCAGGCACTTACAGAGTTTAAAAACTGGATAAATTCCCAGGGGAGGAGTTATAAACACAGGAATATAAACCACAAAAATCACACATCACTGTCAAATGACCCTGGAGCACAGATGCCCTGACATGGGACAAGTACTTTAGGGGAATATATCCCAACATTCCCATTCCTGAAAGTGTTGAGGGCCAGGTTGGATGAGGCTTGGAGCGACCTTGTCTAGTGGAAGATGTCCCTGCCCATGGCAGGGGGTTTGGAATGAGATTATTGTGAAGGTCCCTTCCAACCCAAAGCATTCCATGATTCCATGATACTCACTCTGTCGTTATAGTTTTTCCTATGCACATGCTCTTAGGGATATTTGATATGAATTTAGGGAGATTTTATACTGATCCTGTACAAATATCCTTACCTACATCCTTATGGTCATTCATGACACAGAGTGGACCAACAGCCAGATTTGTTCATCTCCTGCCTTTCTGGAGCTTTTGGGATTATCTCACCATCCAGAAATTGACTCTCAACTCTTCATAGAGCCTGGTAATCTCCTGTATTAGGGAGATTTTAGGGATTTTAGTCTCATTTTAGGGAACAGCTCTGGGTTATCAGGTTCACAACAGATCTCTTTTCATCAAGTGAAACAAAGCAACAAAAACAAACTTGTAGACCCGGGAGGTCTCTTCCAAAGTTGTCTTTATGGTGCTTTTGTTCCTTTGATATCTCAGTGCTTTGAGGTCAAAGAATTGACAAATCCTTTTGGTTTTTGCCCTAATCATTAGGTCTGTTAAGGGGGATCCCTTGGGATGGATCAGTAGAGCCTAAAACAGGGAAGGCTGTGGGAGATGAGGAGTAGTTTTCAGAGCTGGTTTGTGAAATCTGCCAGCAATGGGAGCTGGACCTGGAACTTCACTCTCTCAGATGTCCTGAGCACTCAGATATGCAAGTTTGGCAAAATTAACCCTGTTATTAACAAGGATTTTGATGGACAAGTCTGAACAGAAAAGTCAAGAGCAAAGAACTCACAGTGAACTGAATCCCACCTTCAACCCAAGCCTTGAGCTGACATGGAGTGACCAGAAACAGCAGGAGAGGGAATGTTTCTGTCACAAGCCCCAGATGTGCTCACTGATGCTCCGTTGAGTTTTTATAAGCTCACATGTGGACCCAGAGGTCCCATGAAGATTGTAGTGACCCAGGGAGAGTCATGGGGAGGAATAACTGGGGAGACCACAAGGTAAATCAGACTCGAAAATAAAATTCCTCTCACATAACTCAGTGTGACTCTCAGTTTCATTTCCGCTGGAAACAGAAATGTTTTATCCCTGATCTACAGAGAGCTAAATTCAAATATTTCAATCAGAAAACATCTTTTTTTTCCCAAATGCCCAAGTAGGTGTCCTGGCAGTCTCAGCTCAATTAGCTTCAGTCTGAGAACAACTTTATTGCCAAAAATATCCCTTTCACAATCCCATATAATTTCTCAGGGCTGAAAGTTTTATCAGTTTTCAGAAGATTGGCAATTCACTTTCCAATTACCTCAGTGTACGAGCAGTCAACCTCTTGTTTTCACGGAGTCATGGAATCAGTAATTTCGGAAAAATCCTCTAAGACCATCGAGTCCAACCATTAACCAGCACTGCCAAGGCCACCACTAAACCATGTCCTGAAGCACCATGTCTACACACCTTTTTAAATCTCTCCATGGATGGTGACTCTACCACTGCTCTGGGCAGCTGTGCCAGGGCTTGACAACCCTTTCAGGGAAGAAATTTTTCCCAATATTCAGTATGAACCTTCCCTGGTGCAACTTGAGGCTGTTTCCTCTTGTTCTGTCCCTTGTTACTTGGGAGAGGAGACGAACACCCAACGTGGCTTCACCGTCCTGTCATGGAGTTGTAGAGAGTGAGAAGGTTCCCCCTTGAGCCTCCTTTCCTCCAGGCTGAGCCCCCCCCAGCTCCCTCAGCAGCTCCTGGTGCTCCAGACCCTTCCCCATCTCCATTCCCTTCCCTGGACACTCTCCAGCCTCTCAATGTCTTTCTTTTGGTTGAGTTTTTCAATGTCATCTTATCTCCACCTTGCTTTCAAACCCAAATCCCTAAAGCTGAAACAAATGTGACCTCATGCAGCGGCTGCTGATGTTTAAGAGAACCCTAATTTGGGTTTTCCTGTTGTCTCCCTGTATTATTCCATTTTTTTTTTCTGTTGCCACCTCTTATCTCTCATCTCTCACTTGCACTGTAGCACTTTGGGAGGTGCAGCCTCTTTGCTCTGTGTTTTTTCAGTTCCAGCCACCGTCTGGTCCACTCCCGGAACAAATTAATGACACCACCGCAAGAGAAACCACCGTTCTGCCAAAGCCACTTCTGCAACACGTGGTTGCACAACAGCTTCACATCTCCACAGCTCACACGGGTTTGAGTCCTTCAGCAGGAGGTCCCATCTGCTGCTGGCACAGCACAAAGGAGCAGGGCTCTGATCCTCAGCACAGCACCTCTCTGGGTGGGCAAAATTCTCCTTTCACAGACGCAGAAAAACTGGGTTTCCTGAGGCACCAGAAATACCCCAGGCTGTGAACCTGGGCGAGCTAAAAATGAGCTGCCTTGTGATTCCAACTCGGTGGCGGGAAAGGAGGAGGCTTGTGGAGACTTTTTTTTTTACTGTATTATAATAACCCTGGTTTAGACATAGATTTTATATAAGTTAAATATATAGAAGTTGTATTTCATGTAAGTGAAGTATTACTAAATGAAGAGGTTGGAGATTAAATCTGTCTTTGCACTGAATTCTTTTATCATTCTATGCTTTGTATTGTTTCAAGTTTGGGCTGGATGGACAGTAAAAAATAAAAGGCAGTGTGTTATAGAGGTGATATTGTGAGAGAGATAAGGCCTTCCTGCTCTGACCAGACCTTATTTCTGACCCAACACACCTTTTTCCAAAAGGTTTGGCAATTCCAAGAGCCCATCTTTGAAAATCAAATCATGTTCCCAACTTCATCCCCCCTTCAGTGAAATCGGGCTCTCCCAGGTTTCCCCTTTTACATCACTTGATGTTTCTAGAATGGCAAGATCTGAGCAAAATGCCCAAATGTTCCCTCCAAATTATTATTTTTACTTTTTTTTCCCCCTACATGTGTGTCTGTGTGTAAATTTATGGAAACGTTGAAGGAAAGCTCTGCTCGCCTAATGCTATTCCACTGACATTTCCTTCCCATCTAATTCCTCACCCTCAAAAATAATGAATAACCAATCCAGTTTTAGACATTTCTGCCTTTAAAAAAAATAATGTGAAGAAGTAAAAGAATGTGTGTTAACTGATTTCAAGCTTTTATTTGTTTTAAATGATTGTCATTTGTATCTTCTAGCAGAGCAATAATGGGTAAGTAATTTCTCCTGCATCCCAGGAACAGGCAAACACCTCTTTGCTGTGAGTTATTTTAGGTGACATTCCATAAACACTCAGCAATCCATCAGATCTCTGTAACATATTAGCTTCTCAGAGCAGGCTTTTTGTGAAAAATAATGAAAGAAATAAGTATTTGGAGTGATTTGAAAACGTGGCAGTGTTTCCTGGCCATAAGAAATGTAGGGATGGAAACTCTTGCTGTACTTTCTGTGATCTGTTCAGAGTTAAATCTCTTTGAGTGACACTGGGGGTCTAAATATGAGTCAAAAATACATTTTCAAGGTAGGTGATGGTGTCTCCATCTCTTATTGCCAGGGATTTCCATCTCAGATGAGAAGAACACACAGCATTATCACCAAGTCTAACTTTGTGTTTGCCACCTCTCAACTATGGAAATATCTCCCACGGTGGGTTGTGAAACTGGTGTGTGGTGGGACATGTGACAGGAAAAGGACTGTGGATCTTGCGTGTGCAAGAGGAGGAGAATCTGCAACCAGGATCCAACTGCAAAGACCACCATGGCTCCTCTCCCTGCCTAGAATTCCAGTGTTGGGTTTACAGGTGACCTGCATCTGGTATTTTGGATCTCAAGGTGGAAAAGAGGTCCTGATGCTCTGAGAAGCAGCTTGAGTTTGTATAGAATCACAGAATCATGTAATGGCTTGGTTTGGGAAGGACCTTCAGGATCATCTAGTTTCAACCCCCTGCAAACTCCCCTCCCACCAGACCAGGTTGCTCCAAGCCCCATCCAACCTGTCCTTGGACACTTCCAGGGATGGGGCAGCCACAGCTTCTCTGGGCAACCTGTGCCAGGGCCTCCCTACCCTCACAGGGAAGAAGAGGTAAATACTGTTCCGGAAGAATTTTGGGACAAAGGCCATCTTCCAAAGCAGAAAGTTGTCTTTGCCAAAGATCAGCTTTCTCAGCACCATGAAAATGAGAAAGGGTTGAGTCTCTCTTCCTATCTTCTTCTAAGGGTTTGGATAAAATCTCTTCAGAGAGATATCGCTTATCTCCTCCTCTAGAAGTGTGGAAATCAGGGGGCTTTGAGCAGATCAGATTTCTTTAATAGCTGAGGAACATCAGCAATGCTCAAAGTGTCCATGCAGCATTTTTAGAGTCCTCAGCTTTAACTACTGTTTGTCCTTCCATGCAAACTTCAAATCCTGAACACGGTTCTGCCCTGCTCTGATGCTTCCTGGCAGGTATTTGGATGAGAGAGGCACCCTCCAACTCCAGCTGGGATTGAGGCAAAGGAGCTGTTGGTAGGAAAAAACATGTCCTTTAGAAGGATTGCAACCTAAACAGGGCAGAGGAGTGTCAGTGGCATTGTTTTCCAGGCTGGATGTGGAGACAGAGAGGCTGTACATGTCCTGCACCAACTCAGAGACTCCTGGAATGAGAGTCCTGGAATAAGAGACCACCCAGTGAGTTCCACACCTCACCTATGTCCTGGAATGCATCAAAAACACTTTAGGGAACTGGTCAAAGGAGGAGATTTTCCCCCTCTGTTCCACTGTGATAATACTCCACCTGGAACACCGTGTCCAGCCCTGGGGTCTTCAACATAAGAAGGATGTGGAGCTGCTGGAATGAGTTCAGAGGAGTCCATGAAGGTGCTCCAAGGGCTGGAGCCCCTCTGCTCTGGAGACAGGCTGGGAGAGATGAAGGTGTTCAGACTGAAGAAGAGAAGGTTCCAGGGAGACCTTGGAGTCCCTTCCAGTCCCTAAAGGGGCTCCAGGAGAGCTGGAGAGAGACGTTGGACAATGCATAGAGGGGCAAGACAAAGGGAAATTGTTTTAGACTGAAATATTGGAGGTTTAGATGAGATATTGGGAGGGAATTCTTCCCTGGGAGCATGGGGAGGCTCTGGCACAAGTTGGCCAGAGAAGCTGTGGCTGCCCCATCCCTGGAAGTGTCCAAGGCCACGTTGGATGGGGCTTGGAGCAACCTGGGATAGTGGAAGATGTCCCTGCCCATGGCAGGAGCTGAGAACAAGATGACCTTTAAGATTCCTTCCAACACAAACTGTTTTGTGACTCTTTGACTTCCTGGGAACATGTTGGACAACTGGCAGTTTCCACCAGTGTGCAATTGTTCCATCAGGTGCTCCGATTCTTTTCATCCATGAGGAACCCACAAGGCTTTGGAAAGTTGCTTTGATTTAGTCTTCACATGTTTCCTTGAAAATAAATGGGCGACCAGAGATCAAGTTGAAATCCAGGGCCACCTTCCCCCTTCCATGGCCTTCAGTTGGATTTCGTTGGTGTCAACAGAGATCAGACATGAAATTTTGTCATTGTAGAGTTGGCCCCTGACAAGTTGAGCCACTGACCTTGGACTGCTCTGTGGCAGTCCCTGAGGTCCTTGGAGCAGCCCAAGGCCCCTCTGCAGCAGCGTGTGGACTCCTCACCTCAGACCTGAGGTATTCCATGAATTAGCACATGTGGGATGACAGGGTGGGCTGCGGATCCCGCTGCCAGTGCCAGCATCTCACTGTGACATGTCACTGATGAGACCCGCCCATCCATCCATCCATCCATCCATCCATCCATCCATCCATCCATCCATCCATCCATCCATCCATCCATCCCATATAAACACAACTCTCACGTTTTGCCAGAGGATTTTACTGATCTGTTCTCCCCTGTTTTCCTGGCTGTTTTCCATCTTTTCCCACCTGAGCAAAATCCAGGCTGATTCAGCCCCTGTTCCAGCAGGAGTTTCTCCGTTTCCAGCCTCTCCCCTGGCTTTGCCTCCAAACAGGTGATACAAGAGCCTTGTCCCAAACTCACAGAATATTCTGTTAAGACAGTGACAGCCACAGAAAGGCCAGGACTGTTGTTATTTGTGAAGATAAGCAGCCCTTTCACTAATGCTCTTAACAACTATTATGGTTGCTGGGCACTGAGCAGCTTCTGGATGATCCCACATCATGAAGAGGCAAAGTGACTTGACAGCTCCATGGCCCCTTAGTACATTTGTTAGTGGAACTCGGGGAGTTGGAGCTGGTTGCTGAGCTGTGGGAATGCATATCCACAAAGGATCAACTGCTCCAAAGACTCTGCATGGCTGGAAACCTGTCCCCATGGCCACACTGGAGGAACACAGTTTAATTCTCACAGGCTGAGAGTTGGGCTCTCCAGCCTGGAGAAAAGAAGGTTTGGGGGACATCTTAGAGCCCCTTTCAGTACCTACAGGGGTTTCAAAAGAGCTGGAGATGGATTTGGACAAGGGCAGGGAAAGACAGGTTAAGGAGAAAGAGCCTAAAGCTGATGGAGGGTAGATTTATGTTAGATATTGGGAAGAAATTCTTCACTATAATGATGGTGAGGTCCTGGTACAGGGAGAAGTTGTGGATGTCCCATCCCTGGAAGTGTTCAGGACCAGGTTGGATGGGTCTTAGAGCATCCTGGTCAGGTGGAAGGTGCCCCTGCCCATGGCAAGGGGGCTGGAACTTTAAAAAGACCACCTAGTTCCAACCCTCTGCCATAGACAGGGATATCTTCCACTAGTCCAGGTTGCTCCAAGCCCTGTCCAGTCTGGCCTTGAACTTCCAGTGGGCGCTACCAGAGCAGGAGAACTAGCGGAAAATTCCCCAGGGAAGAAACCACACCAATTCCCTCCACTGTCCAGGAATAAATACATTCCCAGTGCTCTCAGAAGTATTCCCAAAGCTGTACCTTTTCTTAAAGCAAGAAGATTTTGGCAGTCACAAGCTTCTAGCAACAGAGAAGAAAATGGGAAGGAGTTCCACGGGGACCGTGTTATCCCGTGTTAATTAGCACAGGAACAATTACACCTCTCTCTGCTGGACTCACTGGGAGCTGCCGTTCTAAGCCAATTTTTTTCTGGAAGGTGCTCTTGCAACACTGGAGAACGTTCCTGTCCTGTAGGAAGGTGTAGTCAGACTATTTCCAAATAGAGACCCGCAAGATCAGCTTCCCAGAAACTTATTTATATCAGTTTCTCTGCTCTTTATTAAATGCAATCGATATTTTCCCAACTGCCTTGCGTTTAGGTTTTGCTGCCATCGCCTGTGCTTCGCTGATACTGCACCTGCTCCTGGCAGTGCAGGCAAAATTCCTCTCCGGGTTGTTTTCCCCACTTCTAGGGAAGAACTATTGATATTTTACCTTTCTAGGACAGCACTGGCACTAATTCCCCAGAGGGTGGGCACCCCCCTTGCCCAGCAGCATCTGGTCTGGGTAGTGCCCACCCCACTCATTGGCAGGACACAGATGGGAAGGGAGCTGAGGGATTCAGGTGGGAGGATCCTTAGCATCCAGACAGGAGCAGACTGTTTATTTGATATCCCCAGGGACCAGATTTCCCCACTGCCATCTCAATTGTTCCACGGTGTGAACATTCTGCTGTGACAAAATTTCATGGACTAGCCCAGACACAGCCAAAGTCAAACCCACTGCAAGGACAAATCATGGCAAGGCTCTTGGTTGGGTCTCCTCTTTACCTTTCCCTTTCCTTCTCTTTTCCTTTCTTGGTTTCCCATTCCCAGAGAGGAATTGACCACAGATTATTTTTTTTTTTCTCCCTGTTTTTTCCTAGAAATAAAGGATTCCTGTAGAATTGATCTTCATCCATAAACCTTTCTTCCTCAATAACTAGGAGAGGATGAGAACTGCTCCCACACAGACTGTACACCACGTTTCAAAGTGATATATATTGCTAAATTTTTGCATGAATTCAGGTTCTAGTTTGGATTTCTGGGAAGGAACAAGCACAGGGAAAGGGGATCCAGCAATTTCTTACTCTCTGCTTTATCTGGGCTCTTGATTGTAAATTAATTGACCTCTGGCTCTTTAATTAATTAGTTCAGCCAGATGGTGTGCAGTAAGTAAGGCCTTGCTGCCTGTAGCATTGAAAGGCATCTTCCTCCTCTCTTTCAGTGGTTTTCTCAATAAAAACTAGTGACTCATCCAATTCCACTGTGGATTTTATTCATCTCCTGTCTGGGACACATAACATGACTGTCACCAGCAGCTCTCAGTCAAGCAGTGACTCTTTGAACTCAAGGAGAGTCCAGCTCTGAGTTATAAGTACCAGACTTGGTGCCAAGCAGCTCAGAAACCATCAAACTTCTACAGAGACCTCAGTGCCTTTTCTGGGCAGAAAAATGAGGCCTCTCAAAAAAAAAAAAAAAGAGAGAAACCCACATTTAAAGGAGCTGAAGAATTCAGCCCAAGACTTCAGCAGAACTAATCCAATGTTGTCCAAATAAAATAGAGAGTAGGATATTTCTGGATCCCCTTTCCCTGTAACTGTCCCTTCCCAGAAATCCAAAGTAGAATCTGAATTCAGACAAAAATTTAGCAATGTATACCACTTTGAAACATCTCACTGTACAACACAACCATGGTATAGAGTCTGTGTGGAAGGTCTTGTCACCCTTTCCTATTATTGAGGAAGAAAGGTGTATGGATGAAGGTCAATTCCATAGGAATCCTTTATTTCTAGGAAAAACAAGGGACAAAAAGATAATCTGTGATCAATTCCTCCCTAAGCTCCTGCTGGAACAGGAAGCCAAGAAAGGAAAAGAGAAGGAAAGGGGAGAAGGAGGAGGAGAAGGAGAAGGAGAAGGAGAAGGAGAAGGAGAAGGAGAAGGAGAAGGAGAAGGAGAAGGAGAAGGAGAAGGAGAAGGAGGAGGAGGAGAAGGAGAAGGCTTGGCACAAGTGACAGGGTTATGCTTCCTCTTGAAATTTATCTTCTTGTGAGAGACGAGATTTGACTCCTCTTCCCTTCCTCCCTCCCTCAAGGTTCTTCAAGGCCAGGAATATCCTTCTTTCATTCCATTCCATCAGAGTTTGGTCCCAATCATCATCAAGGACCTTTGTTCAGTTCCCTGGAGAAGCTGAACTCTGCAGTCAGTTTTTACCACCTCAGAGAACTTCATAACTGGGAGGTTGAGCTCACTGATTTCTGGAAGAAGAAATACGAAGTGTCATTATTTGGCCTGGAATAAAGTGGAGCTTCCTGATCCTCCTCTTATTCTCATTTTCCAAGCTCGAATTCTTCTAGTCCAGTATCTTAAAATTACCCTCAGGACCCACTAATTTAAGTAACATGTCTGGACCTTGCAAATAGATGAGGATTTAATGTCCTGTTGTTGTGTTTGAAGATGTAACTCCTGAGTACCTGCTTTTTTGCCCCAACACTGTTTAAAACCGAAGCAATTATTTGTAATGAAAATTTGATAACATTTTGATGATTAAAAATTAAATCCCATCTGTTTGCTTTTCCCCAAGAGGAATAGGAAAAGATTTATTAATAGAAACACTTGGCATTTCTGTTTGAAAAAAACAGGTTTATTTATATAACCTGGGGTAAACACATGAAATTAAAGATAAAGAAATTCAGCAGAATAACATAAAAAACACCCTAATCTGTTAATTTATAGTTTCAATGGTGCCAGAGGGAATCCTGGGGTTGAAGTTCTTAGAAAGCAGAGTAAGAGGACCAGGAATCATTTACCCCAGGAAGTCAAAGCCACGAGAAAGACACTTGGGTGCCCACAAACTTTGGGATAATTGATAGATCAGAAAATCACAGAGGCATGGGAAGGCCTGGGTTGGAAGGGACCTCCAAGACCATCTCCTTCCAACAAGATGATCAGGGACACCTTCCCCTATCCTGGGTTGCTCCAAGCCCTGTCCATCCTGGCCTTGGACGCTTCCAGGGATGGGGCAGCCCCAGCTTCTCTGGGCAACCTGTGCCAGGACCTGCCCACCCTCACAGGGAGGAATTTCTTTTCAATATCTAATCTAAATCTACCTTTCTTGAGCTTAAAGCCATTCCTTGTTGTCCTACTCCTCCATCCCTTGTCCCAAATCCCTCTCCAGCTCTCCTGGAGCCCCTTTAGGCACTGGAAGGGGCTCTGGGGTCTCCTTGGAACCTTCTCTTCTCCAGCCTCAACACCCCCAGCTCTCCCAGCCTGGCTCCAGAGCAGAGGAGCTTCATTGGCCACATTTAAAGCCCTCTGACCCTTTGTCCTCGTCTAATGTGCCCGCACAGACATCCAGGTTTTGTGCCATCTGCCCCCACCCCACAAATGCTTTCACTTCACTGGATCAGAGGGGAGGAGGCAAAAATAAATCAAAGCTCAACAGTCAGATGCTCCTGTGGGACCCAAACTCTGGAGATCACACCTGAAATTACACCCTTTTTTTCCCAAGTTTCCAAGTCAGTGCCTTCCTGGACGTTGTGTTCTTGCTCAGTCACAGTCTGCAGTAATTTTGTCAGAAGAAAAAAAATGAAAATCTTTGATTTTCTTCAAGATTAATCAGCTGATTATTTGTCTTTCTCATTGGTCCTGAATCTTTAAACTGGGAAAAAAAAAAAAAAAAGGCCAAATTAAAATCCAAGGATCTTAAATCATTCATGGGATAGAAAGGCAGCATTGCAGGTTTGCAAGTGAAAAATGTCCCAAACTCATCAGTCCCACCTTTCCTGCCACCGTCAACTGTGATAGAACATCTTCATAACCAGGCAGGGACCTTATTAAAGAGAAAACACAAATAAATCCCCCATTTCTGTCTGTCACTGCCATCCCTTGTTCTTCCAGGGGAAACCCAGGATTCATTCTTGGCAAAGAGGGGAAGGAAAAACCTCTTTTTGCCTATTTTGCATGAAAAATAATTAATTTTGTTATTTACAGTCATTGGCAGACACTTGAACAGGTTTTTTTGCTCTTTTTGAAGGGGATTCCTCTCTTCTACTTCTTCCCTTCTCTTCCCTGGGCAAAATACTCTTTCCTGAGGTTTTCCTGGATTTATCCAGCCGGTTAAACCATTTGTCAGCCTCTCCTGTCTACACTGCAGTGTCTGAATGCAAATGAATAAATTATTCCAGTTCATTTCTCATGAAAGTAGAAGGCACATCTCAAAGAACACAATGTCCAAGAGTTAATCAGGAGAGGACAGGGGAACAGGGAAAAGGGGAATGATTTTTCTCAGGGTCTGGGCTCAGGGAAGCAACAGGACACCGACAGAGAGAGGATTTTAGATGGGTTTGGGTTGGAAGGGACCTTCAAGATCATTTCATTCCAACCCCTGCCATGGGCAGGGACACCTTCCACTAGCCCAGGTTGCTCCAAGCCCTGTCCAGCCTGACCTTGGACACTTCCAGGGATGGGGCAGCCACAGCTTCTCTGGGCAACCTATGCCAGGGCCTCACCACTCTCACATGGAAGAATTTTTTCCCAATATCTAATCTAAATTTTTCCCCTTTTAGTTTAAAAACATTCCCTCTGGTCCTCTCACTATCTAAAGTCACCCTCTCCCTTTTTTATGAGCCCCCTTTAACTAATCCCAAGGAAACCTTGTTCAAAAGATAAAATCCATTATGTGGCTGGAAGCAAAAGTGGCAACTGGGAAGTGATTTAGTTAAAAGTGGTCCAGACCTTCTGATTTATGTGAAATTCCAGAACTCACTGAATTTTTCCATTCTGAAATTGAATGTCCCCTGAAGTGCTGAGAACTTCAAACAAAGACGCAGAAAACTTTGGCTGAAAAGAAGGTTTGTTCCATCAGAACACAATGTTTTGCTTTTAGAGGTTTATTTCTGTGTTGTGTTTTTTTTTTTTGAGGTTTTTTTCAGTTCTTAAAATAAATTTTTCAGATAAAAGAATGGGATAAATTCCAAAGAGGCAATTTCAGCTGAAGTACTGAAACATTTTGTCCTTTTCAACATTGTGAAGAAATTTTTGAATACCTGACATTTGTTGCAGAAGATGCTGTTGCTTGACTTAAACTGGAGCAGGATTTCACTTCTCCCTGCAATCTGCTGAAGGATTTCTGCACCACACTAAAAGGATGACCTTGTTTTAACCTCCCACCTCTCCCCTTTGCTTCTCACACCTGGAAACATCGAACTTTTAGAAAGGAGGAGATGACCAGAGAGCTGTCTTTGAACTGCATGATCATTTTATGCTTTACAGCAATCTACAGCTTCCTCAGGAGGGGAAGACGAGGGTCAGGCACTGATCTCTTCTCCATGGTGACCACTGACAGGACCCAAGGGAATGGTGTGAAGATGTGCCAGGGGAGGTTTACATTGGATATTGGGAAAAGATTGTTCCCCCAGAAGGTGGTGGGCACTGAACAGGCTCCCCAGGGCAGTGGGCACAGCAGAGTGGCTGGCAGAGCTCAGGGAGCATTTTGATGATGCTCTCAGGGACAGGGTGGGATTGTTGGAGTTGTCTTGCACAGGGCCAGGAGTTGGACTGGATGATCCTTGTGGGTCCCTTCCAGCTCAGTTTATGATTCCATGATTACACGTACCTCAAATGGGGCTGGAGAAAAGGAAATAGTGAAAACTAAAACCTCAACAGTTCAATGCTGAAGTGTCGATTGGGGAACTGTTTGTAAGGACTTGCAGTGACAGGATAAGGGGGAATGTCTTCAGACAAAGAGAGCGGGCTCAGATTGGATATTGGGGAAAAATTATTTACCGTGAGGGTGGTGAGTCAGTGGAAATGGTTGCCCAGAGAAGCTGTGGCTGCTCCATCCCTGGAATTGCCCAAGACCAGGTTGGACAGGGCTTGGAGCAACCTGGTCTAGCGGAAGGTGTCCCTGCCCATGGCAGGGGGTGGATTGAGATGATTTTTAAGGTCCCTTCCAACCCAAACCATTCCATGATTCTATGATTGATGCCGGTTTGTCCATGGAGCACTGTTTCTGATTCACTACATGGGATATGATCCACGTGTGCCTAATCATTGATTGCATCCAATGCTGCCAAATAAAGCACCATCAGCTTTCTGACAACTCAGCTCCTCTGGTCTTTGTCTGCCGCTTCACATCGTGCCTGTGGGCATTTGCACACTTCCTTCTGTGCGTGTGCAAGGCATTGCCTAATAAAAATAAATAAAATTAAACCAGAAAATTCCTTAAAAAGGGAAAGAAAGTGATGAATGCGTGGCACTAAAAAACAGGAGCCTTTTTGTTGTGAAGATAAAGCATCAAGGCTAAAATTACCTCCCTGGGATGGGAAGAGGATGCAGATTTAAAGAGGCACTGGATGGAATTACTGGATTTTCCTTAGGGAGTAGTTGGCTGTAGCTGGTCTCCCACGGATCTTCCTTTGGCGTTGGTGAGAGGCTGTGATTTCCAAGGGGAGAGCAGAGCTCAGGACATTTGTAAGAAGGTCTTGGCTTGTTCAGGGTTGTGTCTTGAGTTACCACCAACCAGGACCTCAACCCACCCTTAGCGCTCCCACCAGGGGTGCAGAGACATCCATGGAGGTCACCTGGGCTTCCGAATTTGAGTGGAGAGGGATTATATGCTGAGCTGAGCTGAGACATCACAGGGCTCAGATGTTATTTTGCAGCCGTGGAAACAACCAGCAATCCATGGAAAGATGAAGCATCCTGGGCAATCTGCTTTCAGGTGGAATTCTTCCCTTCATCTCAGCTGACAAATAAACCACACAGGAGTCCACAACTTCTCTGGGCAACCTGGTCCAGTGCTCCAGCACCCTTACAGCAAAGAATTTCTTCTTAATACCTGATTTAATGCAAATAAGATTTTTTTTAGGAAGTTTGAGTTTATTCCCTGCACTGATACAGAGAACAGACACAGGGAAGGGGGCGAGACTTCCCAGGAGGGATTCCTTCCCTGAAAATTGCAGAGCATGTCCAGCTTTGGTACCAAGGTGAAGAAAGGGCCCAAGACCTCTGTTGATGGAGCCACAATGGCTCCTCTCTGAGGTTCTACAGACACTCAGGGTATCAAAACCAGGTCAGAGAAGAAAGCTGGGTCAATAGTTATGATCTTCTCTTCCAGCAGCAAGTGAGGCTGAGCAGGAAGCCTGTCTGAACCTTCCAGTGTCAGCAGGGATGAGAGGAGGGGGTTAATCACTCTTCCTTTGGCCACTACTTGTCAAATCCCTAGAATTCTGCAGGTGGAATCATAGAATCATTAAATGGTTTGGGTTGGAAGGGTCCTTCAAAATCATCTTGTTCCAATTCTCTGCCATGAGCAGGGAACCTTCAACGAGCCCAAGTCGATCAGAACCCCTTAGGTTTTTTTGCCTTTCCTCTTTTGTTTTCTTGTTCCACCCTTCCAGCTTGCAAAGGGTCTGCTCCAGGGAAGGGAAGCAGAAAAAATTCCTCATGGGGGTTGGGATATGGGGCACTCATGTCCTACATGGAAACAGCACATCCTAAGAAAATTGATAGAGGAGAATTCACACAAAACATGACATTTGAGTCTGTCTGAAGCAGCCTCTGTGTCTGTGGTGGGATTCTTGGTCCCGTCCTGTGCAGAGCCAGGAGTTGGATTTGGATGATCCTTGTGGGTCCCTTCCGACTCAGATTATTCTCTGATTCCATCAATCACAAAAAAAAGGCTGGGAATTGATGTTGAGCAGAAATTGTTCATCTGCTTTAACCCTGCCAGTTTCCCATGCCCCACAGTTAAATATTCAAGCACCTCAAGCTCATTACAGCTTTGCTACTAATTATCTCTACTTGCAAACCTCCTCCCAGCCAAATCTCAAGAGTCAGAAGCGATCAAACTTTCAAACTTGCAATTTATTTTTTTTTTATCTCCACGCTACCTTTCTTTGGATTTCCTCTGATATTTTCTTTTTGCTTCTGTGCATGAGCCCTTACAGGAGTTCCCACGCTCCAAAGCCTGACTCCCACTTCCCTCCTCAACCTGGATTCAAAGTTTTCTCCTCCTGCCTTCTTCAGCAAGTTCTCATTTAACTCAGTGTTCGAGCGAGTTCGTGATGGGCCTTGACAATTCTGAAGGAGAAGGGAAAGGAAGAGAGAGAAGAGAAGAGAGGAGGGAAAAGACAAGGAAAAAAAAAAAAGCCTTGTAAAGATTAGTTTCTCGAGGGGGAACTAAAAACAAAAAGACCCCTCGGTCTGGAGGGAAAGTTTAATTAAAAAGAGCAGAGTTTTTAATTACCAGCGAAATCCACTTGAATGATTCATTTGCATAATCCCATCGGCAGTGGGAGAACAGGCAGGAACAAGATAAGCTTTCTTTACAATCCTTCCCTTGCTTTGCTGTATCTCTCCCAAAACGACTCTGATCCTTCTCTCCTCCCCTCTCTGGGTCCCTGTTAGGTTGTTCTGACATCTGATCCCACACTTTGGCCTTGGGCTACCTCCTCTTTGGCTCTTCCTTTGCTTTTTTATGATGCATTTTGGTACAGATCACACACCTTTTCTCTTTTGGGGTTGTCCAGGTGAGGTGACTCAACCCCTGACTCCTCCTCCCGTGACTCTACTGAATTGTCCTTGATGGCCGAGCGTTGATGTGTGTCCTCATTTGGGGACATTCAGAGTGAGAGCAGAGAGAAATCTTCCAGCAGAGAACCCACCCAGGAGGTCAAATGACCTTTAGTCAGCTTCGGAGGTCAGCAAAAAGTGACCCATGAATATTAGACTCTCCTGGGTCAAGAGACTTTTCCTGTGAAGGCAAAGAGGTGACAACTTTTCCACACATTCTTCTTATCCCCGTTTCCAAATCTGTCACACCCACCTCTGGCATAGCCCATCAGGTGACCACCATCCCTCCTCCATGGGGACACCAACAGAGCAGGATGTGTCAGTGGCAGAGGAGGAGAGGGAAGATGTGGAGCTAATGGACCCAGTGCCTTGTCCTGTAGCTGCTACTTGGTGAGATCATCAACATGCTCTATGAAAAGCCCACTCAGAACCCTTCAGAGAAATCAGAGAATCACAGGATAACTTCAGTTGAAAAATCCCTCTGAGATCACCAAGTCCAAAAATTAACCCAGCACAGCCAAGGCCATCACTAAACCATGTCCCCAAGTGTCACATTAGCATGTCCTTTAAATCCTNTAGTGTGTGCTGGGTTGGTATTGTGGTGGTGCATTTTGTTTGGCTCGTGTGGTGTCCTTTTTGAACCTTTGCCAAGTTCCTTTATTTTCTCTCATAAATTATAAGTAAAAATACTCATTGGGAACAAATCTGGGGCTTATTTCCTTAACTCTTCCTCAAGGTATTAAAGAATCCTGTATATTTTAAAGTAAAACTCCTGGCTGAGCTTGAGCTTGCAGCTCCAGGGCCAGGGTGTTACAGGCAGCAGAAACCTTTACAGGCTTTTGTTACAGCAGCAGCTGAAAAGGTCTTTTGTTGTTGCTGCTTTTGAGCCTCAGAAGTCAGAAAATTAATGAGAACTGTGTGGTTGTCCGACCTTTCCACACTTCCTGACATCCTTGTTATTAATATGTGTTTGGGATGCTGGAAAGCAAGAAGGGTCAGATGACAGGCAACCTGGACCTGCACCTAAAATGTGAGAGAGGGAAAACCAACCAGTTTGAGAAACACAGAGAGGAGCAAATGTAAGTCCCAAGCAAAAGGAAAATAATTATATGAAGCCAGAGAGGAGCAGGGAATGTTGTGGATGCAGGGAGAGCATGTGTGTCCAAAGCAGGATGTCACCACAGAGCAATTTATCCGTCCAGCCCTCTGTGACCCTCAGGATGGAGTGACAGCTCAGTGACTCTGTCTTTAGGCTGATGGATGAGATGTGAAGCACAGATTTTCCTTGTTTAATTGAGCTGAGGGGGTGACAGACACCACAGGAAAGCACCAGAAACTCGATTTTTCCTTACATATGTGCCTACAAATTCATCAGTCTGTGCAGATGCCTGGAGAGCGCATTTTGGAGGACCTGCCATAAAACCAGGCACATAAAACCAGGCAAAGTTTGTGGGAAGAGTTCATGCCGCTTCAAAAATTAATGTAATATCTGTGTTTGAATTATATTTCAGGTGTGTTTTAGGTATTCCACGGTTGCTCCATCCCTGGAAGTGTTCAAGGCCAGGTTGGACAGGGCTTGGAGCAACCTGGTCTAGTGGAAGGTGTCCCTACCCATGGCAGAGGGTGGAACAAGATGCTCTTTGACCTCCTTCCCAACTCCAACAATTCTGTGTTTCTATGATATTATAACAAACTGTGAACATTCACACACTCAGACACAGAAAACAGAGCGCTCAGACACCTGCCCCAGCGCATGGGCAGGTGCGGTGCCGGTGGCTTTAAGGGAAAACATGGATATTTTGAGGAAACAGGGATATTTCTGTGTAGCAGAAGCAGCTGTGGCCCTGCTGCAAGCACCCAGTGCCTCTGTGTGTGTGTGTGTGTGTGTGTGTGTGTGAGTGCAGAGAGCCTGGAGGAATTTTTCCAGCCTGTTGGTCTCCTGTAAGTGAGGAGTGTGTAGAGAAAACAGGATTTTCATCCATGCCTGGGAATGTTGCAGGTGTGTAAAGACCCAGCACGGGCTGTTTTTGCATGGACTGGTGTCTGTGTGGACAGACATCACCACCACATGCAGTGGAGGGGAGGAGGGAGTCTCCTGACCTTCAATCCCTCTGGAGATCACTCATAATAAAGAAAAATTCTCAGTTTGACCTGCATGCTCTGCTGGAGAAAGGCAAAGCTAGAAAATTAGGGAAATTTCAGCTGCCCGGCAAGTATCAGCTGTGAGAAGTGCTCTGCAGCTGGAAAAGTGTTGTAGGGACAGCAGATCAAAAGAAAGAAAGAAAGAAAGAAAGAAAGAAAGAAAGAAAGAAAGAAAGAAAGAAAGAAAGAAAGAAAGAAATCTCATAGAAGGCCACAGTTCAAGCAAGAAGAAGATCCATCAAAGTCCAAAACTGATGTCATGTGGGACAGGAGAAATGAGATGGTAATTATCAGCTGGTGATGGCAATTATCAGTTCCTAAGTGTGAACATCAATTCTATACAAAACAGAGGGAAAAAAAGAGTTACAAGATGCAATCAATAAAGAACCAGAGGGTCAGAATGCAATTAGTGTCAGTCAAGGCGCTTTGGGGAAGGGGTCCTTGTCAAGCCAAACTGATCATGCTTCTGATAAGATAACAAGACTGGTGATACTGGGAGCAGCATCAATGGGAGAGTTTTCTAAAGGGTTTCCTTCATTTCCAGCAGTCTTATTAAAAATAAAATAAAAATAAACACCAAATCAATTAAAACCGGTAAATTGGTGGATTTCAGAAAGGACTTGTCAGTGGGAAATCGTCACTGATGAGAACTATTCGAAGCTGTTCCTGTGAGCTGGGAATCTCTGATTATAAATCTCTGCTGACAACAGTTCTGAAAAGCAATTATTGCCTCAGAGTAGGGCAGAGGGATTCTCCAGGCACATCTGAATTGGTTGGGAATACAAATTTTTGTATCCAGCACTAAGAAACGCAGCTCAACTGATCCAAATCCCTTCCAGTACCTGAAGGGAACCGATAAGAAAGATTTGGAGAGACTGCTTACAGACAGGCCAAGGGGGAATGGCTTCAAACCGACAGAGAGTAGGGTTAGATTGGATATTAGGAAGAAATTCTTCCCTGGGAGGGTGGAGAGGTGCTGGAATGGATTTCCCAGAGAAGCTGTGGCTGCCCCATCCCTGGAAATGTCCGAGGCCAGGTTGGATGGGGCTCTGAGCAACCTGAGATAGTGGAAGGTGCCCGTGCCCATGGCAGGGGGATGGAATTGGGTGATCCTTAAAGTCCCTTTCAACCCAAACCATTCCGTGATTCTCACAAATGCAAAATGGCTTAGGGAAGCTTTCATGAAGGGAAAGCAATAAAATGAAGAGTCTAAATGTTGTTTGTGGATACATTTTCTGGGAAAACTCTGCTTCCTCTGCTCGTTTCCTCTCATGGCACAAACCTCACGTTTAAATCTCAACTCCCCAAGGATGCTTCACTTTCAAACCATTGTCATCACCTTCCTTTCTATTTTTCACCCAAAAACTCCCAAAAGTAGATGCTCAGGGCGCTTTCCAGTGTGGGTTCTTGAGTTTCATCAGTAACAAAAGTTGTTACTCTGCAGCAGGTCCAGGTATGACGCGTCTTCAAAACCTGGGGGTGCAGAAATTAACTGCAAAGGTCTTATTTTTGCCCTGTTTAGCTTTCAGTTGGATGACGATGATGCCTAAAAGCTCCCTCTTAACAATCATCTGTGGTTCCTATGCCAAATGCCAGGCAGGAACAGGAATCTTCAGGAGAGGAGCAGACAAACATTGTCTTTTATAGCTTAGAAACAGCTGTTCCTGCCTTCAGACCTGCACACTGAGGACTCACTGACCTGGGTTACCCAGCCCTTCTTTTATGCTTTATAACCCCATGTCTGGTGCTAATTGATGCATTTCTAACTGTTATTTAAACTCAGTTAAAGGCAATATTGGCTATTAATCACCTCTTGCTTTGCTGCAGCAACTGTATTGCCGGTAGAAATATCTAAAGTGGAGACAAATTATGTTAATTCTTTAGTGAGAGTGATTAGATGAAGGGGTTGGTTTATTTTTATTTGGTTTTAGGAGGTTTGTTGGGGCTTGTTGCTTCTTTGTTCCCAGCCCTGAACTTGCTGAACCTCTAAAACACCAACTTGGCGTGTTTTCTCCAAACAGCTTTGTGAGGAGGATAAAGATGGAAATAAATAGACATATGGTGCACATGAGCCTAATTCATGCAAAGTTGCTCATCCTGGGCAGATGGAAATGGGTGTTTGAGTACCTTGGGTGGAAAAGCTGCTGCCTTAAAACTCACCTTCTTTTTATTTCCGCTGTGTCATCAGCCTGGTTAATGAGCAGCTCCGAGGCAACTTTTCCTGCTGCTCAAACTCTTGTGCAAATCAATTTTGCAGCCACGTGTCCTCCTTGCCCCTCTTCTGCTGGCTTTAGATGAGAGACTGACTACTTTAATGGCAGGAAATGCAAAATAAGCCCAAGCTGTTCCCAGTGTTAATGCAGAAGAGGGGAGTCTGATGTAGGAGACGCAGGGAGAGGGGAAGCAGAGGCATAAATGTGTCTGAGACTTGCCCACCACCCAACAGGTTATTCCTTTAGCTCTTTCTCCACCATTTGGATCTCCAAAACTCACAAACGGTGGTGTTTTTTTCTCCAAGCATGTCTGGATATTCTGTCTGAAAATATGAGGCACGGCTCGTGTCAAATTATCAACTGCCTGGAGCTTGAGGGAGTTTTTAAGATGCTCATCCCTTGTCTCACCTTCTTTTTTTCCTTTTTTTAATCTGTTTTCTTTTTTTCTCTCACTGTCTTTCCATTGCATCACTGATCCATCAGACATTGATCTTCACATAAAGGTGCAAAGTGAGTCAACAGACTCATGTTATTCATTTTATTGAGCATCTTTCTGCTGGGAATCAAAAGAAAAGACATTGGATAAAAGATGGTGTTGCCAGGTATCCTGAAACATTTTCTCCATTAAAAAACCCTGGGACATCAAGACCATGAATTATCAGACTCTGAAGTAGTTCAAGACTTGACAAGGACCAAGTGGCATCTGGTTATTTAAATTCCTGTTGTCTTTAAACTGAAGGAGAGCAGGTTTAGATGGGATATTGGGAAGAAATTCGTCACTGGGAGGGTGATGAGGTGCTGGAATGGATTTCCCAGAGAACCTGTGGCTGCCCCATCCCTGGAAGTGTCCAAGGCCACGTTGGATGGGGCTTGGAGCAAGCCGGGCTAGTGGAAGGTGTCCCTTCCCATGGCAGGGGGGTGGAACGAGATGGTTTTGAAGGTCCCTTCCAACCCAAACCATTCCATGATTCTATGATCTTTACCCACAGTAATTCAGAAGTCTGCCAAGGATTTTGAGGAACCAGAGCCCTCAAGAAGGAGAAATACTTCCATGCTTTATCTCCAGCTCATCATTGTGTGTATTTTCTCCTGGACAGAGACCTAAAGGTATTTGGTCATCAACCTGTGCAAGCTGAATCTTTCACAGAGTCATAGAATATCCTGATTTGGAAGGGACCCACAAGGATCATCGAATTCCAGCTCCTGGCCCTGTACAGGACACCCCAAGAATCCCACCATGTGCCTGAGAGCGTTGTCTGAACCCTCCTTGAACTCATCTTCCCTCCTGGTGAAAAAACCCAGATTATTAACAAATTAATAAATGTTTTTGTGGAATGTAATAATATTCAATGGCATATTAAAACAAAATCTAAACCCTGCTTGTCCACTGGAGAAGTCTCAACATTCACTGCAAATCACAGCAGTGTTTTTATCTTGCAGTCTGCACAGCACGTGTCCTCACCCCAAAGCTGCTTGGATTTGTCAGTGATGGGACTGTGGGATTCTCTTTTCCTGATTTTTTTTTTTTTATCCTTGACATTCAGAGGAAAAGCATTTGCTGAATGGGAAAACAGCTGGAATTTCCACTGCAAGGTGAGATAAACTAAGGAGTTTATAGTGTGCGCAAGGTAAATCCTGTGGGAATGAGCTGGAGGAGATGAATTCTTCAGCATTTATGTCCTGATCTTCTCCAAGTCCATGAGTCTCCTGCAGATCCCTTCCCACTGCTGGCAGCACTGGGGTTTGGAGACCGTGGGAAACAGCCAGGAACTCTTTGAACATCCTTCAGGACGTGGCTTTTTTTCAACCATAATTGTCATCTACCCTTGAGGAAGAAGATGATGGATTTATTCATCAGCTTAATAACTTTAATGTTGAAAATAGGGAAAAGAAGGCTATTTTATGAATTTTTCTCATGTGTCTTTGTCACATTCATGAGGTTCTTGAGCTGAAACTTTTTGCTGAAATTCCTCCCCACTGCAGCATTGTGTCCCAGGGAATTGTTAAGGTTGGAAAAGGTGTCCTCAAGTGCCACATCCACACGTTTTTTGAACACTTCCAGGGATGGTGACTCCACCACTTCTGTGGGCATCATGTTCCAATGCTTGACAACCTTTTCCATGAAGAAATGTTTCCCATTATCTCTTTTAAACATCCCCTGGTGCAAATTTAGGCCATTTCCGCAGGGCACACCACACCTTAATTTTGAAATGGCTTTTCCAGCTCCAGCCACAGTTTAAAACTGAAGGAAGCAGATTTCTCTCTTCTTCCAGGAATTAGTTTTTATTGCCCTGCATCTTGATCCCTCAAATGGCTGATGTGTCAGGCTTGGAAAGGAGATTACTGCTGACCAAGGATACAGAGGCAGAATAAATGATTCCAGGATATGTTGTGGAGAATGAGAAGAACTCTTTGGGAAAAGGACAGGAGAGAGAAACAAAAAGCCAGAGATGATGGGACATTTCCCATACAGCTCTTCAAATACCTCTGCCACCCTCCTCGAGGCAGTTTCCTATTCAGAGGCTTCAGAGTGGTTATTCCAACATAGAATCATAGAATTATTAGGGTTGGAAAAGACCTGTGAGGTCATCAAGTCCAACCTTTGTCTCATCACCACCTTGACAACAAGACCAGAGCACTGAGTGCCACATCCAGTCGCTTCTTGCACACTTCCATTTGTGGTGACTCCACCACCTCCCTGAGCAACCCCTTGTAGTACTTGAAGACCCTTTCAGTGAAGAAACTTCCTGAGATTTGCATCCTGAGATGCATCAAGGTGCTTGCTCGTTATTCTGGTTTCTAAGGCAGCATCAAAAGACCAGTGGGTGTGAGTAGATCCAGCAATGGGAATTGTTTTACCAGGTAACACTTAGAAAATTTTAATGCTGATCTTTATACAGATCAGATCAAGTGAGGAGGACAACCAAAGCCTTGAAAAGGCATGAAGTGGAGGCAGTAAAAAAACAAAAACCCCACACACAGAGCACTGAAATTATCCACGTGGCTTGGGATAATTCAGGCTAAAACGTGTCATGGCATTTTGTAGGAAAACAGATATTTCCTTCCTGGATTTTCCAGGCTTTGAATACATGCCCTGGTCGAACATGGATTCGCATGTCATGTTAGAGAACCTCAGCATCGTGCCTTTGCTCCAGGCTGAGGGTCCCCACCTGGACAGGAGCCAAAGCCCAGATGATGCACAACACAGGATTGTGCATCGTGTAAGATTACAATGAGTCTTATAATGTAAGATTTTCCAAATAAGATGAGGGGATTTTATGCATGCAGCTGTACCTGGAGTTTGAGCAGATCAAACCGTTTCAAAACCTCTTTATTCCCAACTCAAAAGCCTTTGCTTTGTTTCTGATGATGCTTTTGGTTTGAGCTTTGTCAAAGTTGGAGTGGAAACATTCCCTCCTTTCCCAGTCATTTGGAATGAGCTGGTATCCAAGGTTGTTATGGCTTTTTTTCCCCCCAAAATAAATCAGACAAAGCTCTTGCTGGGGAAACCTCTCTGTGTACAGTGCGACAAGGATTCCTTGGCTGCCACTCACCCTCTGGCATTTTTCAGTGGTAGAAAATAAGGAAGAGAAATGAACTCAGCCTTTGGATTGGAGCAAGTCCTCCCCTTCCAAAGGAAGCTGCTTCCCTTGCTCAACTTTCCAACTCTTGCCAGGGGCTGGATGTAACAGCTTGTTCCTTTTTTTTTTTCCTGCCAGAGTCTTCCCTGGAGAACAGCTCTTTGGAGTTCCTGCTTAAAAATAGATGCAGTTTGCAGAGGTAATTTGTGTCGTGCCAGCCCTGCGGTGCTCTGTGCCCTCCCTGTGCCGCTGGCTGGTTTCCCCCCCTCTCTTAACACACACCACACATTGGAACAATCTCACACCACACCAGAGCTCATGCTCGTGGTGACTTGGTGCGTGCAAAGCCAGGGCTCTGCTCTCTGGAGTCGTGTTGGGAAATAATTGCAGTAATTCTCCATCCCAGACAAGGTTAATTAGTTTTGCAGCGCCTTCCACTTTTCCAATTTTCTTCCTCAGCATCACGAAAATAAACCGGATTCCTGCGTGAATTCAAGGTATTTTGGTCCTCAGTGTTGCAAACAGTTTCCTAGTCCTGCCTTGAACCTGTGGGATTATTCCTTGCATGGAGACTTTTCAGGCTCAGTTCTAAACTTGAGCAGAACGAACAGCCTTAGGAAGTGACATGGTGTTGTATTTCCTGTGAGAGCTCCCAGATCCCACAGATAGTCCTGGAGAAGGGTCTGGATCAGAAGTCTGATGAGAAGCAGCTAAGGGAGCTGGAGGGGCTCAGCCTGGAGAAAAGGAGGCTCAGGGGGGACCTCTTTGCTCTCTGCAACTCCCTTAAAGGGACAACAATTGACAGGACGAGGGGAATTGGCCTCAAGTTGCACCAGGGGAAGTTCAGGTTGGATATGAGGAAAAATTTCACTGGAAGAATGGTCAAGCATTGGAACAGGATCCCCAGGGCAGTGGTGGAGTCACCACCCCTGGAACTGTTCAAACTGCAAGTAGATGTGGCACTTCATGCTCTGGTTTGGTGGGCATTGGTGGTATTGGGTCAAAGGTTGGACTTGATCATCTTGGAGGTCTTTTCCAGCCTCAATGATTCTGTGATTTCCCCTGTCCCACAGCACTTTCTCATTAGACAGGGCACTGCAATATTTTCCCTCACACTGTCTCTCAATGTTAATAATCCAAACCCATTAAATACGTTGAATTTGTCCGATATTTTATCCTTCAAGTCTTCTACGCCTCTGCCTGGAAAAGCAATTCGCAGCCCTGACAGCAGAGCGGGCTGGGGGACTCGGGGAACTTGCAAAGTACTTTGTGGAAGTGTTTATTATCTCCGAAACCACTCCCGCCCCTGATGAGTTCCTGTGTTATCCATCGGAATGTCGGCCGTGCTTCCAGGGAATCAGGCTGCCATCCGTCACTGTTTAATCCGTCCTTAATGGGGAGCCCGTGAGGAGCAGCCACCGGGAGAAGGGGGGACATTAATGGGGCAGCAGAGATGGAATGGGGGAGGCAAACTGAAAAGCCTCATTAAATGTGTATGGGCAGCCCAAGGAGAGAAGTTTTCTTAATATCTCACCGAAGGAGGTTTCAAGCCACCCACATGTGCCCAGATTTTGTGAGAAAAAGCCTTTTTTAATTTTTATTTTTTTAATAGGAATGATTGCGCAGCCATAAAAGAAAAGGAGTATTTTATAGCCTTTGTTAATAAAAAAGCTGCACTCGAGATAAAAGACAGGACAGCAGCACGTGCCAAATGGCTTGGCAAGCCCTGAAGCAGTTCTAGGGCTGGTCACTGCAACCCTTTTAACTAAATTGAGCGAGTGAAAATTTGGGGTCTGGATTTTTTCCTGCTGCAGGTGAAGATTTACCGGGTGGTAAATACCCACTCAACACCGTGGCTCACTTTGGCCCAAAGCCATCCATGCTTTTAGAGGCCAGAGGAAGGAATGGGATGGTTCTGCTTCACCCTTTCCTTGCTGGATTTCGTAGTTCCAGCATCTCATTCCACACCTGCCATGGGCAGGGACATCTTTCACTAGCCCAGGTTTCTCCAAGCCCTGTCCAACGTGGCCTTGGGCACTTCCAGGGATGGGGCAGCCACATCTTCTCTGGGCAACCTGTGCCAGGGCCTGCCCACCCTCACAGGGAGGAATTTCTTCCCAATATTTAATCTAAATAACTCTTCTTTTAGTTCAGACCCGCTCCATGAACGTTTTGTCCAAGGCAATCCACACAGATGGAAGAAAAAAAAAGGGATATCTCTGCCTCATGTCCACTGTATAAAACTTTCCCTGACTTTCCCATTTTCCCCTTTCCAGAGATGTTTTTTTCCCTGTGCAGAAGAAGAATTGCACAAACCTTTCTGTCCTCAGGTGGTTTTAGATGGTGCAACCTGTGTCTTTTGGGGGGTTATTCAACACGTCTGAGCCTTCCTGCTTGGTTTTTGTGCCCAACAGGAAATTGAGGGGGTGTTTTCCATAAGCTGAATATTTCTGTGGGGGGCATTTTTGTGTGTTTTTGGGGATTTTTGAATTTTTTTTTAAATATTATTGGTGGTTTTGTTTTGTTTTTTTTTTCTTTGCCTTTTTTTTATGCTATTTTTTGATACACAAGCTAAAAATCCGGTACAAACATGAGGAAAAAGAAATAAAAACAAGAAGTTAAACTGCTGGTTTAGTTTGAGTCATCACCAGGCAGCAGCTTCACATCCAGGTGTTTTATTCTGATCCCCTGTGTGTTCATCTCTCTGCTGAGACGAAATCCCTTTCCAGCCCTCCAGTTCCTGGGCTCATTTTGATTCCCAAGCTTTGGCTCTTGCTCCACAATTCCTGGTTCTCCAGGGAGACATGAATTCTCTGAAGCCATTTCCTTCCCTTCCTGATATTTTACTTCTATTTCTTTCTGCTGTATCCACACCAAAGAACTTCTAAACTCAGGAACCAGATCAAAGAATCCCATTGTGAAGTCATTTTCTTCCCTTCTTAATACTTTTACTTCCTGTATTATCCAAGGTGGGTGGCTCAAAATCCTCTTTCACTTTTATTCTTTTTTTCTCATTTTTTTGAGCTAATCTGATTAATAAAGTAATTTTCTCTTTTTTTT